>PVJD01002957.1:0-180153 GCA_004026545.1 Mormoops blainvillei
AAAAAGGACTCATGGACACAGACGACAGAGTGGTGAGTGCTGGGCGGGGGGTGGGGGGGATAGTGTACAGGGACTGAATGGGAATGGAAAAAAATACAATAAAGATTAAATCCAAAAATAAATTACAAAATATAGAAAAAATCTTATCAAAATTGAAAAAGAGAAACTGCTATAAACATCTGAATTCAGACTGTGTGTGAACATAAATTTTCATTTCACTTAAACAAGTAGGAGTAGCATTGTTGGTTCATATGATAAGTGTCTATTTAAGAAGAGGAGAAATTGCCGAACTATTGACTAAAGAAGCTTCCCCATTTTGCATTCCCACCAGCCATGTGTGTACATTTTACTTGCTCTGGAGCGTCTCTAGGATTTGGCATTCTCATCTTGTTAAGCTTTTTTACTCTCTTACAGGTGTACAGGGGCATCCCATTGTGGTTTTAATTCGCTCTCCTGTAATTATTGATAATTTTGCATATCTTTTTGGGTACTATTTGCCACCTTGTATTTTCTTTGGTGAAGGGTTTGTTTAAATCTCATGCTCATTTGACTGGTTGCTTGATTATTTTTAAATTTTGCAAGTTCTTTATATGTTCTTAAATATAAGTCCTTTATATGATTTTTGACTTGCAAATATTTGCTCCCTATCTGTGGCATGTCTCTTCATTTTCTTAACTATGTCTTCCAAAGAATATAGGTTTATAAAAGTTAATAAATTTCAATTTATTGGTTTTTCTTTTGAGATCATGCTTTCAATATTGAATCTAAGAAATTTTTGCCTAACTTAAGGTCACAAAGATTTTCTCATGTATTTCTTGCAGAAGTTTTATAATTTGTAGCTTTATCTTTAGGTTTATAATCCATTTGGAGATCATTTTTAATATGCTGTAATGTATGGACCAAAGTTCGTTTTGACTTTTTTTTGTTGGGGGTTTTGTTTGTTTTGTATATAGGTATTCAACGGCTTTTACATCATTTGTTGATGTGTTAAATTTAAAATTTTTGGCATCTTTCTTCATGCTTAATATTGGTCTATAGTTTTCTTTTAATGTTTTTATTTGGTTTTGATATCGGGCCAATGCTGGTTTCATAAAATACGTTGGGAAGTGTTTTCTCCTCTGTAACTTTTTGGAAAAGTTTGTAAAATTGGCATGAGTTCTTCTTACATGTTAGGGAGAATTCAACAGTAATGCCATCTGGGTCTAGGGTTTCCTCTGTGAGAGTCTGTAACTACAGATTCAGTCTCTGATAGACATAGGCTCTTCATATTATCTATATTTATCTATCATTTCTATCTATATCTCTGTCTTCTCTGAGAGTTCTAGTAGTTTGTGTCTCTCAAAGAATTCTTCCATTTCACCTAAATTACAGAATCAAGTGACATAGATTTGTTTATAATAATTCCTTATTGTTCTACCCCTTCTCTGAAAAATCTGCTGTGATCTTCCCTTTGTTATCCCTCATCTTATCAATTTGTGTCTTATCTTTTTGTCCCCATCAGCCTGACTAAAAATTCACAAATTTTATTAATTCTCTCAGAGAACCAGCTTTTGAAGTCATTGTTTTTCTCCATTGTTACTTACTTCTTTAGATCTCACTGGTTTCCATTCTTATATTATTTCTTTTGTTCTTCTTACTTTGTGTGCCATTGGCTCTTAATGTTTTAGCTTTTAGAGATGCTATAAATTTTCTGACTTTTTTTTAGTGCTATAAATTTCCCTCTAAGAAATGCTGTAGCTATATAAAACAATTTTTTATTCTTTTTTCACTCAGCTCAGAATACTTTCTGTCTTTTGACTGACTCATTAATGTTGCTTGACTTCTTTAGTTTCCAACTTTTGAAGACTTTGTAAAGATATTCTACTATTGATTATTAATTTAGTTCCATTATGGTCATATTTTATATTATTTAAATACTTTTAAATTTACGGAGATGATTTATGACTTAAGAGTACGGTCTCCTTTGAAAATCTCTGTGGGCTCTTAAAAAATGTGTATGCTGCTCTTGTTGGGTGAAGTGATAGCCTCTAAATGTTCACTATGTGAAGCAGGCATTATTTAAGTCTTCAGCATCCTTATGGATCCAGTCTTCATTGTACATTCTTTATTGATAATTGAGAAAGTGGTATTGGTATAACTGACCAGAATTGTGAATTGGTTTATTTATCCTTTCAATTATGGTAGTTTTTACTTCATGTATTTGGAAGTTTGTTATTAAATACTTAAGCATTAATAATTATGTCCTCATGATTAATTGACCACTTTATCCTCATGAAATAACCTTTTTTATCACTAGTAAACTTTCTGCTTTATAATCTATGTTGTCTAATATTATATCAGCATTCCAACTGTCATTAGTGTTAGAATGGTATATCTTTTTTTTATCCTTTTACATTCAAGTTCTTTGTGGCACTAGTTTAAGCTCAGTTTCTTACAGGTAGCCAATAGTAGAGTCTTCTTTTGGGTTTTTTTTTTAAGATTTTTTACTTATTTACTTTTAGAGAAGGGAAGAGAGGGAGAAAGAGAGGGAGAGAAACATTAATATGTGGCTGCCTCTCACACGTCCCCAACTGGGGACCTGGCTTGCAACCCAGGCATGTGCCCTGACTGGGAATAGAACCAGTAACACTTTCATTCACAGGCCGGTACTCAATCCACTGAGCCACATCAGCCAGGGCTAATCTTGTGTTTTTTATACAATCTGAAAAATTGACAATCTTTGCCTTTTAATAGAGATGTTTAGGTAATTTGTTAAATATAATGTGAATGTTTAGATATAATGTGAATATTTACATGGTTGGGTTTACATCTACCACCCTATTTTGTTTTTTTCTTTGTTCCATCTGTTCTTTGTTCCTTTTGCTTCTCTTCTGCTTTATTTGGGATTAATTGTCTTTTATGATTTCATTTTACCTCCATGTTGGTTTATTAATTCTAATGTCCTGTGTATCTTTGTTTAGCAATTGCTTTCAGGGTTTCTGGTATATATTCTTCAACTTACTATGGTCTTTCTTCAAATAATATTATACCACTTTGTATGTAGCTAAATATTTTCATTTTACCTATCTCAGCATTTATAATATTGTTGTTTTAAACTTTGCTTCTGCATTTTGGTATAAGCCTCACATGCACTTTAATATTTTTGCTAAAGTTGTTATCTTTAAAAATGGATTCTAAAATAAAAAGTATTGAATATGCTATTAATTATGGTGCTCTTCATTCTTTTATGTAGATCCAGATACCTGTCAAGTATAATTTTTCTTCTGCTTGAAGAACTTCCTTTGACATTCTTATGTTGCAGATCTAACAGTGATTTTTTCATCTTTTGTATCCTGGAAAAACATGTTATTTTGCCTTAGTTTTTAAAAGGTTTAATACTGGATATAAACTTCTAGGTTGGCAATTTTTATTTTCTTTTACTACTTTAAAGATTTCTGTTCCACTATCTTCAGTTTTGCATTATTTCCTAAGAGAAATCATGTGTCATCCTAATCTTTTTCTCAATTCCTACTGTCTTTTTTCCTCTTGCTGCTTTTATGATTATTCTCTCTCACTGGTATTAATCAATTTGATTATGATGTGCCATGTAATTACTGTAATTCTCTTTTGCTTGGTTCATTGAGCCTCTTTTTTTTTATTTCTGAAAATTTTGCTGATTACTTCTTAAATGTCCTTGTAGCCTTAAAAATACTCTTGAGCCTTTTTTTTTTTCCTGGGGCTTTCAAGTCATGTGGAAATAGTTTGATCTTTTTTGAAGCTTGTTTCTGAGTTTTTTTAGGTAAAACCAAAAAAGTCCTTTCATCCAGAACTAACTTTTCTCTACTACCAAGGCAAGGGCACTTTATAACAATGCTTGATAATCTGTGTTTTATAAGGTTTTTCCATCCTGACTATTGAGAACACCAACTCTTAAAGGTTCAATATGGATCCAGGATTTTTTTCTGTCTTATTTTTAAGGTGGTTCTTTCCTGGGCTTGGTAGTTTGCTCACCTATATGCACTGAGCAGTATTCAGCTGAAGACTCAGAGGAGGAAAGAAACCCTTAGCAAGTCTCTGGAGTTCATTCCTTCTTTGTGCAACATTCTCCTCACCATTATTCTGTCCTAGAAGCCCCAATTTTTCATCCTCCTTAACTTTCCAATTCTTTTTCCTCCATGCAGGGCAACCGCATCGTTTTAGCCGCATTTTCAGCCAGGTTATGGCCTGTAAACTCTAAAGGTACCGTGCTGGGGCAGTTGTTAGAACTCGGCTTGCTCGTTTTCCACTTCTCTGGTATCCCTGAACTTCACTGCTTGTTGTCCAATATCTCAAAACCATTGTTTCATAAGTTTGTTCCTACACAAAAAAAATTTGTTTAAGATCCCAAACTCTAAAATGTAGAAGCTAAGGAGTTTTAACGATATATTGCACACACGATTGCTGTGTAAGGGAGGCCACATTCAAAAACAGGTTTCTTTTAGTAAGTAAAAACATTCGATTTAGTAAGTCTGTAAACATTCTTCATGTTGAACATCTGTTAGGATTTTAGTAGAATCCTTGAGTCCCCAGGCTTAAAATTAAAAATAAGATTATGTGGTCATTTGCAATTCAAATACAATTAATATTACTTACAGGGACAAAGTCTGAAATCATCTGAATTAAATGAATTAAATATAATCTTTTATGAATGCAAAGCAAAAAAAACTATTAAAAACTATCTCAAATTTGAGCACAAATATTGTCTCTGCCTACAAATCACTTTAGTGTATGTCAAAATTTCTTATGTGTACCTCCAAATGATTCCACATACACAATAGGGAAAATTAATTTAAGGGAGGCTGGAAAAGCACATAGACCCCCAAGTATTTTTTTCTGGTGTATTTCTTCCTCTTTTGATCAATAGTTTTCAGACAAACTGGTAAATTAAATTTGTTTAGTGGATGATATTGAGTTTTACAACTTTTGTTTAGGAAATTTCTTAGCTCATTTGTTCTAAGAAAAATTTGAGACAGATAAGTGAAGCCAAACTCTGGAGAAGAAATTGACAGTTTGATCCAAATCAGGCACATTCTGATGCATGGGGTTGGGCCTGTTGGGAATGGATCTAATGTACACATTTGGCTCTGAAATGTAACCGTACATCCTGTCAACCCATTCTTTCTGAGACTCAAACTTTTCTAATCTACCCTGAAAAAGTATAGTATGCCAACATCCTACATTGCTATAAGAAAAGTTATTGGTAAAAATGTAACTCCAAATTCAGTGGGAGCTTGAGTTTACCTAAACACAAGTATGTGAATTGTATTGATTCAGAAGCAGGCAAGAGATTAAGCTTAGTACCAAGTCAGAACACAGTGAACTAGTTGTGCCCCATTCAGCAATGAATTAGTGAAAATTTCCATTAAAGAAATAAAGTTATCTATCAAAGCAGAGGTCAATCTTGAAATTATAATATGGCAAAGAGTTACTATTTGAACTGAGAGAATTAAGACTTGTGAGAGCTACAAGAGATGCTTTATGATAGCAAATCTTAGTTAATAATGCCATTCATGGTAGCCAAGGTTGGCAAACAGAAGTTTCGCCCACAACAGTACTTGATACTATGTCCTCTGTGTTTTCCTGTTTCCCGGCTAGAGCTGGATAGTCAATATGATTAATGCTTCTTTCTTTCTTTCTTTTTCTTAAAGGCCAGATCTGGGGATATTTACTACTAATCTCAAGAATGTAGAAAGCACTTAATGATAACATTTCTGTTAGCTGTGGTGGCAGAATTATGTTTTTACATCTAACACATTTTTATGTACAACATGGATTACTTAATTGCTGAGTACTTATATCCAAGGAAATTAAAGTTATTTTGAAGTATGAAGAACATCTTTTTTAAGTGAAAGTTTTGTTTACTGTTGCTGAAACATATATTGAAGGTCAGAATTACCAACTTTTCAAGAATTGTGAATACATCTCATACAGTTTAAATTTCTGTGTGTGTGTGTGTGTGTGTGTGTGTGTGTGTATGTATGTGTGTGTATAATGTGATTTCACCTTTAAGAATCTAATGAATGCATAACTTGCTAGGGAAATTCAAAAAGTATGGTTCCAAAACAGTAAACTATTTAGTTCAAACAACTTAAGACCAGCTATGGCTATAATTACAACGGTGGAAAATTGGCAGTCCTGAAACCATGGCCCTAATGTGAGCTGGGATAAATAATTATGTGTTTATATAGCCCCATTTAACAAGGATACTCTGGCAAAAGCCATTTAAAAAAATACAAAATTAAAAGTTAAAATGCTAAGCAACTATAGCAATTAATTTAATATTAAAATCCATGTTGTTCACAAATGAGCTAGAAATATTCTTGAAGAGCAAAACAGTAGGACTTTATGAAAGTGCCCCTTTAGATATATTTAGATGAATATATTTGAAATTGAAAGCATTTTCATTAATTCTGGACACTCTAATTTTTCACTATAATGACATAATCACAATATGCACCAACTGATATTATGTACAAATATAGTTTATATATGTTTATATAATATGTGTTATAATACTGTTTTACCTTTCATAGTACCAGAGAATTTATAAACCAAGTCTCACACAAATTTTCTTAATTTCCTTGACGAGTCTATAAGGCTCAATTATTATGCTTATTTTCCAGTAGAAACTGAGAATCTAAGAGGTTGTTTCTGCTCAGGCTGTTGGGCTCCGAAGTGGCACCCATTAGTGAGAACCCAGCCACCCGAGCTTATGACGTGATATCAAAATGAGAAATTTCAAACGCAGTGGAAATTCTGTTATCTGACTGCTGTTGTCTAAATAGTACTTCTTAACTGAGTGAAAACAGAGCCGAGATTTTGTGAATGGCTTTAATGAAGGTCCCATTAGAAGAAATTTGTTCCCATTTTTCTGATTTCATTCATCATGACACAATCTGAATATTGATAGAAATTAAAAGCAAGCTCCTCTTTGGTACCTATTGCATGTATGTCAATAAAAAATATTTTACAAAAGTCAGAAATTGCTTTTGATCCAGCTGTAAGCAAAACTATCAGTGAGCAACTTCAGAAACAACCTACACTATTTTGAAATGATGCTGCTCTATAGTTTGACACTTTCTGCAGCAGAAAGGGCAAAACAGTTCAAGTTCAGCAATGATGGTGTGTCCTCTGAACCACGGTTTCCCTGAGCTTTACTGTTGGAATTTGCCTGTGTTTTACGCAACTTCAACTCCAGACACATGCTAAGACACAACCTTTTGACACTATTTATTTGCCAGAAAGATGTAAATTGAAGACCTGAAATCTAATATGCAATAAATGTGTCAGGAGATTTAGCACAAGCAGCACATTAGGGGATTTTATTAATCTGTAAAAGGCAAATGTCCTGGTTGACACATCAACCAAACTGCAGTGGAGGAAGTATTCACTGCAGACGCTGAGTCAGGGACACCAGAACTGACTGTGAGCAGAGGCGAGGAATGGAGACACCCAACTTCTTGGGAAAAGAATAAAGGGAACTTTCTCAGGACTCACCCGCAAAGGTGAGTGAAAACAGCTTGGGGAAGTTTAAAAATAGTAGTTGAAATTCCCCAGAGAAAGTCTCCCTGAGACTTGCTGAAGGCCGTCGAAACTCAGTCTCAGAGCCCAGTCTCAGAGAGATGTGTGGCGTGTGCTGCCATTAAGCCGTAGGGGCTTCCGAAGGGGTGAGCAGAGCAAAGCGGTGCTTCCCAAAGCGCGAGAAGTTCCACCAGTGGGAGCTTACGTTAAGTGTTATGCAGAAAGGCTTTATTGGGTTTTTTTTTAACTTGTTAAAAATTTGATTACGCATTTAATAAGTAAATGTTAAAATGTAACCAAGCATATTAAACTTTTCAGATTGGAGATTGCAAGGGAAAGTTATAAAAATTATAGTAAAGTTTAAATGAGTTTATTTGAGAAAAATAGTAAAGAAATAATGGTCCAGAGGACACGTGGATTTGGACAAAAGTTCTAAAGATGGGTTCCAAAAGACTGTGGTTGTGATAATGCCAGGACAGATAGTACCACCATTTAGTGGAACAACTGGCACTCCTTTCTTTTGCCTCCTTTCTCTAGAGATGGGGGATATAGAAGACCCTGTCTTAGCTAAACTCACCTTTCAGGATTGTGCCGTTAATCTATTGACTTCAGCACGACCCTGTCTACACTCCCCATTTTATACTCTACTCTCTCACCCTCTTCCTCACATCTGCTGGCATGGGAGCGCCCAGAGGGCAGATACGGCATCGCTGGCACTTAATAAATGTATGAATGAATGAATAACTGCTTCATCCCTACAGACCTCTGAACTTCAGCCTGACACCTCCCATGGCATCAGGTGATGCCCCATTCTTGAGGTCGAGGTGTTTCTCTTGTAAGTCACCTTTAACTTGCTTTCTGAGCACTTTAGATTGGGGTTTCTTTAGACTTATGATCTGGTGCACAAAATCCCCCTGGGAGGAGAGAGTGTCCAAAAGTTCAAATGGTGTAGTTCACTTTCTGTGAATTTATGCTTTCTGGCTTTTTCAGAGAAGTTTTCCAGATCAATGTCTTGAAATCATTCTTCAAATACAATTGTAACCCTCCACCTTCAACTTGTATAATACTTGGTAGCTGCTAAAGAACTTTTGAGTATAGTCTCTCATCTAAGCCCATAACACTTCCTAAGACCAGCAAGGGAGATACCAATTTACATGTGAGAAAAGGAAGGCTTGGGACGTGAAATGATTTATTTATTAGCACATAGAGTCATCGTTCAGCTGTCTGGGGAGGCCAGTTCTTACTCTGGTCTTATTTTTGGCAGCTTCTCCGATTTCATGAAAAAAATATACCAAGCCAAATCTTTGAGACCACCTGCCCTGAGCAAATGTCGAGATGATATCTGAGAAATAAACCTGAGCAGAGGTAGTCATTGCTATAGTAAATCCCCCTGATTCGTGTTTGGCTGTAACCTCAGGCTCACTGTTTTCACCTCAAATTCTCTTCTAAAACAAAAGTTGGAGCCACGGTGATATCAGGGGGCGGGGCGGGGCGGGGCGGGGTGGGGGTGTCTGCCAAGACAATGAGGGAGAGCTCCGCTCCTGTCCATTATCAGCCCTCACCACACATGACCCAGGTCCGTGTCACTTTCCATCTCTAGTCAGCTGAAGGATAGAGCCAATTTAGGAAACATGTAGCATAAACTCTCCAACACGCTGGGATATAGTTCCCACCAGTGTATTTTTTTTAATTGATTTTCAGTTTGCTTTCAGCTTATTTTTATTTTCCCTTCCTTTTCTTTCTTCTTTCCTTCCTTCCTCCCTCCCTTCCTTCCTTTTTCTCCCTTCCTCTCTTCCTGTCTTCCTTTCTTTCCTTTCTGTTTGTTTTTTCTTTCTTCTTTTTTTTTACAGTGAAGTTCAGTTTTAGTGGAACAATTTCGAGATGTGCTAATTAAATAGTTTTTGAAATTAAGGATATTATATTCACTTTCAATCTTCTATTTATTGAAGACTGAGAAACATGTAAAAAAAAAACTCCACAACTGGTTTATATTGGAAGTTATTTTAGACTGAATTTTATCATAAAATTTTAAACATTGATTTACAAGCTAATTATTTACATCATAAACTGCAACAAGCCTAAATATAAAAATCTTTCTAGATGGTATTTACATACCTCCCTTGTACAAAAATACAATATATCATACCAATAGGAGAAAGTTTGTATTTAAAATAGGTATTATTTATGTTTTTATTATGTCTTTAACACATCAAAATTAATGTTTGTTTCCAATGACAAATAAGTAATTAGGGTTCTTAGGAAATGAAGGTTAGAGAATTACTATTGTTACCAAAGGATGTTCTTATTTACACTCTCAGCTTCTGCTAAATTTTACAGGAGTGAAAATGTGAAAATTGAATAAGAATATATATCCATGGAGCATTCTTATAAATAGCAAAAGTGCCAAAGAAGAAATAATAGCTTTGCTATTTTTGATTTTTACAAAATATATTAGAGAGATTTGTTATTCCCCATCATCACAGCATCTGGCTACATTCAAAGTGCTTAATGAAAAAGATAAGTCTATGTGTGATATTAACAAAAGAATTTTGTACAAGCATGTACTGTGGAAGAGATAAGCAAATTACTTCCCAAAAGAGATTAATTCTGGCACAGATGTACTTGCTGACACTGGCTATAATAGAAGTAGTACATACATCCTTCAAAATTGCTAGTATTTGACCAAATAAATTAATGCCATTTTAAAGGGGTGAAGCATTTTGAGGAAACTAATAAATGTCAGAAAGCAAGGATGCATGTATTTGCCTGGTAATTTATTTTTAAACTCACAAAGTTAACATGCATTTATATATTAGGCCGGGTTGGGCAATTAGCAACAATTCATATGGTTCAACATAATAGAATGTCTATTATCAGATAATGCCACTCATAATTAATTGTTCAAGTAACGTAGATGATATAGGACAAGCTCAGCTATACAAACTGCAAAATAATAGGAGGCTTAACCTAAAATATTTAAATGGGTTCCAAGGTACAATTAAGTCTTATCCTCGAGTTACAAATTCCTTTATTGGCTATTATCTCTCTGTTGGTTTCTTGCCTGTACTGACCGATCCAAATCAATTTCACTTCTGGCTGAAGACATTCACAGGCATCCATGTGATATCACGTGCACCACGCTGACTCTGCTTTAGTCATAATGATACCAATTTCAAGCTGATCATGTCTTCATTCAGACTTCTGTCTGAATTCACATAGTGGTCTATTTTTCACATAGTGGTCTGAAAAAATTTTCCATAGGGAACACTACATTTTATGAGTCATACTTTTAATGAAATGTCCTTATTTAGTCACCTTACCTTTCTCAGGGTAGCATGGAAAGCACCTACAGAAAAATTAAGGATTATGCTAGGAAAGAGATAACTAAATTATTACTGTTAAGCTACCTGGAAGAGACAAAACCACAGATTTTTTTTAAAAAGGGGGAGAGTTGTAAGTTAAGAACCATCCTCATACAATATTGTGAAAGAAGAGGAGGCATTCTGGGTATTTCCTGGAGCCCCCTCCCCCACCCAATCTCCGTCCAGCAAAGTATTATCTACGCTTCACTACTCTGTTCTCCCTCTTGTCCCCTGGTTTCAAGTTGGGTTAGGCCAAAATGACAACATCAATGAGAGATTGAAGGACAGTGATGGGCAAGAAGGTGAAGCAATTATCCCTCTACACGCCCTGCAGCTGATCCCTGCCATTCTGGCTGCACTCCAGCAGGATCTCAGCTTCAGGTGAGAGGCCCCTCTTGCGTGCATATAACTCACACCAGGTTCTAGTAACACTGTCCCCTCCCCTTTCCCCATCAATCCTAGGGAACCGTCATGGCTTCACTCTGTTGCTGGTCTCTGGGTATGTCACCATCTCTTACTGGTTTCCTTACACCTGTTCATCCCTCTGTAATTTAGAGTCTTTTCAGCTAAACTCTCTGATTATGTTGTTTATTTGTAATGCTTTGAAAACCACATAAGCTTTTGGTACTGGTAGCAGTATTTACAATAGCGTAAACAAGCAAGCAAACAAACAAATACGTAAAAACTGGTCTTTACAAGCAGTTGAGAAAGGAGTTCTGGAAATACCTTAACCTCCCATCTAGGAAGACTTTAAAAGTAGTAGTTTTAATTGTATTAGCTTTCAGGGTGATTTGTTTGTAATAAAATTAATCAAGAAGTTATCCCAAGGAGAAATTTAATGGGACTATCTTTGTTCATTTAATAAATAACTAATGACATGGCTGTAAGAAAGGCAAATAATGTCTGCCCTCATGGAGCTTATGATCTTGCTGGCAATAGAGTCTGTAAACAAATAATTATGCAAATAATCAGCCACAGGGCAATCATTATAAACATTAAGAAAGAGAAATACAATGGCAACTAACCAGGCTGCCAGGAAGAGGCTCATAAGCTGAGAACTGAAGGGCGAGTTAGCTGGGTGCAGGGTAGGGCAAAAGCTGCCCAGACGTTCGTGAGGATTCGGGAGTGAAGGAGCGTAGGGTAACTGAACAATTGAAAGGAGGTCAAGGTGGTTGTGTCATAAAGGTGTGTTGGGGACTGGTAAAATACGAGGCTGAGAGGACAATGAGAGCGGTATCCTTTCAAGCCCTTGTAGTCCATGTTAAAGGTTTTAGAGGCTCTTCTAGGAACAATGACAAATCATTGGTGGGTATTAGATGAGGAATGACATAAGAATCTGTGTCTGTAAAGATAATTCTGAATGCTTATAGAAAAAAGACAAAGAGGCGGGAAGCTGAGGGAGCAACTGTGGACAGGAATTGTTATGACTACCACATGCTAAGGATGAGATTTACTAACCAGCTCAAGGGCCCGTCATGAGCAAGTGGGGGCTCCAACATTCATCCATAGGACGTCTGACTTCTGGGTTTGAGCTTTTATCCTCAGCGTTAATATACACTAAAACTTTGGATTCATTTGAAATGTACAGAAAACATCAAAAGTAAGCTTAAGAACACAAAGTGTGTACCACTTTCCCTGACCTAATTCTCATCTCAAACAGTTAATAAATTAAAGTACAGAGATGCCATATGTGGAAAAAGATGGAACTGGACATTCTGAAGACAGGTTCTGATACTGAGAAATCCATTTTTAAATAAATGTGACCAATATATTTGTAAAGCAATACATAAAATGCCTATAAAGAATTTCATGTGCTTAAAACACAAAGGGAATGGAATAGATCAGGCATTGGTCATTACAGTTTTGACAATATAATTTCATTAAAAACACATTTCATGTTCTCATTATAATTAGGGGAGAGATGTCCAAGATGGATGTCAACCTTAGCATCCTTTCCAGAGAGGTATTTGCATTAGAAAAATAGACCATATTACAGTTTTGCATAAATAAGATTTCTTGGTTATTATTATTTGAAAAACAGTCACTATCCTATTACAAACCCAAGATTGGTTTTAAAATGTTTGAAAACACATGGAGAAATGTAGGTTTATGCTGAAGGCTGTGTAGTTTAAATATAAGGACGAAGGTATTCACCTCTATGGAGACAGTAGAGGGTATCGTATTGCTAATTAATTCTTCTTGTTTTTTTTACCAAACACAGCAAGAGTGTCATGTACATTTTGAAAGGCACACTATGAATGCTCAAGCATGAACTGCACAACTGCCTATTAAGCTCTTATCTAGTGAATTTCTACATCACCTCAGAGTATGGATTGATGACTGCTAATAATCTTTGCGATTAGACTTTCTCCAAGTCTCTATGCTTCTAAACTTACACAAACTTAAAAGTTTCAAAATGTCATTTCCAGTTCTACACACAACTTAAGCCCAGAATTAAACCCTGCTGGCATTGATAAATCAGGTTAGGGCATCTCACTCACTTCTACAGTAGCAAGTATTTCAAATGTTGAAAAGACTTAGGAAATCTGTCAGGTGAGGAGCTGTTTTCCCCCCCAGATAAAACATACATTTTCTTTTAAAGTAAAGCCAACTAAAAAGGGACTCCATCTGTAAAAATGTTTAATTAGGTATGCATTATGATTTGAAAAGCGTAAAGGCAACTGAGATGAATGATTCACTGGGACAGGATCATGGAAGGCGACCCCCTCTTACATTGAATACACCTGTTGGAGGTGGAAGGGGGAAGGAGGAAGTGGGAGAATTTTTATATCCCAGTATCATCCAGAAATATCACAGTGGAAATATTTGGCAGCTTGCATCCATATAGTCCAGATCGACTGAAGACAGATGGTTGCTTCTACTTTATTTCCCTTTGTAGGATGTGTCTACACTGGACATGCCCCAGATGATCATTCTAGATACAATAGCTTAGTCAAGTGGTATGATTCATACAATAAAAGCAGGCAAAGGGTGAAAACTGTTTTGAGTTAATCACTCAAAAGATTGAACTCATCGATGAAAACCTACCTTTCGTTGTTGTTTTTTTTAAATTTTCAAACAGAATTAGACAACGTTGATTAGGTATTGTCAAGAGAAACACATCTTCTAAGATAAGCAGTTAGTAAAATTATTAAGGGAAGGAGGCAAGAAAGGGAGAAAAAAAGGAGTTGACTTTAACTTCCAGCTCTGTTTTAACTCTCCTAACCAACCATGTTCCATTTCTCTCACCTTTCCCTTTTTCTGTTATATGGAAATTAGAAGGAAAAAAATGATATGGAACAAAAAAGGAAAGAGGACAAGCTGTTTGGACAAAGAAGAAAGAGAAATAAAGTTGGAGCCCAGTCCTGGAGCTCTCTCCCAACATGGGAGTGGAGCGGCATCATTTCCTTCAAGGAAATAGGACATTCTGTCAGCATGGCGCTCTCTGTTTTTTACCGCTAGTGTTTCAGTCACCACTGACCCCACTGGGAATCAGCCCAGAGCTTGTTTCCTCCCCAGAACCTGTCAAACCACCATAAAGTTCACAGGAAAGTTCATCTTCCAACCTCCTAAGGGCGCCTTAGAGGTAGATGACTTAGGAGTTCTGAGAAGCTGTGACAGAACTGTATTCTCTGTTTTGTTCCTGAGAATCCTTTAAGTTAAAGTTCACCTGCATTTCCATCCCTTTTCCCAGGGTCAGAGTATTGCTAAAAGGCCACGTTCCCAGGCAGATGTTCCCTGACGGACCCATTGAAAACAACACCACCCACCGCTGCTTCCCACTCAGCTTTGTTTTCCTCTTACACGGATCATTATTGAACAAATCACAAAGTTGACTTATTTTCCCACTTGTCTTGCTGGCCCTACCCTGCCCATTTCCATTAACGTCGACAAGGCAGGCATTCTCACCTTTCTTGTCCATTGCTGTGTTTGTGAGCCTGGCACTGAGTAGGCACTCAATAGCTATTACTTGAATTGATTTCTTTTGGCCACTGTACCTGGGTCATAACAGAGGTATCTTTCTTCAGTTGCCTCTTTTTTTTTTTTTTTTAGGGCAACATATAATACAGTGATCAGTATAGGGCCCACATGTGACAATAAGTTACAGGGGAGATTTTGAAGCTGGAGACCTGGTTTTGTATCATGATATCACTGTTATCACAGCCTGAGCCTCAGCTTTCTCCATTGTAAAATGAGAATTAAAATAAGACCCTCTTTTTAGTGTTATTATAAGTATCAAACAATTTATGAGAGAAATGTATGCCTAGTAAAATGTTATGGAAATATTGGTTATTTCTGTTTAACAAAAATCTGGCTGATTTATCTGAAGTAGTAAGCAGCAGATTGGAGTCTCCAAACTATATTAAGATGTTTGTACTACGTGGATATAACCTGGTACGAAATGGCTATATACCAGAGAGAATTTACTTATGCTCCCAAGAAGTACCGTGTTTCTCCAGTCTCTGAGTTTGGAGACTTAGTTGGTCATTGTAGCTGAATTACATAATTGCATCCATCATTTCTGCATAATGTCATGATGAACTGAAATAATTATAATTTTACTTTATGTGTAGCATGCATTTTTCATACCATATAACCTATTCTTTAGCAAATTCACTTAACTTTAAAATTTTGAGAAGGAAGTCATTCTTAGGTATGTTTATTGTCACTTGAGAAAAACTGGAGTGCCTAACTTATTGTCTGGAGAGAAAATTGTTATTTGATTTCAAAAAATAGCCTACTTTTTGTACCATTGGTAGAGTGCTTTATTTTAGAAATGTGGTATTTTAGTATCGTAGGAGCATGAAAAGGACACATTTTCAGTCACCATTTAAGAATCATGAGCTCAAAGGACATGTAAGAAGTGTTTAAGGAACAAAAGAGCTGAAAATGAAAGGAGAATGGCTGGGTATCTTTTACCTTTTATTTGAAGTCCTTCGGCTTCCCATCTCGTTTGATTCAGTTTCATTGCACAGTATTAATTCTACCACTACCCGCAAAAGAGTCCGAGGCTGCAGGAGGAGCTACAACAAGCTGATAAGCAGACAGTCCTGTGCACCTACACTCTTGCACGCAAAGAAAATTTCCGTGCTCTTTGCTTTAATTGGTTACAGTGATTCCTCTGCAAGATGGTCCCTCAAAACCTGACGCAAAGCAAGAGTACCCTGCTAAAGTTGTGGCTTCTGCTGAAAACTGAAGGGGTCCTTGCCTGATTCTTACCATTTTGGTCAATCTTACTTTTTGCTCTAGAGACCCCTTTCATAAAGTGGATAAGACTTCAAACTCTGCCTTGAAGTGTTAATCTGAATGGATGCACAGGGGCGAATAGAAAAACAATCACAGATAGCGTGGGTAAGGTGTAGAGAGGCCGCTGATCTAACCCACTCGATTTTTAGAAAAGGAAACCGGGGTCAAAGAAAGCTGAGAGCTTAGTTCAGAGAGATGGAGATACAATGAAGAGGGAAGTCCTTGTGTCAGTCAAGTCCAAGGCTCTTTCCATGTACTATTCTCTACCTTGACTGTTCTTTTTGATCTACTTAAATATTTCTAAATATTAGATTGCAGAAACAAAATAATTCATTACTTTATTCATCAAAGAAAGGGCAATCTACAGAATTGGGGCAATTGGGGCAGATGTTTATTCCTTAAGTGGGAAAATCCATAGGAAGTGTTTATATCAGTGGTTAGTGTATACTAATTGCTATGTTAATCAACACAGGTTTATTAGGCACAAGATCTTGGGTATTTGTGAACTCTCTTAGAATCGAATGATATTGCTACACATTAGCTGTTGTGACACTGGAGAACCTACGTAACTTCTACAACTCACTTTCCTCAGGCATAAAAAGGGAAAGGTAATATTAGCCATCAAGTGTTGCAAGTATAATACCTGGAATGTAATAGATGCTCCTAAATGTTGGTTGTTGCTATTAACATTTCTTATATCCTCATCATGATAGCAGCTGATGACTACATTTTTAATCCATTTTTGAGAAACTGAGATGGACTGCAACTGACAACCGTTTGGCTTCCCTCGACCTCCTAGCATCTCCAAGCCCTTAAATGCCCCCTCTAACCATGGGGCACTCTCTGGTCACTAATATATGAGCCAAAGTGATAAGAGTCATTCCTAGGTGGAACCATGTAAGAACCACAACGTAACCCTTCATCTTGTCTTTCTTTTGAGCTGTTGACTGCTGTTCTGGGTGCTCACAGTGCGCATGAGCCTGATGCCCTCAGCGAGGACCAATGAAAGAAGAGTACCCGGCCAATGGAAGACAGACGAGTAGCATGAGCAAAAAACAAACGTGTCGTTTTCTGCCCGTGAAACTCAGAATTTTTAAAAATTTCCTTAGTGCAGTACACTCGTAACTTCAAGAAATCTGACTGACACACGAAGAGATTTCAAAGATAAATATTCATGACAACCATTCACCCAACAACACCCACATACATTCTCACTGGTATTGAACTTTACCTACAATAGTCCCATATAATTTATGAATTCTGTCTCTCACAGTCCTTCAGTAACATGTCTGAGAGCACCTGAGAACACAGCACACCATATTCCCTAATTTCGAAGACAGTGGCTTTGGCATAGTAAATATGCAGTCGATTCTTGTTAAATTGGATTGAATTAAATTATGCCATTATTACTCAGATAACCACATATTATTCTAGATTTTTTGATAACTATTAACTGCTATGCAATTCTGGATACAGAAGAATGAGATAGGTCTATTAACTTAAAATTCTTAAGCTCAGTTTCACCTTTGAATAGGAAGGTACCACCGACGTCCAACAGAATTTACCTTTGTAAACTTTGAGTCCTACATGTGAGCAAGCTAAATGCAAAGTGGACCGAGAAAGTCATATTAGAAAAGTAAATGGGAAGCCCAAGTATGAAATTTGTGTTTGGCTTTTTTTGCCCCTCTCATGTCACTATCTGCCTTCCTAGCCTTCCTTAAACTCTGGACATACATGTTACAGATTTCATCTGTTCATAAAACCACACAGCACTCCGGCTTTTCTTATTTCTGATCCCTCATGCCATTCCACGTAGCTCAGCCCTAGGAGTAGCCAACCGAAGGTTTCTGCCAACCTAATCTACATGTCTGATTTAGGAATTGTCAACTACAGCCAACGACAGCCCATCAGAGCCAAGGAGCACCAGCTCTGGAACTTCTGCTATTGAAAATGGGAATAAGAAATTGTCTTTCTGCTGTGGGACTGAACTAAGCCTGAAGCTTCTGTTGGCATCTCGCCACGGTGACATACGAGCATGCATAACAAGTAAACGAACATACAGAAAAACAATAGAGAGGGATTCTCTCTTGTCAGTCCTCTTTCCCCTTTCCTGTCTCGCCAATTCATTTTTCAGACTTGCAGACCTGATGGCTTTACAATTCTATTTATTCTGCATCTTAAAGCTTTTTCTCTGCGTCCTCCTGAGAAGTACGGTCACTCTTCCCACTATTCATATTGCACAAGAGGGAGGCTCAACTAGTGATGCAGCCCTTCCATTTTCCTATGGTACTGTCTCCCCATTCGTTTTATGGCTTGTCACTGTTCTCTCCAAGCCCCCCTTCTTAGTTTTAGACCTGCCTCTTCAATCCTAGAAGACGGATCATCCTCCAAAATCAGATAAAACTAGGGATGATTAGAAATAAATTTTCAAGTACTCCTAATCCCCAAGTTGGATGTATTTATATCTAATCCTACTCTTTTCTTCCTGCCTCAGGGAAAGAATTGTACCTTCTATTTCAAGGTAATTCCTCTGTATGAGATCTAGATATTACCCCTTCTTACTGTCTTACCATTATTTCTAGAATTCCTCTTATATTCATTCTCCCCCCTCTTTCTCTCCCTCCTTCCTTCTGTTTTCTCTATTTCTCTCTCTCTTTCCCTAGTTATACATATTCACTCAGCTATTAGGTTGCCAAATTCAGTAAATACAAACACAGGGCACCTAATTAAATTTCAGATAAACAATAAAAACATTTAATATAAGTATGTCCCAAACACTGCATGATATATTTATACAAAAACTATTTGTTTTCCATCTAAAATTCAAATTTTACTGAACATCCTGTATTTATCCTGGCAGCTCTACTCAGCTACAATGCACCACAATCCACGAAAGCAAGCAGGGCAGAGCATTTTGTTGCTTTTCTCATCATCTATGTCAAGTCGTCAAGTCGCTCTGGAAGGGCAGTCCTGGCTTCACTTGATACAGTCTAACAGTCTCCACAGGCCTTCCGTGCACAAACACTGATCTCTCAGAGCATCACTTAGGCATCATGATGTCAAAAGACTCTTTACTGCCTAGGAATGAAGCCTGACAGGAAGGCATAAGGAGACTAAAGGCAACAAGATGATCTGTGTTAATGTGCCTACCCGTACAAGTGCTGGTGCGTTTGTGAGCACACCACACATGCTCCCACACATTCACGATCTCTCATCATGTCTAGGTCTCATTCTGGACATTGTCTTCTCTTTTTCCTCTCTGTAGAGTTTTGTCACAGTGTTCAGTTCTCATCCCTACGTTATCTGTCACTGTTCCGTTCTCAACATCTGAAGGAGTCTGATGAAAACACGGTTATTAACAAACTTCTAATTATGAAAGCCTGTGCACACATTTAGTCTGTCCATTGTCTATTCTCTTCTTTATGTTTGACTCTTCTTTCTTTCTGAAACACTCACTGTTAAGAACTGAATTGTGCCCCCCCACCCCACAAAAGATAGATTGAAGTCTTTTTTCCCAGTACTTGTGCATATGACCTTACTTGAAAAAAGGGGGGTGGTGCAGATCGTTGCAGATCTAATTAAGTTAAGATAAAGCCTTTAGGGCATGTCCTCACCCGATATGACTGGTGTCCTTATGACTGGAGGGAAATTTTGGAATACACAGGCACATGTGCAGAAGAACATCATGTGAAGGTACAGAGGCACAGGGCAGATGGTCATATGGAGACAGAGGCAGAGATGGCAGTTCCACAGCCACAAGCCACAGAATACCTGGAAGTGCTGTGGGAGGGTCCTCCCCTAGGGTTTCCGAAGAAAGCATGGCTCTTCAGATGCCATGAGTTTGTACTTCTAGTTTCCAAACTGTGAGAGAATACATTTCTCTTGTTCTTAGCCACCACGTTTATGGTATGTGCTTTGTAGTCCTAGGAAACTAACACTCTACTTTAACACTCATGGCACTACTACACTATTATGATACTTCCTACTTCCTTTCAGACTTTTCTCTTATTCCTTTGTTTGATATTTAAATTTTGCTATTCACCAAAATTTGACTTTTCACCCTGTATCCTTCTCATGTCACATGATTTCTTTAAATGGCCTCATCTACCATAAAGTTTTCATGACCATCAATGTGTTGCCTTCCATGTATAAATACAGCAGTTTATGATCATTAATGGTAGTATTACTAGTCACAGAGCGCAGAAACAATGATTCATTTTCTCTCTGGGCCCTGCGCACAATAACGTTTACTACGTTGCAAACAGGTCGCATTTGGTCCCTATTGAATTAGGGCAGGAACCCATGACCAAGGACATGTGCGCACCTTGAAAGGCTGCCCGTTCTTCTCTTGTGTCCAAGAAGTGGGCCAGTCAGCTTTCCCACCCAGCGTCCCCCATAGTGACTACAATGTTTAATTCTGAAAGAAATGTCGACATTTATCCTGACAATTATTGTGGAAAATAACAAGTTGTGGAATGAAAACCATGGAGAGTAACTGATTCTGATTATCTCCCCGGTGGGCACGGCAGCTTAATTAAGCACCAAAGAATTTGGGTCCTAAGCATGACTATTTTATTGCTACCATCTAGACAATATGTTTTTTTTTTTACATTTCTAATTCATCCTTTTAAAGCTTTCAGGGAATTTACAGAAAAAAATACAAAATACAATGATAACAAAAATTAATGACCTTATAAAATGCATTTATAATTGTTAAAGTTCTTAAGAACACCGTGTAGCTTAAATGAAAGAACACGTGAGAGTGGGCTTCATATTATAAAGCAATAAAAACAACTTGAGCATGAGTCCCCAATTAGGGTGAAATTAGAAGGAATTTAACGAATGGCCTGGCCTCTCTGTTCTTGAAAGGCAGAGTCAAACAAGGCGAGATCAGCTAACTTCTCGGGCAGAGCTGGGGCAGAAAATGCAATGGGGGCAAATAACGGCCAGAAACAGCTGTCCCTTAGGTCAACAGAGTACCCCTAGAGTACTCTAGAGTACCCCTCATGAAGGTTACAGAGGCCACTCCTCTTCCCACTGCGTCTACTTGGTCAGTCTTGTGGGTGTTTTATTACATTAAAGCGGCGCTCACTGCCTTGGCTGGTATTTTTAAAACTACCATCACAGTGAAGCCGACGCATATAAGTCTCATGATAAACACATTCTACCCCAGGCACCTACTCATAACGACCAAGCACGCGATTCCACTGCCACAGATGGAGCGCACCTGTGACTTCTAGGCATTTGGCAAAGGATTTGCCTAGTACAAGCACACTTCTAAATGGCACATTGCCCCTTCGCTCCTTTTCTCTCAAAACATCTTCTTTAGGAAAGCAGAAAAACACACCTAGATAAACGACAAAGCACGTTGCCACGAAGGATGTGCAGCAAAGTGTGAGCCAGCTGAGATCTATCCACGTTTGATTACTGCCAGTACTTTTCATCCAGCAAGCGGATGCGAACGGGAGCTGCAGGGATGCAGAGCAGAAAAGTTCACCATGTGCCGTGCCGCACAGCGTGGCGATTACTGGCACATCTGCAGTAACCCATGTTTTTCTGGGATCTAATATCTTTTCTTTCATTTTTCTACCTGCATTGGAAGTCAGATATTGCGATTCCATACATTTCAGCATCCTGTCTTTAGGTGACAAGATGACTTCCTATTTTGAAGATCCTACCCCGTCACTGCCCCCTACATCCTCACCATGGCCAGCAAATGCAGAGACCATCAGCCCGCTTGTCACAGATTCTGAGGAAATCTGCTGATTGGGGGGCGGTGGGGGGGGGGGTATTTCTTCTACAGGAGGCAGATGAACAAAACCAAATGGATGGAAATACTGGAATAAAGGATAAAGGAACCGGTAACCAGGAGCGTGGCCAGCAGAAAGGAATTTGCTAGTTAATAAATTGAGGTTGAACCTGACAGACCTGAAATGTAACCTTTACAAGTAGAATCCACAATATTTCAAACTTGAAATGTTGGCAGATTCAGTGACAGAGCTGTCTTTGTTTAATAGTCACCTCAATAATTTAAGAATTGTAAATTCTAGTCAAAGTGAAACAGAGAGGGAAAGAATTGAAATGTGTCTTTCCAATCTTTCTAGAATAAGGTGGATTAGAAAAATATTTGTGAGAATGCTCAAAAAAAAATTGATCGGCTAAGATATACATAAATGCCTACCTTGATTTTAGTACCATAAAAAATTTTCCAAAGTCTGTGCAATTCAGATCTGTCCACATTTCTAGATGAAAAAAATATCCTTATATATGAAGGTCAAGGTGTACAGCATGCCTTTGACTTATAAAAACAACTCTTCAGCCTGTCTCTCTTACGTATGGGTTTCCTGTTGACTTTAAATTTGCAATTTTTGTAGATATAGTCCTATCAACTTGAATAGGTTATAAGGAATAGAAGAAGAGATCTTAAACAGCTGTCTTTTTACCAAATGAAAAGACAATGTCAGCCCTATTACTGCACTCTACCAAATCAAGCATTACCTGTCTAAAACCTGATATTGATATCATAACAATGGACAAATGGAATATTTCATTGGAAAGAAACAATCTATAACCCAATACCTTCGATTCGAGGAAGGGAAACCTGAGGCCCAAGATGGGTCATTGTTATACAATATGGTACAACTTCCAATTTGGATGCATTTTTTTTTAAAGACTTTATTTATTTGTTTTTAGACAGAGAAGGGAGAAAGAGAGGGAGAGGAACATCACTGTGTGGTTACCTCTCGTGCACACCCTGCTGGGGACCTGGCCCACAACCCAGGCATGTGCCCTGACCAGGAATCGAACCGGTGACCCTTTGGTTCCCAGGCTGGCGCTCAATCCACTGAGCCACACTAGCCAGGGCCAAACTTGGATGCATTTAAACAAAACTTTCCCATTGCAGCTCCCCCAGAGGCCTTATGCACTAATCTCAGGTTTTATCTGTTTTACTCACGGGCTGACAAAAATAAAGAGCTGTTAGTATCTCAGAGATGGAAGGCCGATTAGAAACCAGCTTATCCCACTGATAAATAGATGGAGACGTTGATAATTTCAAACACAAGAAGCTATTTCCTTAAGGCTACATAATTAGTTAACTAATTAATAATGGGAGTTGATGATCATTTACCCTTATTCAGTCGTGCATCTTGAGTGGATAAAATTCAGCCCCATTCTAAGTTCAACGGACCTTGGGAAATATGCTTCGTTTACATGGGATTTATCTGCCTAAACTGAAAATCAAAACCTTTTATTCAATAAACAATGTATGACAAAGGGCCTACCCACCAATTTTGTGGATGTCCAAAGAAAGGAACGTTGTGTGGTGAATTCTACAGGCGTGAAAGGCCTGAACTCATTGCCATGTCACTGGAGATATAGATGCTTCTCTAATGTGCTCAGTTCCTTCTTTGCATTTAAACACCTGTCCTAACCCTCCCACCTCCCACGTCATCAGGCTTACTGGGCCCCTACACTGGTAGGCCCACATTAAAATATCCTCTCAGGGGGAAAAAGAAAGATTGCTGTTATTCATATCTTAATGGACTTTTAAATCAAAGTTCAACTTTTCCCCAAAGGATTTGTATTTTAAGCCATATGTGTATTTGCAGAAAGAAAGTTCTTTATTTTTTTTATTTTTTTATTTTATTTTCTTTGGTTTCTGAGTAAAACCAGCAACAAGTAGGTAGGAAAGGCATTTGGGAGCGCACACGAAGTTTTTCCCGATATCCTCAAAATAACTCCATATGGCTGGCTCCCCTTGTTGCCTTTGAGTAAGCCAAAATCTGATCCCACACTGCCTGTTTGCTCACCAAGACACAACCACACAGCCACATGTCTCTAGAGCACACTTTCCTAGGTGTGGCCCAAAGTCTGGAGGGCCATCTGTTTCTAGTGATCCTCCCAGAATTCCCCTTGTCAATATGTAACAGGTGACTGATTAGCCCTGAAGTATCTGCAGACTGCACAATTTAATTAAACTTGGTTCTTATTTAGCTGAAGAGTCTAATTGAGGTGAATGCTTCAAATTCGGATTTAATTACTTTCCATACAATAATGTTTTTTGTAGTTTGCAACTATCAATAGAATACTCTACCCTGTAAGTTAACTGTTTATCACCGAATTCAATATTTAAAAAGAGAATGTCAGGGAAACATGTTCTGGAAGCACTGAGTGTCTTACTCTAGCTCCAGCTTTGCAGCTCATCTGTTCATTCATTTACCCCTGTGTGTATTCAACAGGCCTGTATTGAGCTCATAGTACATACACCTTGTGGGACTTACATTCTGATAGAGGAGGCAAACAAGAGAGATAATAAGTAAAACATATTTTGTGTTAGAAGGTTATAGGTACTATAGAAAAATGAAAAAAAAAAAAAACCCACCACATTAAGTTTATAAGACTGGGGAAAGCCCAGAATTTGGGGTAGTTTAGAGTGAAGTTAAAATTGTAGTAACTAGGAAGGAAGAAGGATTGTAGAAGACATGACAAGGGTTAAATCTGAGCTTTAGCTACAAAGTTCTGAGTTTTCTCATTTTTGAAAGGAGAACTTAGGACTTAAGTTAAAATGACAGCTGAAAGAGTAAAAATTATAGTTAACATCTATGCACGTAAACATTGTTCGGAAAAGGAAAGGATGTAGATTTCCAGTGTCACCACACTTCCTCCGTACCCCAGTTCATTCCTAATTACATGTCTCCAAAACCTGCCGACAGCCTCATAATGCATCTACTCTTTCTTGTTTTTTGTTCTCTCTCTCTCTCCCTTTCTCTGTACTCTATGCTTAATGGCTAGATTTATGCTATTAAAACATAACTCAACCCATGAGCCACACATCTTCAAATGCTCCCTCTGCTCCATGTTGCCCCGAGAAGTTCAAAGGTTTAAAATAGTGCACAGTGTCTCTGAATTGCAACCAAAAGAACTTTTCAAGACATACCTCTCACGGCTTTCATACATTCCGTACAGTTTGGACTAACCACATTTATACTCATCTATGCACAGGCTTGCCGTGTAATGTATTCCATATTCCACCCATCACAAACCTTAACTCAAGTGCCACCTCTTCCTGGTAACTTTTCTTCCTGAATTCCTTTTGCTCCAAAAACCAAAGAACTCCCCCATGAATGAATTTTGTTCCATTGAACTATTAACCATATTTTGGTTTGTGAAACAAATATGTGTGCATGCACTATCTTTTTTATCCCCCCAAGGCAAAAAAATAAATTAATTAATAAAATGTTAGGCCAAATTCTTCCAAGGCATCTATTGTCAAACGAAGGCTTGCAGAGCTTCCCAGAGTATAATCTGGGGACCACTGCAGTCAGAAGAGAGATGCTGCAGAAGAGAAAGACAGGTTAGATGAGGCAGAACGAGAGGCCGGAGACATTAGAAGTGTGAAAAGGACTTCTTGACCCATCATGGCTCTCTTGAAGGAGGCCACAGCTTTTCAAAGGCAGGTGGTGGCCTTCCGACACTGAGAATGACCTTCAGCTGACAGCCAGAGAGGAGACGGGGACCGTAGACTTACAACCACAAGACAGTGAACTGAACAAACCACCTGGACGCACCCAGAAAAGGGTTTCCCCCTACAGCCCCTGGAAAGGGAAACAACTGTGTCCAGAGCCCCCGAGCAGGGAGCCAGCGGAGCCACCTGTGCCTGAGCTGGTGACTCACAGGATCTGGGAGACGGTAAGCAGGTGCCGAGCTGCCACGCTTGCGGTCATCCACCACTCACACAGCCGCAATGCCGGCGTTAAGTCTCCGAAAATGAGATTTTCACAGTGATTATAAATAAAACATTAACAATTTCATATTTGAGAGGGAAATAAACTCCTGGCCCATCATCCAGATATTGCTCCTGAAGGGATTTAGGGGAAGGCACGAGCTCAGCTGATGTCAGACCATCCTGCCTGGTACATGAATATGCCGCCGGAGCCAGTACAGAAGCGGGTCGTGCTGGCCAAGTCCGATGAAGCACAAGGGCACCAGGCACCCCCCTCTCCCAAGGCCCACACCTCGCCGAGTTCTACAGGAGCGAGCACTTTGTAAAGACAATTTCAAGGCACCTTGAACTGGAGCACCTTTTCCTAAGGTGACACAAAAATATCACGAGCCATGTACACCCCTGACCCACCCTTTCACCTACCTCCCTCTGGGGTCATTGGTTTTCTTTCATATAGCTCATGAGGGACGCAGTTTATTACGTTTAATACATAATTATGCCATTCCCCAGGGAGGCCCCACCAATACATATACGGTAAGGTTATCTCTACCGAACACGTGTGGCATCTGGTAAATTACTTTCCAATACCTTTAGGGTAATGTCATACATTTAGAAATAGAAATGGGCCTAATGAAGATCCAGTACCTAGAACTCCCCTCCAAGGGCCCTCCCTCTCTGTACGACAGAGTGAGGCCCACCCAGGACCCCTTTCCTTTGACTCTAAGGCTGGTGCTTTCCCTACTTCCCAGATCAGCCTTTCTGGTAATTACTGACTATCACATTTTTGTGGACATTTTCATGTGACTTTCAAAGTACAGCTCAAAGTGTACACATCAGTATAAAATGTACTGAGGATATTTATCGAGTCATTCCCCCCCAAAAACCCCCCACAACTTTTATACCCCTAACACTATGTATTTTGCAACTTACTATTTTTTTAAGTCTCCTTTAGTCCTGGTTCCTCATCATCTTGGAATCAAAGTTCATACCAGTATTGTGATCAGCTGCTCTGTACTCTAAGCCTGGGTCTGTCTGCCTAAAAAACAAAAACCATAAATACTCACGCCGTCCTTACCTTTGGGTCATATGAATGATTATGGATTGATTCGTTATGTGAATTATTATGCAATTACTCAACCCCAACATATATCTAATCTAGTATTACTATTGGGACAACTGAAAAGGAATAAGAACTTTTTTTTTCATTTTTACCGATAACTTTATGGATTTGGATATTTTTGAGTGTGTTGGCCATCTCCCGCTATTGGCTTCTAGTGGGTAGAGGCCAGGGGTGCCGCTAAACATCATTCAATGCATAACACGGCCCCACAGCAAAGAATTATTTGGCCAAAATGTCAATAGTACCAGGAACCTTCGCAAACCACTTGTGACACAAGGAACAAGAACTTCTAAAGAGGATCAGAGAAAAATGAATCCTTTGCTGTCTAAGGTGGAATGATACATAACATTTCTCACTGTTGGTCTATTTTTTTCTGTATTGTATTAAAGCTTACTTTACATTAAAAAGATATCATATTTTCATCTTCACTGAAGTATCTTTTTGACCTATTTGGGTGCTCTTGATTGGTTAAGCTCAAGACAAGAAAACAAGGGAAAGTGCAGTGTAAGTGGCATTAATGACAGAAAATATGAAACTTACGCAATAGTTCCATATCTGAGAACTATGTCAATGTAATTATAGCGGGACCTTTGATGATACAAATGTACCTTGCGACATTAGGAATCAGATTATTTATATAAGGAAATAATTTTCTTAAGGAAAATTATTTATGTCTGCTAGAGAAGCATTTCCCAAAGTATCTCAGAACATCCATTCTAGGAATGTGAAAAGGCACTTTCCATCACACGAAATTCATGCTTAGATAACTCTGAGAAATTCTGCAGGCTAATTTCCTGTTCTTGTAAAGTTACAATGAAGATTAACGTGTTAAAAGTCTAATAATATCACATAGAACTAGTTTTATGTGGGAATTGTTCCACAAGAGTAATCTTGTGTGAATTTCTTTTTAAACTCAGTTATATTTCCAATTTCAGGCTCTACTAAAAATAGTAAACATTTCCTATTACACAATGCCACATTCCAGTGAGGTCTGTACAATATGTTTTAAGTAACCAGCATAAATATATTAAACTAAATTAAAATGTTTCCAACTTAAAGGACTCAGAAGAGAAAAGGATGGGCTACTTTTCCATCAGTCGATATTCCATCCATCACTCTTATTCTAATTGTCCGCCTTTCCCTTCTGTGCACACAAAATCAAGGGCAGGGGGATGCGGAACTTTTATCCTTGTGAGTCTACGGAAAAAGTGTATGAGCTGAATATGGATGGAATACAGGCCCAAAACAAATGAATGGAAATTTTAAGAGAGCACAAAGGAAAATCAGCAAGGAAAAGAAGTAGAAGATTTCCAGATTTACTTTGCATTTCAGTGGAGGTATTGCATGTAAAGCTCTTGGCAAAATGCATCCTGTGCAGTGTGGACTTACAGCTATTATGGCCATCATTAACTGCAAGAGAAGAATCCCTTTCTTTCCATTTTCTGCTCAAAGAGAAGACACTTACAGCACTCTTCCCTCTTCGGCAGTGTTACAGACACCCCTTGTAGCCTCTTTCTTCCCACCCCTACTTACTTCCCCAGGGGAGTAAGAGTATCTTGCTTGATGGGGTAGAGCATGGCCTTTATCAGGACATGTCACCCTAGTGGGCAGAGTCACTGCACCTTAAAGGAGGACCTTCTACTGCCAGCTCCCTTGTGCCTTGCCCGGTCCAGGCACAGCAGACTGGCCACTGGGACCCCTGTAGGCAGCACTCTCCAGCTCTTTCTCCTTGGCATAGAAGCTGGACCGTTGGTACACATTTTTTTCTATATGAAATAGGCCCACAGTCCACATCCATGCAGCTGGCTGAATCCAGCTGCTGTCGGTTCAGAGAGGAAAGAGGAGGGTCCTCACTATTCTTAGGTTTTAGCCACAGTCTCGAATCAGCTTTTACCAGAAAGTTCTGCAATAAAGAGGAGACCGTAGGGTACTTTCAGCGGCAAAGAACAAAATAAACAATAAGAAAAAAATGATTTAAACAACGAGGATTTATTTTACTTATATGTGAAAACCATCTATGACCATCCCCAGGGTTAATTCAGAGACTCAATGACAACGGGGTTGCAAGTAGACTTTGCTGAGATATTTTGGGCTTTGTTTTGGGAATTGTGAAGTGTCAGAATCATTTTCAAGCATCTTTTCCTCATATAAAGTTGTCCAGAAGAAGCCAGGCAGAGCTGAGAGTCTCTCCTCCCATAAGCCTTCAGAAGACTTCCTAAATCCCCTGGCCAAGATTATGCCACAGACCCATGCTATGGCAACAGGAGAGGCTAGAAAAGGGGGTATCCCGCATTTCTGGCCTCTGCAATGGTGTACGGGTCTTGTCCACAAGGAAGAAGAGAGATGGAGCACGGGTCATTGCTACACAACTGAGAGGATCCTACCCAGATGCATACACAGTTTAATAAATGGGGTGCTGATTTACCAGTTGTCTACAAAAATCTTAGAGTCAACCATCTTTTAGGTCCCTGAAGGGAAGGTTAAAGAAGTGGTAGATCCCTAAACCCTATCATTTTAAAGGAGGAAATAAACATTTACAGGAAGCAGCAGAAGGAAACATAAAAGGAGAAGGGTGTATATAAGACTGAAGCCCGCTCCTGTTAATGCCCCACCCAGATTTCCTTTACTAGTTTGGTGCACTCATCTGCCATCTGCCATGAGTGCTGGTGATAAAGGTTCTCAGCCATACCATTCTCTGGAAAAGAACCCATGGTTGAAGAGAGCCACTTAGCTGGAGATACCTAAGATCAGCCACTTAAACCAGGGTACAAAAGGTGGTCTCCTTGCCTCAGATGGAAAAACTCCATCGGTTCCATTCGTTCGTCAGAGCTCCCCATGGGATCAGGTTAAAGCTAATGTCAACTAAAACCACATCTTTGCTTAGAATCTTCCTTCACACCCCTCCTGCTTCCTTCTCTTCCTTACAGGTGCCTGCTGAGAATTTCTCCAGCTTCACTTACCCATTACTTGCATGAGAATCCATACCTCATATTCAGTTCTAGGGGATCTTACCTCATACAGTCAGGAGTGCCAAGCTAAGAAGTTTGTATTGTATTATATAAGCAATGGGGAGCTACTGAAAGCAACTGTGTTTTAAGATGATTAGTCTGGCAACAAACAATCTATTAAAAGAATTAAGAGAAACAGGTGTCCCTCCATCTAATTTTCACATGGAAGATATTATATAATATATACAGGGTCTGGCACAAGTAATGCCCTGTTTTTATTATAAAATCTTTTATTACAAAATCATAAGCATGTAAGTCTGTAACATAACAATATCACACTCAAGCACACCATATGACATTTCAGGTGAAATGTTTAAATTAAACTATAATTTATTGTACCCATTTTATTACCCTACCAACCACACTCAAGTAAGCGTTACTTCTGCTGGACCCTGTATATTATATTATACATTATATATTGTAGATTAGAGAAAGAGAGAAGAGAGACACTTAGGACCCCTCCTTTATAACTGTATTGATGAACTAAAAAAGGTGTTGTAGTATTTTCCATTACAAAATCTCTTACAAGGCTATTTTTTTGCCAGAAGTCTGTAGTGTAAAAATTCGCTTTTGTGTCTGTATATAACCTTGAAGTCCCCTCTTTTCTTTCTCCATGTAACATTGCCTACTGATATCTGCTAAGGATTAAACAAGAGAAAATAAATTTACCTTCACTAAAAATGACCTAAGCTAGATATATATTTTTGTTTGTTTATTTTAAAAGCATGATTTAAACTCAGGAGTGAAGGTAGGCCCTTGTAGATTTTCTGACCCTGGAAATCCTTAAAAAAAGACTAAAAATCCACCTGTGTTTGATGGTTTAGGTGTAAATTAACCTTAGTTCATGACCATGGTCAGAACTCCCCAGGAAATCCCTTCTAATGGCTAATTCCAGGTAATTGACAGGGCTTAAAACGTAGAACTTGAATGTATAGCAAGCGTAAAGGTAGATGAAAAGGATACTTATGCTGCTTTCATACAAAATGTTTCAGTTGGTACATTAAATATTTCTATATAATGTATTTGCTAGAAAGTAATAGAAGATAGACATTTTATTCATGCTTATAATAATCTAAATGTATAAACAATTTTATTTTACCTCTCCCACTCTGCTAGTGACCTAAACTGTAACTATGTAGCGACAGAAGTTAGGACTGCTACATGCATCAGGAAAGACTGGAAACTACTTAGTGATGCTCTCTCTTCAGATAATTTTCAACCCGATGGTCCTAGGAACGAGTGCTGAATAAAGAGGAAAAACATGAACAATAACATACATTTATCTAATTTACTCAAATAGGCACATAGTGTCCTATTTAAAGACATAAAGCACAGTGCTCTTGGTTTCCTTCTCTTAAATTTTTACTAACCCCCTAATATGTGCATAATATTCAATTTCATGCTGTGAGCTTACATTGCAGAGATTCACACACAGTAAGCATTTATTTATTTACTCAGTTTATTAAAACATTATTCATATACTACAAAGGATTTTAATTTGTAAAACTAACAGTAGCATGCTACAAAGGATTAAAAACTTTTGGATGAATCCAAATCTGGAACTCCTAGTTAGATAATACATGGTGGTAAAGTGCGGTCTTAATTCATTTGTGTGTTTATGGCACAAATATGTTGTATCCATATTTATTTCTTAGGCACTTTTGTGGGCAGCAGAAATGCAGCAGTAAGCAAAGTAGACAGAAATCCCTGCCTTCATAAAGACTGCATTATAGTAAGGGAAAAAAATCACTAATCAAAATGAATTTTAAAATATATGTAATATAATAAATGGCAAACAAATAAATATATTAACATGAAAAAATGGCAACAAATCCTATGGGAACAAATAGAATAATGTGGAAAAAGAGAAGGCTATGTCTGGGTTTGGGAGAGTGGAAAAATTACATATTTAAATAGGTAGTCAGGGAAGATCCCATTAGGAAAAATAGATCACAAATAAAATATGTGAAGGAGGTGAAACAGTGAGCTAAGTAAATATCTGAAGGAAATAATTATTCAAGCAGAAGAACTGTAAGTTCAAAGGAAAATGCCTGGAAGTCTCGAAGAAGAACCACCCTGCCATTATGGTTTTAGGCAACTGTAAGCACAATAAGAGAAGTGTAAGAGAAATAATGGGGCAAGATCGTGTAGGGTGCTGTCCATAACTTTGGTTTCTACTTGAGTCAGATGAAAGCCACTGGGGGTTTTGAACAGGGTCATGACATGGCCCACCTTATATTTTAACAGGATCGATCTACTAACTCTGACAGAAAGAGACTGCAATGAGGTCCAAAGAGATCAACTCTACAGTTTTTGCTTTAGTCCGATAGGAAGACAATAGTGACGTGGACTATGGTAGTAGCTGTCGAGGCGGTGAAAAACAGAGACTCTTGTAGCTCTGAAAGTGGAGCCAAAAGAATGTGCCACGTGACTGTACGTTAACGAGGAGAGCAGTCAGGGAGGACGCCAGTGTTTTCTGCCAGAGCTCTGGAAGGAGGGAGTGGGGAGAATGGGCTAGGATGGGGAAGATGCTATAGGGGCAGGTGTAGCGAGCGCAGGAAGAGTGCAGTCTTGGACATTGCAGTAGTTCGCTAGGGCTGTTACAACAAAGAACCACCGACAGGGTGGCTCGAACAACATAACTTTGTTGTCCCACAGCCTAGAGGCTCAATGTGCAAAACCAAGGTGCCAGGAGGGTTGGTTCCTTCTCAGCAACGTGAGGTAAATGAACCTGCCTTGCAGATCACTGTCTTTTCTCTATGTCTCCTCACATTGTCTTCCCTCCTTGCATATACTTGTGTTCAAATTTCCCCTTTTATAAAGGCACCTGTCACATCGGACTAGGGCACATCCTAGTGACTTTACTGTAACTTGATTTCCTATGTAGACCCTCTCTCCAAATAAGGTGACATTCTCAGGGACTGGGGGTTAGGACTTCAACATATGAATCTGGAAAGGGGACACAATTCAACCCATAACAGACAAAAGGAAGAGAGTTGACAAAATGCTATATTATCTGTGTCCACTTTGGCTTAAGGTTATTCTGAAGACATAATATTAATTCTTGAAACAGAATTTCCACAGGAACATCAAATTCATTTCTTGAGGACAGGATTGTCATTCTCTTTGTTTGAATGGTTGGTTTTTAATTCAACACACTTTTTGGTATAGTATTTAAATATAGTAGAATATATATAAATGGGAAAATTTTAGGCTGCAATGCACAGAAAAAAAAATCGTGCTACAAAAGTTTTTTTGTTTCCCATAAGGACATTTATAATCTTCCCTAACAAGAGGTATTAACACAGGCAAACACAGGACTTCATAATTTAGCAACACAGTTAAGCCACTGAAGACCATACACTGTATACTTCTCACTTCTGTCTTTTACAAAGTGTTGCTGTCATTCTCTGGCTGTACCCTCATCAGCCCAATATAGCTGCCACAGCTCCAGGTATTGTATCCTCATACAATGAAGCTCAAAGAGAAGAAGGAGAGGGACTTCTAACAGTATCTTTTTCACCATGGAGTCAAACCTTTATCAGAAAATTTAAATCCACCAACTCTTACAGCCTTCCTTTCAGGGACTCAGAATTTTATCATATGACCTACTTTTAAGGAAGATAAGAAATTGAGTGTCTTTCAGTTTTCATCCTTATCAAAAGTGAGAGACTGCTCTCAAAGTGCAAGGAGGATGGAGAGGACAATTCCTTCCACAATAAACCCTCAGTAAATGTCCAGTGGGTGAATGATACATAATCATGGTGCTGGAAAGTAAGTGATGTCAAAGATTACTCCCTATTTTCTTAAAACAAACTTTAGACCCCCTCAAGATGTCTCCTTTAATATCGGACATTTGACTATAATTTCCATTCAAGGCAGAGGTAGCATCAGATGCACTACTTCCAATTTACTTTACTTGCATTTTCAATTTAGAATTTCTGGGAAAAAATAGTATAGGTAGAGAATCAAGAATAATGTAAGACGACATACATCATACGACAAACAGAAAATTTGATGAGAAGAAGCATTTGTACCATTATTTTTCCGAAAGCTCATTGCCATTGGAGAGGTCACTGTTCGAGAATCTGCAGCACGATAGTTCTGCTGGTGCTATCAGAAGTCCTCCAAGTAAGCAACCAAATGAATAAATTTAAGGATCTCTTCTCAAGTTTCACAGTATGCTTTGCCTGTCTCACTTATCACTGAAACAGTTTCCTCTTAACACTGCGATTGACTTAAGCCCTTAATATGTGTACAATTTCTTTTCCCAATGAATAGAAAACTTCTGGGGACAAAGGATATATCTTCTCCAGCGGCAAATCAACCAGGGGTGATTTTGCCCCTCAGAAAAGTCTGGAGAAATTGTTGGTTATAAAAACTCAGAGTTAGAAATTGCTATTGACATCCAGTAGGCAGATAACCTAGAATGTGGATAAATACCCTGTAACATATTAGATGGCTCGCTTCACAACCACCAACAAATTGTCTGAACCATCAGATCAGCAGGGCTTAGGGGTTGAGAAACCCTCTCTTACAGTAATCCTCAAAATTCATCATTTAATATTCTAAGCATTTAAGTTGTGCCAATTCTTGTAACAAAGGATTTAGCTATAAATAGCCACCAATGTCTCCTTTTAACACTTTGTTAGTGTGAACTGTTCAGGTTTCTCTACGCCTGGATGTTTTCGGGCTCCCCACGAACGTGGAGACCCTCTGTGACATTCAGTTCTAACCTGACTGTAGATGTTCTGGAAATATTTGCTGAACTGAATTGAAACTAATTTGATGTTCAGACTAATAAAATAATCCTTCGGCCCTTGCAAATATCTCTGCTAGTGGTTCAACCTTGTTGAAAGGGGCTGCACTGAATGCGAAATTACATTGTGCAGTTCTAACACAAGTGCTTTTAAAAACTGTTAAATGATTGCAGATGACACATCTATTTCAGTTTCAGGGAGAACATCTGAGAGAGATAATACAGTGGTTTGAAGCAATTTCCACCAACAATTTGAGAAAATTAGAAAAGATGCCAGAAAACCATACCGCAACAGAGGGAGATAAAATGCACGGCTTTCCGGTGGGACCAGGAGAGGCAAAGTGCTGGGGCCACTTGCTGCTCCACGGGCTCTCTCAAGGGTCAGCCCTTGGTGCTGTAAGTTCCACTCAGGAGTGTCTGGCCACACGCAACCTGGCTTTTTCAAATTTCCAGCGGCCACATTAGGAAGGGCACTTTTTGTGGGGGCAGGTACTCTGCATTACACGTTCTGGTAAGTTGCTTCATTTGTTTGCAATTTCACTCAGTTGTGAAAAAGAAAAAAAGGAGGAGAGGTACAAGTAGGACTTCTCTCCATTATGTTCGAGTGTTTGGCCAGAAGCTCCCCTGAGATTCTGTGATAGCTCATTTATAATATGGTGCGATTGGATCATCATTATACTTACATACCATCTGTTCACTTCTCTAATTCTGTTTTACCCACTTGTTATTTCAACTATTTTCATCTGAAATGATACACATTTGCTAAGAAAATTCCAAGCACATTTGGTGTAGGAGGACTTCAGGACAAGTGGCTGTCAGGGTGCTGGAAGATGGAATTTCATTTTGCACACGTTTATCTATTTGATTTAGAGTTGATTTTTTCTTTCGAGGTCCTATATTTGGGAAGTTCATTAAACTGCACATTTCACAGTTTTGCTGTTCTTTTCCCTTTAATGATACTATTTGGATTCAGGCACACAGGCAGGAGCGTTGGAAGGGAGCCAGTTTGTGAAATTTGGTATCTGAATTTCTAATCATCGTTGATTATGAATTCTGCACCAGCACAAGCACACGGCCCCCTGGTACACATCTGCTGTCCTTGCTGAGACCCCTGCCACAGACTAATTGTTCTCAACCAGCTTTTAAATAGAAAGTTGAGACTGGGAATCATGGCTACCTGGTCACACCTCCTGGGTAAACCCTTTCCTCCACAACCCCTATTTGCCCACTGAAATGAGAATTACTTTCTATTGCATTCAGTAATGGAGAAGTTGAGACACTCCAGTAGTTAAGCACTAAATTCACTGTGATGCCTGACAATTCATCAGGAGACAGACTCGGCACGAAGGATGCAATGGCATTGTATTCTGCATGCCTGTCCTCAGGCTAAGGACCTCGCCTGTGTTCTGTGACTCATGCACGTAAGAGCTTAAGGAGGTAGTCGTTAGTATTTTCACACTTTAAAAAAACACAGAAATTGAGATTTAATGATAGGAAGGAAATTAGAAAGTTTTTGCAGCCACTAAATCTTGGAGCTGGGTAAATGAGATTTTTCTAACCCCAAGACCATGTTCCTAACATCTATGGAAAATCTAATTGGCTCCTGAGAAATAAGGGTTCCTATCAGTAGCAGTGACACCACCACTGTCTAAGGGCATCCACCCCACAAGATGAGACTAATTTTGTCTGTCTCTTTTCCATTAACAAGAAAAACAAGCATGTTCGCTCGCCTGGGAGTGAGAGCAAGATGGTAAGAAGAGAAAACCCTTAAGTCAAGAACCGACTTAAATTAGATGATGAGTCGTACATGTGGGTCAAAGCACCTGAAGCAAAAATGCTGCAATTGTAGATTTTTCTTCAGGCCCCAAAGATTTTGATTTAGGTTCCAAAGTGGACCCTAGAATTCAGTACTTACTTTCTGAATACCTATTTTCTGAAGCTGTGTGTTAAATTATAATTAAAAGTTATTGGACACAAAAATCAGCATGTTTCTATACACTTACAATTAACAATCCAAAAAGGAAATTAAGAAAACAATTCAATTTACAATAGTATCAAAAAGAGTAAAATGCTCGGCAATAAGCTTAACCAATGGGAAGAACTACACTGAAAACTACGAAACCGTGCTGAAAGAAATTAAATAGGACACAAATAAATGAAAAGTCATCCCATGTTCATGAACCAGAAGACTTAATATTGTTAAGATAGCAGCTCCACCCGAAGGGATTTATAGATTTAATGCAGTATCTATCAAAAGCCCAGTGGCGTTTTTCTTTTTTTCAGACATAGAAAAATCCATCCAAAAATGCACATGAAATATCAAGGGGACCCAAATAGCCAAAGCAGTCTTGAAAAGAGCACAGTTGAGTGTCTCACACTTCCTAATTTCAAAACTTATTATAAAGCTGCAGTTAATCAAAACAGTGTGTTACTGGCATAAATACAGGCATACAGACAAAAGGAATAGAAAAGAGAGCCCGGAAATAAACCCTCACATATACAGTCAAGTCAAATATTTTTTGAAAAGGATGCCAAGACCATTCAATGGGGAAATGAAAGTTTTTTTTAAACAAATGGTGTGATGTTGTCAAACTGAATGTTCACATGCAAAAGACCAGAGTTGGACCATTACCATAAACTATATACAATAATCAACTTGAGGAGCTAAATGTAAACACTAAAACTAGAAAACTCTTAGAAGAAAAAGTATAGTAAAAGCTTCATGATACTGAATTGGACAATGATTTCTTGGATGTGACACCAAAAACATAGGCAACAAAACCCAAAACAGGCAAATTGAACTGTGTCAAAATTGGAAAATACTGTGTAAAAAAGGATACAACCAACACATTGAAAAGGTAATCTATGGAATGGGAGAAAATATTTGTAAGTTATATATGTGATAAGTGGTTAATACCCAGAATTGATAAAGAACTTCTACAGGTCAACAACAACAAAAAACAAATAATTTGATTTTAAAATGGGAAAAGGACTTAAACAGACATTTCTCCAAAAAAGATATACAAATGTTTAACAAGTATATGTAAAGATGTTCAACAGCACCAATCATTATCAAAACAAAAAAGAGATATTATCTCAGTCCCATTAATATTACTACTATTTAAAAAAAATGAAACAACCAAAGAAACCAAGAAAATTGTGAGTTTGGCAAGGACATGGAGAAACTGAGACCCTTGTGTATTATTAATGGGGATGTAAAATGGTGCAGCACCTACAAAAACCAGCATGGTAGTTCCTCAAAAAATTAAAAGATAAAATTACCTTATGGTACTGCAATTCCACTTGTGGGCATGTATCCAAAGAAATTGAAACCGGGGCCTTGAAGAAAAATTTATGCATTCATGTTCATAGCAGCATTATTCACAATAAGCAAAAGACAGAGGCAACCCAATCATGCATCAGCAGATAATGGATAAACACAATGTGTTATACACACACAATGGAATATTATTCTGCCTTAACAGGGAAAAAATTCTGACCCATGTTACAACATACATGAACCTTGAGGATATTACGCTAAGTGAAAGAAACGAGCCACAAATAGCAACTCGAATGGTGGCTTCCAGGGGCTGAAGACAGGGGAAGGAGGGACTTGTTCAATGGGCGTGGAGTTTTAGTTTTACAAAATGAGAAAGCTTCCGGAGACTGGTCGCACAGCAATGTGAATATACATTTTAAAAACTGCAGTAAAATACACACAACATAAAATATACTATCTTAATCATCTATTAAATGAACAGTTTTGTAATATGAAATATATTCACATTATTGTGCACACAATCCCCAGAAAAAAGAAGTCTTTGAAGTTAAAGTACTCCCCCTCCCGAAAGGAAAAAAACACCCACAATGATGGGGATAGGTTAAAGAGATACAAGAGTCAACTAGAACTCAAATTGAAACAATTTGAGAAATAAAATAAATGAAGTATTATTGGACTCTAACCCACCAATATACATTTATGAGACCATACTGAGAATGGAATGACTACACAAATTATTTGAAATTTTTCTGCACAGGCTTACATATTCTTAGTGAGTGAGTTAGTTTTTGGCAAACTTCATGCTTTTGAGGTGCTCTGGACAGGTGTTTTATTTTATTTTTTTGCACTATTCCCAGAAGTACTGCAATGCTGGGTCAATGTGTGGAATGAACAAAGCAAGTTTCTATTCCACCTCTCTGCTCCAAAAATCCATTCAATACATTTTCCTTGGATAGAGGACATATCAGATATGAAACTGATAAGAACAGATACTATGCTTGATCTTAGCCAAAAAGCCAAGAAGCAATGATCACGTATTTTATAGAAGGTCTCACAACTGGGACTTGTCTCTTTGTTGTTTTTTTTTCCATAATTACCTTGTGGTAATGGGTTTTCAGGAAGAAAACCACATATTTAAAGTACTTTTCTCATTACATCATAGCAAGAGTACACACCACCAACATGATAACATGATTTATAACGGTCAGTGCTGACCTCGGTCATCTGGCTTGTGCTAGCGAGCTTTGGGTTTCTCCACTGTACAGTTTTGGTTTATATATAGGGATATTGTGCTAGCCACCTAAATGGTGTGCCTCAAACTGTCAAGATTATCAAAAACAAAAAAAAGTATGAGAAATTCTCACAGCCAAGAGGAACCTAAGGAGACATGACGACTAAATGTTATGTAGTTTTTTCAGATGAGATCCTGGGATGGAAAGGGGGCATTAGGTAAAAACTAAGGAAATCTGAACTATGCACTTTAGTTAGTAATAATTTATCAATTTTGGTTAATTAATTGTGACATATATCTCATAGTAATACAGGATATTAATAATAGGAGAGATGGGGTAGGAGGTACATAACAACTCTTTGTTCTACCTTCACAAGAATTTTGTAAATCCAAAACTGTTCTAAAATAGAGTTTATCACAAAAGGAAAAGTATAGTTGGAATAAGTGCAAGGAAAAGGCAAACATCAATGATATTTTAAAGTAATATTCATTCTTATCTTAAGCTTTCTTTCCCAACATTTTGCCTCCGCATCTTTAGATGGGTGGAACATTTTGGAAAGTGGGGCAGGGGGGAAGGGGAGGTATAGGGGACTTTACATTTTTAAAAGGAAGGAAAACAATTAAAAAATAGAGAATATATATTTCAAGATTGTGGTGAGAGGGTGATTAAGAATACATTTAAGTCATCTTTGGGCATGTGTCAAAGCATCCTTAATGTTATAAGTCAGACCTACAAAAAGAAACCATCCCTGCTGTGCAGAGCCGTTTAATGAAAATCGGCACGTTCAGTAGCCTTTACACATGATTTCAGCTCAACAAGAAAATAAGGCAAAAGTCAAGTTTAATCCTGGTGGCTCTGAACAGTCTGTGCAGTCAGAGCTCCGTGAGTTGACTAAGGCGCTTCATTTCCTCCGTCCAGCAAACCTCTGCAATAGCCCACCATACACCTGCCTACAAGCTGCAAGGTGATGGGACTTTGTTTCATAGGCTCGGCTACCTCCACTCTCCAGCTGTCACTCTTTGGTAACCCAAAGGGATGTCCAACACACTGACATCCACCAAAACAATTTCAAGGTCAACGAGTGGTCTGCCAGCTCGCAGACGCCTTAAAGACCGTGTTGTTTGGCATTTTTCTTGTCCCCATTCTCAAGAAACAGCTGCTTTCCCATTTGCCTGGCAGCTTGCCAAAGGAACAAGACAGTCAGTTAACGCAGAGCTGCCAATAATTCATAGTAGCTGGACTTGATAAAGTAATCAGGAGGGGATATCATTTAATCAAGGTCTCTGAAACAGGGAGAAGCAGTTGGGATTGCTAATCAGGTAATTGCGGGGGGAATTGCTCGGAAATGATTTGTATCGAGCTGATGGAAGAGCGAGTCCAGCTTCCAATGGGCAAGAAGGATTTTTCATGCCCATGTCATCCTTCCTACGACCGCTAATCTTTTTGCAGTGTGTAAATGAGACGGGAGTTCGGCCTTTCATGGCACTGGGCTCCCTAAATGTCACATTTCCGGCTTGTGCAAGTCACAGATATTGACTAGCTTGTCTCCAGAGAAAACAGGCTTTGCTGAACATTTGAAGGAAAATATGGACACAATGGATCACATTCAAAGTCACTTACAAATTGACCTGATTATATCCAAATATGTGATTATGAATAACATGAGCTTCTATTCCAACAGGGAATAACATCCTGTGGACTTTTCTCAGAAATTCTGAGAAAGTGTCATAAGTAGATTTCTCTTGAGTTACTTGATTCACAACACATCTTCAACAAGGGCTCCAAAATATATATATATATTTTGCAAATATTCTACGTCTTAAACTATCTCTGCCCTACCCACCTCATCTCTCAAAGAGAATCTTATATTTTCCCCTCACGTGCCTTCTTCCCACCCTCAATCTTTCCTCTGTAAAAAAGACTTCTACCTCATTAGTCTATAAAAATCATGTGATGCATACTTGGAAGTGTGAAAAGGACAGAAACTTTAAACAAAAATAACAGTAAGAAAAGAGAAGATAGATACTGTGCCTGCAAGATTATCAATGGAAAAAAAAGATCTCTGATGGAGAATGAAGACTATGATGAGCAAGGCTCCAGAGAAGACTCTTGGCTTTAAAGAACAGAAGAACAGAGGAAAACAGTTTTAAGAAGTTGTGTTTTGGATTATTCTTTTAATTCACTTTAAACTTCTTTGAAAAATAAGTAAAAGTTGGAATTAGAAAAATTTAATAATATTGGTTGTTAGACAGTGATTCCTTCAGTGCAACACACTGCTAATACTGGGCCATGTGGCATCCTGGATTTCATTTTGGTTACTCATTTTTTCTTTTCTACTTAAGCTGGTTGTCATCAGAAAGAGCTGCTGATCTCAAAGAAAACTACAAGAACAACTTTTAATTGGTGCTCTGTACAGGAAGAGAAAGCAGAAGGATTGTTGTCATAATGCAAACTGAATGTTAATAATATTCTGTTATCCTGTGACATACAGACACAAAGTCTTTGAAACCAAATCATGTTGTTATGCTGAATTTAATGTGCAATTCTCCTAGGACCCTGACTGCCACAGACTTAGAGAGGGCCAGGTTTTAAGTCCCTCTTTAAAAATTCATCCATTCACTAATACCTTTACAGAGAAAGATCTAGTCATTAGCTCTACAAATGTTTATTAACAATTTTGTGATGACGATAGTAAAATTTTAGGAAATATATAAAATTAGAAGATAGCATTTCTAAAAATGTCTCTAAACATACTAACACTAAAAAGTTATGTGTTCTTTGCTCTTCTTCAGAAATATTATTGATCTAAAGCAAGGGAGTTTACCTCTAAAAGTTTCTATATTTTTATAAAAACTTTCCCATAATATATCAGAAAGTTCTATAAGACATTAAAGTCTCTACATACAATAACACATATTACTCTTGTCTATATACTTGTATTCACTTAGGTTGTCAAAAGGATTCTAAATTTTATCTAAAAATAAATATGAAAATAGCCAAGAACATTTAGAAAATAAAGTTTAATGAGGACCTTACCAGTTATTTATGATTAACAAAATCAGATGTCAAAATCTATTATGAATTTGCATTGATTTTAAACATGTAAAAATGGCACAGAAATAGACAGATAAAACAGAACAGAAGCAAACTCTCTTGTATAAAACGGTAACATTTGAAATCAGTGGGAGAAGAGTGGATAAATGGTGCTGAAATAACTGGATAATAACCGGAATTTTCTTCTCATGCCTTTTATCATAAGTAATTCTTGGTGGATAACAAGGCAAAAGTATATCCATAAAATTAGTAAATAATTTTTAAATTGAAACTATAAAAGAAAATATTAATAGAGTTAACAATATAAAATTTAGCTTATTTTGAAAAGCATTTTAAATTAATTTTTTAAATAATGGCTATTAAAGTAAGTCATAATGGTACAACTTGCTACGGAAGTAGTCTCTGGATTTTCCGACTAGAGCTGGTGTCCCATCCAATCGTGAGTTCCCATGGTAAGGTATCCCAGGGTGCCCTAATTGCACTTATCCTAGGGCCTGGGGAGTGATAAACGTTTAATAAGTTCTGCGTAATGTATTCATTATCAAATTAAGTGATGTGAGGTGCTCTGATCTGGACTGCAAATAAGACTTGAAATGTTAGACTACGAGCCCGAGATCCGTCTCTTCATTACTACTACGTGATGATGCAAGTTGCTTACTCTCTTGGTATTTCAGTTCTTTGAAACCTAAAGAGTGATCATAGTAACTAGTTTTCTTCTTTAATAAAAGTATTCTGAAAATTGAATGAGATGTGCATATAATGGTTTTTATAACTGTAAAGCAATTGCAAGAGGTTGTTATGCCCCATAGTATTTCTAATAACAGATATAATATGCTCTGGCCACATTAGTAGGAAAAATTTCTTTGACCCTATGAACTGATCTTTGACCCTATGAACTGATCTTTGAGTGCTTAATATGAAAGGACATTTTATACACGCCGCTTAAGCAATCAGTTGGCAAAATTTAAACTAAATTTCCTGTACGATATTTAGCAGTTGGAGAACCTGACAGGGTTTGTTGAGAGGAGTGAAGCCGTATGAAGTCCTTAGAACAGCATCTGCAACAGTAAGAGGTGAGTGAATGTTATTATTCTCATTAGGAGAACTAACATGCTGAGAATGCTTAATGCCCCAAGTGCAACACTATATATTATTTAACCGTCACAGCAAATTTACAATGTATTATTATCCCATTTTATAGGTTAGGATAGCTGAGGCTCTGATAAGTTAAATAACTGACAGATTCTAAACTCTAAGTAAATACACTTGATTCTGACATTGCTTATAGACAAACATTTTTCACAAACCAACACCAATCCATCTAGATCCACCTGGATTCCATAATAAATTACTGTCTATATTTTTATAGTTCAGATTATGATGGAAACAGTTTAATAGATGATAACCATGGGTGATGACTCCATAACTTTGCCTACTTAAAGATGTTTATCTATCTTGTCCTGGGTCCCCTGGAGCAATTGACAGAGGTCATGCTGGCCCCGAGAAGGTGCCAGATAGCCAGAGCAGCCTGAAATCGTTGCTGGTGAAAGTGCCTTCCTAAGCCTCCTGGTGCCTGTGGCTTAAGTTCAGCACGAGGGGGCTCTCAGTGATTTCCTTTCTGCCTAACTTGGCAGCAGAAAAATTATACCCATCTGTAGGCAGCATCTTCCTGGCCTCTTTTTGAAAACTATGTATTTATGTGTTTATTTCTTTATTTGCTGTGTTTCTATTATTAAAGAGAGAAGCCATGGTTCTGAGTGAAATCCAAAATTTTCATGTCTGTTCAGTGGTCCACTTGTCGGCTTTTTCTGCTATGGTGCTGGATGATGTAAATGCTGGCACAAATATCTGGTCAAGTTGGGACAGTACCTTTACAAAGGAGAAATAAACTTCCCATGAGCACTCATAATAAATTCACCTTGAAACCTGATCACCAGGAGTCTATGTTATTTTACATTTTTCCGCAAACTACGTGGGTTCAGAATAGGGTGCTTTGTTAAAATTGTGGGTAGGTAATTCAAAATGAAAGTAAGCCTCTAGAAGACATGGGTTACTGTCATGAGAATCATGGTCAACAACAATTGGCCATTAACAGAATAGTCATGTCTGCTCATATTAATGACTCTTCAAGAAAATAATCCAATCTAATTGGTTTGAAAAAAATCATGTATCCAACTACTCACCTCAAAATATCCATTTATTTAATAAGTAGTTATTAAGAGTTCCCTGGTTTTACGGCCCTATGTGAGTCTATGATAATATTCATATATAACAGTATTAGAGATAAACATACTCATGTGCATTATAAATACACATCCAGCATGAATAGCGGTACATGACAGGATAAGTGAACCCCTAGCAATGTGAGCTGTGTGCGGTGGGACTATGGAGGAGGAAGCCATTACTTCTGATTGAGACATAAAGGAGTGTTCATATTTCCTCAGACATCTGCCCTCGGCTTTGTCATGCAAATAAATTTTAATAAGTAAAAAAATCTAGGGAAGGTCTTTCAGCGTGGGAGCACAGTAAGCAAAGGCAAACCAAATGCCTACTTCAATTGAATAGAGAGTAGTAAAGTATAGATAGAGAATTAACAACCCACCCCCACCCCCACCAAAGGGGGAAAAAAAAGAATTAGAAGAGAGGAAAAAGTGTAAGATATTAAAGAGAGCTAGAAAAAAATATTTTTAAAAACAATATGACTAAATTTAAAACTCTCGATAACTCTAAAGTTAGGGGACCTATTATGTAGCACAGTGTCCTTATGCTAGCCTACATAACACTCCCACACACTCACACATATCTAATATAACATTATCTCCAGCACATTATTAGAATGTCAGTGTAGGCACTTGACCTTGGAAGAGTGGTCCCCAACCTTCTGGCACCAGGGACCGGTTTTGTGGAGAACAATTTTTCCATGACCGGGGTTGGTGGGGAACAGGAGGCAGAGCTCAGGTGAGCATCGCTTGCTGGCCCACCACTCATCCCCTGCTGTGCAGTCCGGTTCCTAACAGGTCACAGACCAATTCAGGTCTGTGGCCCGGGGATCAGGGACCACTGTCTTGGAAAACAGTCACCAGCATAGGAGACTAGAGAAGGATCTCAGGAGCTCTTGGATGTCAAAGAAGGACAGCAAATGTGGAATGTGCATTAAATACACTCAGCTGCTTGGAAAGAGGAATGTTCTCTGATCATTAAGCTTAAGCCTCAGTGCAGAGGAGAGGAGCTGAAGGCTGCCAGCTCTTCAGAAGGGTCCCCCAGAGAGGGAGGAACATGCAGAGGGCAGGAAGGACGTGCACAGCTGTGAGACACAGAGTGTGTGATGGGAGCAGGAGCCTGTGGAGTGGTACCGAACAGCTACCAGATGTGCTCTTTGTCAGCAACTTTATCTGAAAGAGCTCTAAACTGCATATAACAAGGCAACCTTTTTAGTGCTGAGAGGGTCATACCAGTTGAACTAAAGAGCCCCCATGTGAGAGAAATCGTTCTTTCTAATGGGAGCAGTTCTTCTCAGTACAAATGTAGGAACTATGCCATTGGCTTTAGAGATGTGAGCAGAAAGTAGAATAGGGGTTGAACCCTGTGGGCAGGAGACTGGGGTCCCCAGGGCACAAGGGACAAGAAAAATGTGGTCACAAATCGGGAGTACAATTAATAGATTATCCTATAGAGCCAAAGACCATAGATTCTTGATGCCTTTTCTCGCGAGAAATCAGAGAGCACAATGTATGTATTCCATTAGCACTTGGAGAAGCAAACGCTGGCTAAAAAGACTTGTAGAGATGGAATTCCCATAAAACTGACTGAAGAGCTGACCTAAAGCCAGGCCTCTAATTTTTTCCTTCATTAATATAGTCTATAAATCAAGGCCTACCAATATTAAACATATTATTTCCTCTTCCTCCCCCCAAAAAATCTACAGAATGAAGTGCCAAATTATTATATTTTGGAAAAAACTGCTATTTGTAACATATGGGTAAACAATTACAAACTCAAAAACTGATGTTAACTCTATCAGCTGCAGTGCATACGTTTGGTAGGATCAACATTGGTATATATTTATTTGAATCTTTCAGCACCATCGCATAAATATAGCCTGTCAGTATTACGACACACTTTATGCTGAATACGAAAGCCCGACCTTTAGTTTGCTGACTACATGAACCATGAATGCACCGTAACGTTCCAAACGACATAAGGATGTTAAATCTCCCCTAGATTTTAAAGTTTAGATGGATTTAACTTCCCCTTCAACTTGTACTCATTCCAGCCCTGCAGATTCTGCACAACCCAGTGGAATGTGTGAGGAAAGGGGTCAAAGACAGTGCATCGTGGTAAAAAAAAGAACCGAATGAGCTGTAGGTTTGGCGAACTGGATTTTACCTGTCTTGTTACCATTTGGATGAACTCAGGCAGTCACAACTTCTGGAGGTTACTTTCTTTATTTGTAAAGTGAGAAAGGGTCAACTCAACCAGTGAGTTAAAATTCAAACATGAAGGTCTAAATCCTCAAGAAAACAGACGTGTGGATGTCCAAAGGAAAGACCTGAAGGAGCTAAATTCCAATTGCCACAGCAGAAGTGAGTCAGAGTAGATTTAAGGCATCAAATATATGTTCACTAGTTTGCAAAACACACTGGGTTAGACAATCCTAAAGGTTTTCTCATCTAAAATCCTACGACCAGATGATTATGTACCCATTTCTGACCCATGAGTTCTCCTGGTTGCATAGGAATAGATCAGCACTGCAAAAAGCTTGTGTCCCACATGTTTTTATCCATACATTCAATGCCTAAAATAATAGTCTAAATTTGGAAGTGGCTCTTTGTAAAAGAAATCCCAGAGTCTTTCTTTTTTATTTTCTTTAACTTATTTAGAGAAGAAACTGGAGTCCAGTCGCTGCAGCCTAGTTTGCAGGGGTCGTTCAGGTTGCTCCTATCAAATGGTTTACTTAAAAACCAAGAGCTCTAGTTTTATTTTAGCCATCTGGATGGTGTTTGATCTCCACTTGAAGCCTATACAAGCAGTCCATGGAGTGGAAGGCTATTCTGTGTGTGTTTAACATTACCATGCTGTAGATGGACCTAACAGTCTCCTTCTTGTCAAGCCCAAGTATCTCTATCCCGAGGCCTGAGGCCCTCCCAATATCATCCTGTCTCCATCTGCGCATGAATTCAGTGCGTATTCATTCATTCCTTTAACATCTCTTAGTTTAAGCCACACTGTGGGCCAGGCACCAAGTTTCATACCGGAGAGACGATGCTTCACAAAACGCGCGCTCTTGGCCCCGTACAAGCGTGAACGCCAGTAAGCAAAGGCAAGAAGCAGGCAATGACGCCAACATATGCTACGTGCCAGGAAGGTGCGACCACAGAGTGCTGTGGGAACCCAGGGGACAGTCACCTAACCTTCTTTTAGCAGGCCTACGCACATCTTTCCGAAGGAAATGACTCCTAAAATGAGAACCAAGAGACAAGTGGAAATACAACTCTCTGGCAGTAGAACAAGGCTTTTTAAGCCAGCACAACCTAAGACCCAAGACAGATGATATGTTATATTCAGAAATATAAATACAGGTTTGAGAGGTGCACTTGGGGTACAGGGGGGAAAGGGATAAAGTTGATAAAATAAGCAGCGCCTTATGTACAGCCACTTAGGTATGGCATAATATCGTCGGTTATACGTGAGCAAGATTCCATGAAACTCTTCAGCGTGCATTCAATATCAGTTATAGATTTCCACAATAATGCGGAATGACAAATTACCCCCAAGACGCAGCGGCTTGAAACAATGACTGTTTTGTTGGCGTATGAGCCTTCAGGTGGGTGATTTAGGCCGGGCTAGGCTGCACATTCTTCTGGTCTCAGCCGGGCTATCTGACACACCTGGGGATCAGCTGGCCATGAATTAGCTGATGTAGGACGGCTTTGGCTAGGGCAACGAGGGCCACTCGGCTCTGTTTAACTTATCTCGACTGTGTCTAGGCATGTTCTTGTGGGAAAACCGGGGAACACGAGAGGAAGAAGAAATATGCAAGAGCTTTTTCAAGCCTTTGCAAGAGTCATATCTACCAATGTTCTTGTGTCCAAAGCAAGACACAGGGACAATCAGAATAAACAGGATGGGGAAACAGACTCCATCGGTTTTATGAGGGACACTACCAGTCACGTGGTAAAAGAATGATTATGGGGATGACTGAAGAATCGTGACCGTTAATTGCCATTAATCAATCAAACACACAAGCCCTCCTGGGCACAGAATTCTATGCTTCCCAAGATGACAACTAATCTAAAAGATGACAGTGATTTCACTGGATGAAATCATTTCTTAAGTGGATCACTCATGTGCATTCCACCTCTAGCACACAAACAGGCCCCAGAAAGTAACATGCTTTGTCTTCAACTTTTCCAACACAGTGACCTGACTTCTCCTCAAACAGGGAAGATAATGGCTGCACTTTAGAGTAAATCAGAGAAAGAGGGGAGAGAGGTAAGAGATGAATGAAAGGAAAATACATCCATATAAATAGATTTGTGCCAGCAGACTTTAGAAAACAATTTTACATAATTAAACCTAAATAAAAGTGTTTTAACTGAGAATAAGCGGCGTGCCAAACACCGTGCGAGTGCTTTTGTGTAGGTTTTCTCATCTCTCTCTCTCTCTCTCTCTCTCACACACACACACACACACACACATCAGATAAATACTATTATACTGTCCTCCCAATTTTCTCTTGAGGAAACTGAGGCTTAGCGAGGTTAGATAATACACAGCTTCTGAATCTGAAACCCAGCAGTTTGATTCCAGAATGAATTTGCTTAAATAATGTATATCACATTATTTCATCCCAAAATGATCTAAATCCTGCCCTCAGAAAAAAGTATGTTTGAAAAGACACTTCTAAAAGTAAATGCCAAGACCCATGAGCACTTTCCGTCAATGAATAATGTAGTGAAAATCTCAAAAATGTATAGGTTGGTGTCATGGAAAGTCTGCTTTTCTAACAAGTTTCTCTTTGATCAGTAATTCATTTACATAGAATCTGTCTGTGTGTCAATCCTAATGATGTGTGGCACTGCATATGTTAGAACTTGACATATGCATTCTTTTCACAAGCTTTTCTCAGCAGCCCCCACTGTCTATGATAATGAAGAAAGCATGTCAGTAGTATAGAAAGCCCAGCTTCTTTCCAAACTACATTCGAGCAGACATTCAGGCAAGTCTAACAATTGCTCTGCCCTCGCAGGCGTTCCCTAGGCTGCCATGCCGACTCCCCCTTTACCTGTGGGTGAAATACTCATTCATTCAAAAGCATATCTGTTGAGCGCCCACTGTCATGCACTATGCTAAGTGTAAGAGATCCAACACGGAAGAAATCACACATTTACAGTCAAGTGGGGGAGACAGACCAAAAACAATGTAAAAAAAATAACTAATAATAATTACTATCCAAAATAAGACCGATAGGGATCAACCTATTCTATATTACCTATGCCTATGAAAACCTTACTTTCATTAGAACGGTCAGGGAAGGCCTTTCTGAAGTAACAGTAGCAGGGCTCACTCTAAGGAGAAGGCATGTGTGTAAGGAGCTGTCTTTCCTAAAAATGTTCTCTCTACATTAACTAGAATCCGGTTACTCTAATATTCTGAAAATTGAGAGCTGGCCGGGAAGCCACTTTTGTTTCTGCCATTTTGGGGCACGTGTGGAAATATCACAGCCCTCTTTTGTTCCCTGATTGCATATAGCCAATCAGGATGAATTGTGTTCTGTTTAATCAGGACCCCATAATGTCCAGCATCATCATTTCCTGTGTGTTTGGGCTTAATAATCTCTCCAGATTCAAAGACGCCTTCAAAACGACAACTCCTTCCTCCCACCCAAAGCCGAAATCTGGCGTTGACTTGAAGGCATGAAAGGCAGAGATGAGCGGAGGCTCATCCTGGGCTGTGGCATGGAAACTATCAGGTTCCTAACCGGTACACATATTTTTAACATTGTCAGATATGCACTTCTCTTTTCTTCAAATAGCTTGACAATCGCAATGACAGAGTTAAAAAGTGTTATCTTACAGTGGCAAGAAACTTCTGTTTTCAGTTTCCTTCCCTTGACATTCCCTTATTTGATTCTCAGAATAGCTCCTCAAGATCAGTAGATCAGTTATCACTAGCTCCAGTTTACATTTCAGAAAACTGAGTCTTGGAGGGACAAAGTAACTGGTCTAAAGTCACCATATATATCCAGGACCCCTTGAGCTTATAATTTGCCCCCTAGGGCACTCTTTCCTAAACCAGGCTATGAAGAAAATCTGTAAACAAGTAAGCAACATTTGATCATGACCGCGGAATAACCCCCATCAAAAGTGTTCACGTAGCATCTAAACCAGTGGCTACAAACGGTGGTCCATGGGTCGGACTGCCTGATGTTTTGTAAAGGGTTTTATTGGAACACAGTCATGCCCATCCATTTACATATTGTGCATGGTAGCTTTTGCTGTCCTTTTAAGGAGTTACCATATGAGCTGCAAAGCTTAAAATATTTACTATCTGGCCCTTTATAGAAAATGTTTGCAAGCCCCTGACCTAAACAATCAGAAAGTCCAACATTTTTTTCATAGCTGCATGAACTGTGATGCACAAATTAAAAAAAAACACAACTGAATCTGTGTGTAAAATCCCTCCAAAATCACATATGAAAAATTCAATCACTTAAGGCCTTATTTTTATAAAGAGAGTGAATCAGAATCTATGAATGGTTTTTGGGATAACTCAAAGTTAACCAGAATATTAAATTAACCATAACCTGACAATCCATGATTACTCTAGAAAACAGAAGCATATCCTACCTAGTAGATTATTCCTTTAAAAATTTTCTGTTAAATGATGGTCTGAAAATAAATTGATTCTGGAGGGATGCTAGGAGGAGCGTTTTAATTATTTTTCTACTGCCGGAAAACATACCAGATAAAATATGGGACACTGAACCCGAACAGCAGAACTTCCTAAATTAAAAGCTGATGGCTTCAAAGTCACTCAGGAAAAACTGACCTGGATGATATTTTTCGGACAAATCACTAATACAAACTGGCTCAATTATTTTATTCCTTAAATATATTTAAGAGTACTAGGAGGGCAAAACACCATGGTTTACTGCTACATGTAGATTAACATTATCTTTTATTCATGTTTCTTTCAAAAAGTGCTATTATTAAAACTTTAAAATTAGTGAAAATAAGTAACATAGAGGGGTTAGAAATCCACTTCTGATTGTGAGACTTCTGGAAACCAAGGATTACGGTAAAGTTCTACTTCTTCCTCTGTCCCATTCCCGCCCAGCAGATCTCAAGGCCCGGCCTCCCCGGCGAGAGGGCTGCATGTGTCACTCCCAAGGACCAGTGAGAACAATTCACTTCCCCAGCCACAGAGATGGGCTCCTAGGAAGGCCTGCTGCCTCAGCAAAGTCAAGCCAGAAAGTCTTTGTGGGGAATGGATATTGATTTTGGTAGGATGGGAGTCTTTCGTCTTCTGAGTTTTGACTCTTAAGGACTTCGTGCATCTAAAATGGTCACTGGGTAGAGTCTCAGTTTTCGAAAAGGAAAATAATTCTGGTGATGGCTGGTGGTGATGGCTGTGCCACACTGTGAGTGTAAAGGGTCTGGCACAAATAACACCTGTTTTTTATTACATAAATATGTTTTATTACAAAATCGTAAGCATGTAATTCTGTAACATAACAATATCGCACTGAAACACACCTTATGGCATTTTAGGTGAAATGTTCAAATTGCTGTCCATCTCATGTGAGACATTCAACATACCCCACCAACCACACTCAATGGCGTTACTTCTGCTGGACCCTGTATTTAATACCACTGAAGTATACATGTTTAAATGGTTAGGATAGTAAATTGTATGTCATATGTATTTTAGTACAATAAAAATTCGGAAAGATGGTAAGAAAATATAATAATATAAAAAATAAAATGGCCATTCCCACCACGTGACAAAAGCCTATGTAAGAATGGAGTCAATGCAAAGGCAAGCAGAGTAGGAAGAGGAGGAGACAGATGATAGTGTCCTGGTGGCTTCACCTAAGTGCCTGAATCAAGTCCAGAGAGAAACTAGCCAGGCCTTCTACGTCCCAGGTAGGTGAGTCACCACTTCCCCTTTCCATATTTTTTTGATAAACATTCAGGCATTTGTCACTTACAGCTGAAAGAATCCTGACTGATGTGGAGTACAAGGACAAGTGTATGAATACAGACATTCATTCACTGAACAACTATGTATTCAATGCCTAAAGCATGAAAATTAGACCTGTCCACCAAAGAGGCAAGTGCTTCGGGAAGGACCCGGAGGGCGGGATGCCTGCCAGGCAGATGGGGCGTGCTATTCAGAGAATAGGATGTGTATTGAACGGTACTTTGTATCAAAGAGGCTTATTCATTCAATTATTCAGCAAATAGTTCTCAATACCCACTCTGTAGTCTTGGCAAGAGGAGATAATGGAAGGCAACATGAGACATCACTCCTTCCCTCATGGACCTTTCTGTCTAATAAGGAAGAGAGACATCAATCAAGCAAACTCTCCAGTGTAAGTACAATGCAACTGACAAGCTAAAAAGAAAAACTATGTTATGCTATGAAAAGGTGAGAATGGGGATTTGATCTTGTATAAGAGGCCAGGAAAGGTTTGTAGGGGATGACTAGGTGAAGATGAGTGGGAAGAGCATATGGAAAGAGAAAAGAGGTAGCAGGAGTGAAAGAAGGCTGGCATTTCTCTGGCATTGAGCATGGGGACAGAGCTGGAGAGTGTGAGAGAAGACTGAATGTAGGGGAGCATCACCCACCTGGTCATTTTAGAAAGGGTGACCTGGGACAAGCCCGTTCTATGCCTGCTTCCCATAGGTCACAATTAATAGCGTCTTCTTTCTCAAAAATATCCCAGAGTAGACATTACATTCTTCAGTTCTCTTGGTCAAAAAACGAATTAGGCTAACTGTAATGTGATATCCTGCACTGGATGTTGGGATATAAAAAGAACATCCGTGGATATAATCCAAGCAGTGGAATCATTGGGTCAAAAGGCAGCTCTGTTTTCAGTTTTCTAAGGAAATTCCAAACTGTTTTCCACAGTGGCTGCACCCATCTGCATTCCCACCAACAGTGCACTAGGATTCCCCTTTCTCCACAGCCTCATCAGCACTTATTGTTTGTTGATTTGGTTAGATGGCCATTCTGTCTGGTGTGAAGTGGTATCTCTTGTGGTTTTAATTTGCATCTCTCTGATGCATAGTGATGCTGAGCATCCTTTCATATGTCTCTGGGCCCTGTGTATGTCCTCCTTGGAGAAGTGTCTGTTCGGGTCCTTTGCCTATTTCTTAATTGGGTTGTTTGTCTTCCTGGAGTGGAGTCATGTGAGTTCATTATATATTTTGGAGATCAAACCCTTGTCTGATGTATCACTGGCAAATATACTTTCCCATAGTGCTGGTTCCCTTTTCATTTTGCTGAACCCGAAACATCAATTCAAAATAACCTATGCACCCCAGTGTTCATAGCAGCACAATTTATAATACAGCCAAGGGTTGGAAGCAACCTAGGTGTCCATCAGTAAATGAGTGGATCAAAAAACTTTGGTACATTTACACAATGGAATACTACGCAGCAGGGAGAAAGAAGGAGCTCATACCACTCATGACAGCATGGATGGATCTGGACAGTATTATGCTGAGTGAAATAAGCCAGGTGGTGAAAGACAAATGCCATATGATCTCACCTATAAGTGGATACTAATCAACAGAACAAACAAGCAGGTAAAATGTAACCAGAGGCATTGAAGTGAAGAACCAACTGACAGTGAGCAGAGGAGAGGGGGAGGTGAAGATGAGGGAAAATGGGGGAAAACAAGGGAAGGGTGGTCAAGGAACATATATGGGGGACTCATGGACAAAGTCAAGGGGGGTGGGATCGGGGGTAGGGGGAGAGGATGGGAGGGTCTGGAGGAGTGATGGGGGGAAAATGGACAAAACTTTACTTGAACAACAATTTTAAAAAAAAAAGAACATTGGTGGAAAAACTGATGAAATCTTCATAAGTCTAGAGTTTTGCTAAAAGTCAAGCATCAATGCTAATAAGTTAATTTTGACAAACGCACCACATAATGGGAGGTGTTAGCTTTCAGTGAAGTTGGGTGAAGGGTATAGGAATTACCTGTACTATCTTTGCAACTTCTCTATAAATTAAAAATAAAAAGTGTTGTCTTTCCCTAAGAAGAATACAGGGCTATTGAAGAGGTTTAATCATGGTGGGGTGGCAAGGAAGAGGAGAGTCATCAGACCTGACTAGGTCACTTTGGCTGCAGGTGGGGAACAATTGGAGTGGAGTCCAAGTGACCACAATTGGATCAGAATGTCTTTCTCATTAGGTCAGGAAGAGCTGATGTCACCTTGGACCAGGAGATATAAAGACATGGGTAGATTCATGGCTGTTTTGGGTGGGTTGCATATGGACGTGAAAGAGAGGAAGAAGTCAAGGATGACCCTTAGGTTTCCGTACATCAGCCGAGTGACTCAGAATCTCAGTAGGCCACACACGCATGACCTTGAGCTGTGAACAGACCATCTGAGCGGGACAGGAGGTGGATGTACTCCTAATATGGAGCTGGGGGTAGGGGTGAGTACAGCAATCAAGTCCCTGTTGTGATTGACAAGAGCAGCCAGACAGCACCTCAATTTAAGCACCATCAGAATAACAGGTGGCTTATCAAGATACCATATCAGGTTCCTCAGAGCCAGGCACAGGCTGGGACACAAAGTGAGGGCCCAAGGGAATCAAATTAAATTTCTATTCCTCAAGTGAGAATCCAAAATCAGCAGAATTTGACACAATAGAGAACTGTGTGCAGTTTGTTCATGAGTCCTGGTCCACTAAGTTCTTCCAAGAGCCCCTAATTAAGAAGCAGCCTAGACTCGCACCTCTGACGTGAAATATGGCGCACCTGCTAGGAGCAGGTGGCATGGATAGAGGTACAGCCTGGTGGCCAGGGGACTCTGGAGTCTCCCGGGCCCCTAGGAAAAGACTCCAGAGGTACATGGTTGATGCTCAGTGTCAGCTGAAGGAAAGAAGCACTTGATGGAACATTCTTAGCATCAAGCTCCTCACCTATGAAATCAGACTAATAATGAAGAACTGATAAGGGTTGCACAAGGCCAAATTAAACCAATGCGAGTGGTTCAGGGTTAGACTCATGGGAAGCAGTAGAGAGACAGTAGCCACTACGAGGAAGAGGTAGGGGGTTTTGTCAAAAGTCTACGTCATTCATAGGCACTTCTCTACAACGGCTAGCACGTTTCCCTTAGTCAGCAATCTACTTGGATATTAGCACTACTTGGATTCAAGACACCTGCGTGGGCTGTGAGGCGTTAGTCCTGGGGACAAGGCCTTAGGTGTATTATATCTCAGGCACAACATTACATGCTTAATAAATACCTGACATGTAATTTATTTATTTAGTTCCCTCCTGCAACCTCAGACTGTCTCTCTTCAGTCCTCAGGAAAGTGACCTTGACAGGCATTTTTATTTTTATTTTTATTTTGGTTGGGCTCTGTTTGAAGTAAGTGGAAAGCATTGGGTGTCTCTGTCCCCAAATGGAATTCACTTACTTCAATGTCATGGTTCATTGGTGACCAAAATGTGCCTGGTAAGGGTCACAGCTTTCCCCCAGCACAGCGAGTGAATGAATTGCCCTCTGCGTGGGTTGTGCAAGAAGAAGAGCCTGCCTGTTCCAGGAATCGCCGTGTCCCGGAGAAGCAGCAGCAGCCGTGGGTGGCTCTCGGTGTCTTGGCTCGGACAGTATGAAAGACTGAGGCAGCAGTTCTGAGGCTGGTCTTAGACCCAGTTAAGCTCCTGACGGGGAAGCCCCACGGATGGAAAGGGCCGTGATCGTTGCTGCCAGAAGGAATATGAGGTGGGCTTCTTGCGAGCTGGAACCCTGCTTAATTTACCTGTCAAGGGGCCTGATGGATTTATCCACAGAGTTTTTAAGTAGAAGATAAAGCTCTTCACTCTGTGAGGCTTTCCCCTGCAGTGGGGAACGTATCCATCACTGGCCCAGATCGATGTGGTTAATTCAGGGCCCTTCAGCCCCACCCCACTGAGTGCTTTATCTGTACTGGGTAAATACAATTATTTGGAGTAAAATTTAAAGATTGCCTGTTGTGTGCTCAGTTTGTTTTCCCATGAAGGCTCCAAGGAGCCAAGCTGACAGTTGCCTCTGGACAATGGTCTGCTGGCATGCCCACGGTGGGGGCCCAGGGCGCCACCGTCACAGATGCCCGGGCTCAGAGGCCCAGGAGGGCCGGGGAGCAGAGAGCGCTTACAAAGGCGCGTGCCCGGCCGGGCCACGGCTTCTCACTGTTTTCTTCTGTTGCGTGACTGCTCATGACAATGTTATGCTCTCCATTTGAGAGTAACGCCGCTGACCACCCTCAGCAAATCGCGTCCCCAGGTAAGGAGAATCGCCATGGCTGCTATTATTCTGCTTGGGTTCACTCACATTTTCTTAAACACATGCATAAGTAAGTAAATAAACAGAGTAGATAGGACGTAATAACCTGATGCATAACATGGGGAATAGAAAACATAAAGGCTGTGGGGACTGAGGAATATGTAAAGGTGTCATTTTTAACAAGGCTAGTTGACACAGCCCCTCGTTCTGAAGCTGAGACAGCCTAAACACGATAATTCTCCCGTGGCCACAAGCACATCCGGAGCCCACGTCTTGGCTTCTTACCCCAGTCTTTAATAAAAACGTAGGCGCCTCAGAGAAATGGCTGATTTCAGGACCGGGGTAGGGCATATACGAAATAAGTCTGGAGCATCTTTCTGTTGTGCCAGAAAGTAAGGAAGTGTTAAAAGTCCACCACACGCACAGGCACCACGATGAAGGGGCAGAGTAGCCACCTGAAGGAACTGCCAAAGGGGAACGGTTTGAGCTACAAATGAGAAACGCGGTATCCGGTGATACGCCATGGCATAAAACACCTACTGAGGGGTCCGCGCTGATGCAAACATACACCTGAATAAATTAATAAATAACAGAGAGATGGATTGATAGATACATGGAGAGAGAGCCTCCCATGCAGAATTCCAAATAATTTATGCCAATACCCTGTCCATAAGGAGATGGAGCCTAACTCCCTGCTCCTTTAGTGGGAGCTGAGCGTTGTGCCTGCCTTTGGAGAACACAGTTTGAAAAGCAGGGAGGAAAAAGAAAGAGTAATTTTACATTTGAGAAATCTGGCAAACAGTACCTCAACCATGTGATCAAGGTCAACATGAGACGTTATAAATCATGCTGATAACATGTATCCTTGGTATGATGTGATGAAAATGGAACTTCACCTCTGTGGTTTTCATCTGCAACACACATTCCTCCAGCCTAACCGTGAGAAAAACAGCAGACAGATACCAATTGAGAGACATTCTACAAAATCCCCGCCTAGTCAATATGCCTCAAAACTGTCAAGGTCTTCAAAAAATAAGGAAAACGAGACACTCTCACAGCCAAGAGGAGCCTAAGGAGACACGATGATTAAACATCACGTGGTGTCCCGGAGGGGATTCTGGAACAGAAAAAGAGCCTCAAGTAAAAACTCTGAAATCTGAATGAAGCATGGACTTCAGTGAATAATTATGTATTAATATCGGTCAGTCAGTTGTGACAAACGTGCCCTACTAATATAAGGTGGTAACGGTAGAGGAAGTTGCGTATGAGGTGTGTGGGAACACTATCCTTGCAACTTTTCTGTAAATCTAAAACGATTCCAAAATAAAATGATCATTTTGTTGAAAAAGAGGAGTCAGGGTAGGCCTCATTTAGGCATTCATACGAAGCAAAGACCTAAAGAGTAAGGGAGCCAGTCATGTGGGTATCTCGGCGACTGGCTATATAAATAGAGCAGCCTTGCGTGCTCAAGGAGGAGCAGAGAGGCCAGGAGTGGTCAGAGGTGGGGAGAGTTGGAGGCGGAGTGAGAGAGGAAGTCAGGGGGGACCGAGGGTGGGATGGGGGGCTAGCCTATGCATGCGACCTCTATGATACACAGGCATATGGGCCATAGTAAAGTCTTTGCTTTTCGTTGTGAGTAAGATGAGTGGCCACTGGAACGTTTGGAGCAGAGGAACATAAACTGCCTTCTTCCTTTTAAAGAATCACTCTGGCCAATGTGACTTTGAGGGGCAGGTGTGAAACAGCAGGCTGCTGCCATAACTCAGGTGAGAGTGATGGTGGCTGGAAGCAGGTTTAACAGTGGAGGCGATGACAAGCAGTTACAGCCTGAGTACACTTTGAAAACAAAGACAACATGGTTTTCTAGCAGAATAGATGAGCGGTAACAAGAAGAGAGGACTGAAGATTACCGTACTCTGCTGTGTATAATGTGCACTTTTTTGGCCCAAATTTCTGAGGGAAAAATAAGAATGTGCATTATGCATGGATAATACCTGAAATACCTTGTGTCTGTTCTTATGTTTTGTAATTATTTGTTACATAAAATTTCTTGTGCCATAATAGGTTCAAAAATAAATGCTAAAATTCCTTTATAACAAAAAAGTAAGTATCTAAATATAAATAAATAAATGAAAGAATTTTAAAAATAAAAATGAAAGATTTTTTTCCCTGAAAGTTTGGGCCAAAAATGTGGGTGCGCGTTATACATGGGAGTGCAGTATACATGGCAAAATATGGGTAATTCAAGAAATTTGTTACACTTTGTGTTATGTGTTTTTACCTTAACTTAGACCGAAGAAGGTTTGGGGACTTGCCCTATTTCATGAATCCACAGGGTTGAAGCCCAGTGACAACCTGCTGGCCATTGCATTTCCTCCACTGTCCCCCATCATGGCTAAGTTTTCCAGAATTTGGGTGGTCTCTGGACTTTCTCCAGGCTGGCTCGCTCTGTCCTATCAATCCATTCAGCTCATAACTCCAGCATGGCCACCAGCGGGCTGAAACCGACCTTTCCACAAAAAACCAACCTCTGGGGTGCAAGGGGTTCTTATGAATGCAAAATTGTTCACTTCCTAAGAAGGAAAGCCGCATCACGCCCAAAGCCTATTGTCTGTAAAGTGTTTCCAAATGAAACAATAATTTAGCTGTTACATTTTAAAACACAGAAACTCATGCATGTGCCATAGTAGCAAACTGCATTTTTCCACTGAGCTCCCAGCTGACAGGTTAGTGACACCCATCCTTGTGTCGATTACCACGATAGTACATCCTCCATTATGATTACTATTATTATTATTATATTAACAATGGAACTGATATTTTTTCCAATCACTATGTTTATAAAATAAATTAAAATGTAAAAAAAAAGTTGTTACACAAATAAACACTGCTATAGGCACAAAAATGAAGATGTTTCTGAAATTGAGCCACAAATACATACTTGGCACCACCATATTAGAGCTAAAATTGTTCACTGCCCACTGAGAAGTGCATGCCTGAATTTGACATGTGGAAAGTGATCTCTGAGGTATCAGTGTAAAATATAAAAATGTAGAGATTATACAAAAGGAAGTTGTGTAGAGGTTGACAATTGCCTGTATAAAATGTGGGTGAGGTTATTTTTGATAATGGCAGGTGATTCTGGGCTCCCTGCCTGGGTGTATTTGCTTCCTTTTAGCACACCTCACAAATTATCAGTAATAATTCATGCTTCCCAAAGGAATTTTAACACTGATCATGTTAACACAAAGAAATTAATTTGTTTGATCTAAATGCAACTTTTACATTTTGGAAATGTTGGTAATAATACCTGGTTTTAAATTATTATAAAGATCAAGTGATTTAAATCATTTAGCACTGTGTCTGGTACATGTTTAATAAATGGTGACTATTATCAGTAATAATTATTACTTGTGAAATGTAAAGCATCTGAAGATGTCCAAGAAACACTTTCAAAACATACTGCATAGACAAAACAAACTCCTTCTAAGGCTTTTCTTAAAAAAAAAAAAAAAAAAGACTGTCCTTCATATAAAGTACCTTTGCTTGTTGGGCTGTGTAAGGACACAGGTTGGATCCCATCATCACAGAAAGAGTAATATGAGAGATGAATGTTGAGACATTGTAAGTGTGGCCATCAGCCCATGATTTCGGGTGTTCTCTTTGCTTGTTTCCATATATACCATATTTTACTGTCAGACAGCATCTCGCAGCTTGCCTCTCACACCAAATTTGCATAAACCATCTTTATCAGATCATATACTCCAATTACTCATTGTTGGCCATAATATTAAGTTTAATGACTGCACACCAAGTCAAGTCACCTAACATATCTGCATTCCATTTAACACCCCATTGTCCCTGCCATGCAGAACGAGGCTCCAAGGAAGAAAGCCAATCAGCCCATACATCTGAGCTGCCAGTCCAGACACAGAGACAGCGCAGGACAGGAGGGAAGGCAGCATGCTACTCACAGCCTATAGCAATCAGTGCAAATCTATGCCACTGTAAGAAGGTGTTTTAATTCCAATAATAGACATCCTGTGACTGATGAATCTTTCACAGCTCTTTTCTAGGTAGCTGCTTAATCCAGACCTGCTAGCAAGAGGTGCTGATGCTTCAGCAAGTTGCCGACCCCAATGTATCATGCTGCAGGTGAAACGGGGGGCTAGTCATATGTATGTGACCTGTAAGATACACAGGTGAGTCAGAACACCTGAAGGTTGTTGTGAAGCCATGCAGGATGTTATCAGGCAAATTCCTTCAGCTTATTAAAAAAACACCAATCAAGTGACAAACAGAGAACTAATTGGAGGCTGATTCTATAGTGTTTCTGTCCTGCCTTTGACATGGTTGCCTAGAAATGCTTCCCCAGTGACCAGAGGTCAGTGCTATGGAAAGGTCTTGTCAAGAACTTCAACTCATGTAGCCTTAGATAATGTCATAACCATGTCCCTGGCAGGTTCTGTTTTCTTTTAAATGACTACTGTTTGTATAAACATTTATCTGGGAGTTTTCCTGGGCTTTAGATGGAAAAAAAAAGTTGATACAGCCATTTTGAAAAACAAATTTAAAAATGCATATATTCCTCAAGCCTCAGAAATTTTAATTCTTGCTATTTATCGAAAAGAAAATCTGGTATAAGCTCACCAAGGAACATGGACATGGCTGTTCCTTAGAGTATTGTTTATACTGTAAACCTGATAGTGACAAAAATTTGGAAACAATCTAAATGTTTGCAGTGGAGGAATGGATAGATAAAATTGTGGCATAATTACACCATAGAACACTATGTCGCAGTTAGAAGAATCAGGCTATCTTTATCAACATAGATGTCAAAAACATAATGCTGAATGAAAAATAATCAAACTGGAGTGTGCACAGTCCATACCAAATAATTATTTGTGTAAACATTAAAATTGTATATTAAACACTATTTATATGTTGGCAAACATGTAGAATCAGGTGTGTCCAAACTTTTGGTATCTCTGGGCCACACTGGAAGAAGAAGAGTTGTCTTCAGCCACATGTTAAATACATTGTGACATGTAATCACAAAAAAACAAAAAATCATAGTGTTTTAAGTAAATTTACGATTTTCGGTGTTCTGTTTGACCACATTCATAGCCATTCTGGACCACATATGGCCCACACGCAGCAGGATGGACCCTCCTGATAGATGCCTAGTTAAAGATGGGTTCTAAGAACATGCATTAGGTGCCAATGCACAGGAAGGGGATAGAGCTGGGAAAAAGGTATAGAGGGGACAACAACAGTCGTCAAGTGATGATTTGGACATAATAACATTATGCTAGTAACAGGAGAATGTAACTGATTGAGTCAGTCCAACTCTGTGCACCTGAGGTCCAGTGTGGCCACTACATGTTAATGAATGTCTCACGAAGAGTGTAGCTTTAAGACAAAAGCCATGCAAGGGCCTCAGGTTCTGCCTACGTTATTCCAACCACCTTGCCTCCTGTGCCTGCTGCAGTCTGACCGCCGAAAAGGGAGCTGGTGGCTCAGACCTCAGACACAGGTCGAGCGCTGGCCTCTCTATGGCCCTGCCAGTGAGAACCCCAGTTTCACAGACAGTTGGGTTATGTGGTCATTTGTGTGCTACAAACACATAAAAAAAGTCTACTTACTGCCTAGCCTGCCGACACTGAAATCACCTCAATGACTACTACACTGGACCTCATTACTTCCTAACAACTCGTCGTGCCCTCCTGCCTTGTAATGCCCTGCCCCCTTTTGCACAAGGAAGGAAGGTAGGGAAGGAGGGAGGGAGGGAGGGAGGGAAGGAGGAAGGACGGGAGGGAAACATGCCTCAATTCTTCAATTTAATTGATCTAATATAAGAAATAATTTTTCTAAAAACGACTAGCCAGGTTAGCAGCTGGCTTTATTCACCTTTTCAGCAATGCTGACTTAATACAGCTGGCATTCATGTTGAGATAATTGGAGTGTAAATTACTTTCAAATACTTCCTTCTTAAAATAAAGAAGGGTCTGTCCTTCATATTTGAACATGACAGTAATTGTGTTTATCCATAAGACAGTACAGTGAAATGACTTTATAATACTTGTTATAGTTTTGTTTCAATGTGTTTTTAACAGTTATGCTCTGGTAAAAAAAAAAAAAAAGTGTTTAATTTTCAGTCCCTTAATGGAAATTTGACTCCAAAATAAATTTGTAAAGTAAAACAGTATTGACTGAAAATACTTATGGGGGAATCCCCGTAGAAGAGACAGGGAATTCAGGAAAGTAATCACTGGTCTGTAGGCTTCTGTATTTGTTTGTTTTGGGTTTTGTTTGGTTTTGGTGACTCTGCTATTTTACTTCACCCTTCAGGTAACACTCCCGACGGGTTTGCTCAGCTCCACTTGGGTCTTATGCAGAGGTACCTCCTTGTAGCTGGAAGGTCACTTCTGAAAGCCTGCCTACCTGTCAGTCATTTACTTGATCCGGCCTGCTTTCTCTTAGCCATTCTGTGACTCCCAACTTAGTGGGCTATTTCTGAAAATGAAATAACTTATTTTATTCCTAAAGTAAGTTCACTCCTTGATAGTCTCTAATAATCTCAGTAGAGAAGGAGAATTAAGGCGGCAGAGTTGGGAGGCAAAGGTACGACCGGCCTTAGGACATGGACATTGATGGCTTTTTGTGGGAGGATGAATGGTCTGTTGAAAACAAGAATAGAACATCTTCAGCAAGACAAAACATCTGAGAAATGGTGAAGTTAGCTCTGATCATTAAAAATAATAATTATCATAATGATATCTATTTAATCATTAGTTTTGAATGATAACCTAAATAACAAAGTACTATACAAATTAATACGAATTCGCCTTTCAGAGTCATCAAATACATTTCAGCAAACAGAAGAGGAGTAGGGGCATTTTAGGATGAAAGTGTAAAGAAAGAAGAGCTTAGGGCATAAAACTTCTCCCAAATTTTGCTCCATGCAGTCTACTTAAAATAGCTTCATGGAGTCCACAATATTCTTTATTCTTCTTGAGCCTTATTCAGGTTAACTTACTCCCTTTGATCATCAGCAAACACACACAGGTGTATCTGAATAACTTAAAATAGTTTTCACACAGAATCAGAAACTCCTTGGTCCTTTCCAGTTCGGCCCTCAAAATTGAAAGCTTCCTGAGTTGGGTCATAATTTGCATTTAATCTTCTTCAAACAAATAAATGGCTATAATTCTGTCTGTATTACAGAATTTTCCCATCCGCCACATCTAAGACAAGAATATTATTAAATAATGTTAATTTTGTGAGTACATTAATTATTAACAAAATTTAATAATTTTAATAAAGGTCCTTTTAAATTATTGAATGCATCTAATCCTCTAATACCTTTTAAGAAGGTTGTCTGATAGTGACCGAAGGCATTTTGTTGTGCACTATAAATAAGTCAGGAGAGGCAAATTCCTCAAGAAACAGAGGAGCAAAAGATTTGGAGACCTCTAGAAATATTTGAGAGCAGGAGATTGTATTTAAGGGGAGCTGAGTCTACGGCTGTACCACCCTGAACGCGCCCAACCTCTTCTGATCTCAGAAGCTAAGGGGAGCTGGGTGCTTTGTGGAAAGAAGATGAAAAGGGACAAGAGGAAATTGGCAGAATAAAAAGAGAAAAGGCCAATCCATAAACTTTTCTAAGTTCCAACTTGTTTATGTGATAACCTACCTCTCTGCTTTTCCTAGCACATCTTCAGTAGATTCTACACTGACTGATGCTTGAATTTAACTTATCAGGATGGGGAGGACATGGGCAAACAGCTTCAAGAGAAAGACTAATATCTGGGTCACCTGTAGTTTGTTTCAACAGTTTCAGCTATATCCTATGTATGGTATTAAGTTTATTTTCCAAAAGATATGTAAAAGCCCATTAATAACTAAGTACCATTGTCTTTGCATTGGTCAAATAGAACCAAATATATATCCATTCAACAAATATACTTTGTATACTAACTCTTTAAAGGAAAGTCAGCTAGCTCTTTAAAGGATGCAGTGTTGAATCAGATGATTTATTTTGTCTTTAAAAGAAACTCAGTCCAGTAAGAACAGAAGACCTGGACACTGTTAACTGCACTCCAGGGTAAAAAAGTGAGAAACACTTGTAAGAATGGAAGATTAAAATATTTTCTCCAGGGGAAAGAAGAGTGAATATGTGAAGGGGTTAGAACTTCAGTTGAATCTGAGAAGAAATTTAAAATCAACCAAAATAAGTGAGCCAGGTATGTCCAAAAAAAATCAAAATGTGATCCACCACCCAGAATTTTATAGTGTTGATGATCACTGTGGTAAAGGCTTGCAACCCATGCAAGGCTCGCAGTCCAAGGAATAAGATTTGAGTAGCAGAATAAATCTATTATGCAACCCATACTCCCCTTTCCCCACTCTAGGAACCACATGTGACATAAAGACTAGCAAGGAGAAAACCCTTACAATTGAAAGTGTTAAATTTAATGTACAGTATAGACTCTTTGACATTTTATCTTTCCTAAAAGTTAAAATGTCAAAGAGTCTACACTATAGTAACTAAAAGCTAGTTACTTCCTAACAACTGGGAGGTAGGGAACCAAATTGTTGCTAAGCCATTCATGAGTTCACCTTGATCTCTCCCCTTGAAAAGAGAAACACTGAGCTAAAATCAGCTACACTATATCTTACAGAGCTACAGACCCCATGGGACCCAGTTAACTCATTCACTCTCTGTGCTCATCTGAAACACGATGTCTTCTCTTTCTAAAACCATGACATTGCCATTCAAGAGTAGGGGTTAAAATGGAAAACAAGGACTTGGAGAAGCAAAAGCTAGTAATTTTGCCCCAAAGATATACAGGCTGGTAACTCTATTAAGAAATAAACATTTTAAGTCTACAATTTGAATTGTAAAATAATAGAAAGAATTAGATTGCCCCAAAATGCACAAACTCCAATGGCAAATGTAATTATAATGGGGGGAAAGCAGATTTTCAGAGAATATTTCCCTAGCCTCATCTCCAATAGCATGAGCATTTAGATTTCTTTATTGCAGTTTAATCTGGTGTTGTTTAGAGAAGTGTTCCCACCTCTAACAAGCCCCAAGTCCTAACCTCCAACACATCCAACTACAAGTTAAACTTAATTACTGAATATTAATGAATTTATTGTAGGAGGGGCTAATGAGTTTTCACACATTGCCTTATTCAAAGCTGTCTGGATTTCAGCAGAACTCTGCCATCTGTCATGACACCAAATATGACTGATCATTAGATAAAGAAATGACTGAGGAACTCATCCAGTTAATTCTTTCTGGGCTTCCCACACTGCCAAGAGCCAAGCCAAGCGAACGTTAGTTTGCCACTCTCTAACTTCCTATTGTTCTCATTGCTACTACATTCCTGATAACTACATACCCCCTTATCTTGTTAGATCTCACATTGTGTATCAGTCATGCATCCTGAACTACAATTAAAGGCATTTAAGGTCATTCAGGAGTGCCTCACATTGTGCAAACTGCACATAAATTCGAACTGATAATTGAGTCCTGGCTTGCTTCCCTCCAACAGACACACTCAAGCACAGATAAACACACACAAAGATTATAATGATGCACTATATTAAATAAAATAAGTGAGCTGGGTCAATAAAATTTAAGTCCCTTATCTGTCTGGATGGAATTCAGGAACAAAAAATACAATAAAGGATATGCTTGGACCATGGGAATATCTTGCCTTGAGACTTCGTATGAGGTCACCACTTCCACTGAATTACTCTTCCTAGGACACTCCTCAATTTTACCAGTCTGACATCACTGACAACATTTTTCATGATACTGCACAAAGGTTTCTCTGTGAGGAATCACTGGAGAAATTTTTTTTCCTCATTTTAGGTTCCAACGACAGTTGTGTTTCTTATGTTACTAGCTTTTTTCGTATCTTATGAATGTTGTGAGTTGTGGAATTGGTCGTGTTTCCCTTGTGGTATTTACTACTATAAAACCCAGTCCAGACAAGTCCATAATCCATATCTTCCAAGACTCGCCATGGGCCCAGGGTTAGGGTGAGGCAGTCAGGCGCCTGGAGCACAAGAACCAAGAACCACTCAGGATGCCCAACCTGCCTCCCTCTGACCCTGGCCCTGCAGGGCCTTGTGTCATGCAGCACGGGGCTAACTGAACCCTTAGTTAACCTCACTTTTAATTAGTTAATCATTTCCTCATTTACATGTATTTTTATCGCGTATGTGGTTTTAATACAGTATCCCTATCTTTAATCTGAAGAGTGTAAGTAGGTAGATAAATAGTCTAAAACCTAATGCTGAACAAAACTGCTCCCCAAAATGTATTTGCTATACTATCCAAGATTTCAGAGAGGGTCATACGTCTGCCACTGGTATTTGTACAATGTTTGCAGATTTGTGCTCCTTTGGTAGTGTTTAGCTGACAAAGAAGAGACGGAATACAGTCATGTTTAACCAGGCAGGCTCTAGAAGCAGTCTACTGGGGTTCAACTCCCAGTTCTGCCATATAAAACAGCTGTGAGACCAGAGGTAAGTGACCTAACCTCTCTTTGCATTGGACAACCTGGAGGAAATGAATCAATTCCTAGAAGCATCAAACCCACCAAGACAAAGCTATGAAGAGATAAAATATATGAACAGACCAATTACTAGTAAGAGGATTGAAACCACAATTAAAAGCAGCTCAAAAAAAAAAAAAAGTCCAAGACCAAATGGCTTCACTGGCAAATGCTATCAAACATTTAAAGGAGAACTAATACCAATACTTTTCAAACTCTTGCAAAATATTTGAGAAGGAAATACTCCCAAACTCATTTTATGAGGCCATCATTACCCTGATACCAAGGTAGACAAGGACACTCCAAGAAAAGAACATTAAAGGCCAATATCCCTAATAAACATAGAAGCAATGTCCTCAACAAAACATTAGCATGCTTTATTAAACAATACATAAGATCATACAACATAACCTAGAGGAATTTATTCTGGAGATTGCAAGAATGATTTAACATCTGCAAAGCAACAAAAGTGTATACCACATTAAAAAAAAAAGGATAAAAATCACATGATCATCTCAAGACAGGTAGAAAAAGTACTTGATGAAATTCAACATCCTTTGATGATAAAAACTCTCAACAACCTTGATACAGTGTGAACAGTCTCAACATAATAATGGCAACACATGACAAGCACACAGCTAACATCATACTTAATAAGCAAACACTGAGAGTGTTTTCTCTAAGATCAGGAACAAGACAAGGATATACACTCTCAACACTTTTATTCAGCATAGTAGGGGAACTCCTGGCTAGAGCAAAAAGCTACCCCCCCAAAAAAATGTAAAAGTCATCCAAATCAAAAAGGCAGAAGAGAAAACTTTCTATTTGCAGATGAATACACACACACACACACACACACACACGCATAATCCTAAAGACTCTACCAAAAGACTGTTAGAACTAATAAACAAGTTTAGCAAAGTTGCAGATATAACATAAACAAACATAAAATAAAAAACAAAAAAGCAGTTGCGTTTCTATATAGCGATAACAAACTATCAGAAAATGAAATTTCAAAAAAAATCCTATTTGCAATTGCATCGAAAAGGATAAAATACCTACGAATACATTTAACCAAGGAGGTGAAAGATCTGTATACTAAAAACAATAAAACACTAATGAAAGAGGTTGAAGAAGACATAAATAAATGTAAAGCTATTCCATGTTCATAGATTGGAAGTATTAATATTGTTACAATGTCCATACTACTCAAAGCAATCTACGTTTTTAATACATCCCTGTCAAAATTCTAAAGGCATTATTTACAAAAATAAAAAAGAACAATTCTAAAATTCATATGAAACCATGAAAGACCTCGAATAGCCGAAGGAATTTGGGAAAGAACAAAGCTGGAGGCATTAATTACACTTCTTTATTTCAAACTATACTACAACGTTTTAAAATCAAAATACTATGATATTGGCATAAAAACAGACACATAGGTCAACAGAACATAGTGGAGATTCCAGAAATAAACCTATGTATAAATGGTCAATTAATTTACAACAAAGTAGCCAAGAATATACAATGGAGAAAGGAAAGTCCCTTTAATAAATGGTGTTGGAAAAACTGGGTAGTCACACGCAAAAGAATGAAATTGAAACCCTGTTTGACACTATAGACAAAAACAAACTCAAAATGGATTAAAGACATGAACATAAATCTTGAAATTTTAAAACTCCAAGAAGAAAATATAAGAGTAATCTCCTTGACAATGGTCCTGGCAAAAATTTCTTGGCTAAGATACCAAAATTATGGGCAACAAAAGCAAAAATAAACAGTGGGACTATATCAGACTGAAAAGCTTCTGCAGAGCAAAAGAAATGATCAACAAAATGAAAAGGTCACCTACAGTATGGAAAAATACTTGCAAACCACATATCTACTAAAAGGTTAATATTGAAAATATACACGGAACTCATTCAACTCAATAGCAAAACAAACAAACAGGATAACCCCAAATACCCACTTTTAAAGTGTACGGAGAAATCAGGTATTGATTTTTCCAAAGAAGATATACAGACGGCCAGCAGCTACATGAATGGGTGCGCGATGTCACTAATCACCAGGGAAAGGCAAATGAAAACCACAACGCAGTGTCACCTCCACCTGGTAGGGTGTTTATCATCAAAAGCACAAGAGATGACCCATGCTGGTGAGGATGTTGGTGGAAATATAAACCGGCACAGCCCCTATGGAAAAGAGAGTGGAGGTTTCACATGAAATTAAAAAGAGAAGTACCAAACTACCCAGCAATTGCACTTCTGGGTTATTATCCAAAGGAAGGAAAATCATTACCTTGAAGAGATATTTATATTCCCATATTTACTGCCAATGTATGGAAATAACATGAGGGTCTGTCGGTGGATTAATAAATCAAGAAAATGTGGTATTTTCTGGAAAGCATTGTGTTAAGTGAAATAAGCCAGATAGAGAAAGACAAACACTGTATGGTATCATTTATATGTGAAATCTTAAAAAAAAAAAAGTCACCCTCATAAAAATAATGACTTGAAAAGCAGTATGGTTGCAAGTATGAGATGAATAAGCTCTGAGGACTGAATGTATAACATGGTAATAATGGTAGGTAATAATGTATTGTGCAACTGAAATCTCCTAAGAGAACCTAAATATTCACACACACACACACACACACACACACACACACACAAAAGGGTAAATCTGTGAGATAATGGGGGTTAGTTAACTTCACAAGGGGAATTCTCTCATAATATGTACACACATTAGATCATCGGATTGTACACTTCAGATATATTTTAATTTTATTTGTCAATTATACCTGAATGAAGCTGAAGAAAAGAAAAAGGAAACAAAATTAACTTCTTGGCATAATGGTGAGTTATCCCATCCTCAGTTCTCACTACCTCTCTGTCCCTCACATTACATATTGGTACCTGGGGAACACAATTATTATGAACATAAAAGCCCTTATTTTCCCTCCTCTGAGCCTGGAAGATCCATGAAGGAACCATATAATATCCGTTAGAACATACCAGAATTTTTGGTATTAGACAACCATGTAACTGTAGGGATGAACAGAGAAAAATAACCATACACATAAAAAGAAATACAGCACAATAGAAATGAGCCTATCCAAGAAGCCAACTAAATATCTGTCAACTTCAGCAGACTTACTGCAATAAAAAGAAAAAGAGTTGGGAGAAAACTTAAAGGGAATATTACATTTGCGAATCTATATTAGTCAAGGACTAAGCAATAGCCATCTAAGGTCTGGAAAGAATGACTATCTCCAGATTTAAAATTGCAATATAGGTAGTGAAACCTTAGTCCATTAAAGCAGAAGATTATTTAAAGGTTCAGAGATTATTTAATAACCAAGAGTTAAGAAACAAGATATGAAAATGATGACAGAAAAGACAGGAGACATGGGAAAGGTACGTAGGGACCATGACACTCATGCAACAACAGTTTCATAGGAGGAGGATGAGAGGTAATACTCAAAATAACATAAGAAAACTTTTTCTGAACTGAAGACAGGTTTGAGGTTTGGGGGCAAAGTGGCCCCTCCTCAACTACCAGACAAAACAAATGGAAAAAGCTATATATCCTTATGATATATTTTTATTTCAACAATAAAGAAAACAACATTCTGCACGAACACAGATAGGATAAAAAAGAGATTTTCTACAAAGGCCAAATTATTCGTTTTACATTAAAATTCTTTTCATAACACAAAAAGAATGACAGAAGGCAATGAAACAATGTCCACAGAGTTCTGAAGAAAAATGGCCGTGAAACAAGAAATTTATAGCGAGATGAGAGAAAAGAAACAGAAAGATATGATGAAACATGGGAAGTCTCAGAAGGTATTTTAACTCTAAATGCATTTTCTGGGGGGAAATTATAACCTTAAATAATAAAAGAAAACACAAATACAAAACCTTAGGCATTATGCTTACTGCCAAAACCTTAGGCATAATTCATTAGGGCTGCCATAGACTTTCTGCTTTAGACAACGGAAGTGTATTTTCACACACTCCTGGAGGCTAGAAGTCCCAGACTGAAACGTTGGCAGGGTTGGCTTCTTCTGAGGCCTCTCTCTCCTTATCTTCTAGATGGCTGTGTTATCTGCGTCCTCACTGGACTTTCCTCTGTGCGGGGCTGTGTGCTGATCTCCTGTTCTTTTAAATGAACCAGTCATATTGGATTAGAGCCCACCCTAATGACCTCACTGTAACTTAATTACCTCTGCAAAGACCTTATCTCCAAACATAGTTACATTCAGAGTTACTGGGAATGGGGAGTTAGGATTTCAACATATGAATTGGGGACACGATTCGGCCCATAACAGGCATAAACAACTATACACAGGAGAAAAGTTTAAGACTGCCAGTTCAGTAATGAACACATTTCTAAAGAAGATCTAGATTTTAACATTTGACTCAAAAAGTAAGAAACTCCAGGAGATTAATAATAATGTAAACATGTATCAGGTTATCAAAAATATTTTAAAATGTAAAACAGAGGACTTTATTGGTGCTTTTTGTTTTTAGACTTCCAAGTCACAGATAATTCTTACACAACAGAAACCTTTCCAGGTTACAGTATTCATCTCCGGGAAAGCTGCAAACTCCATGCAATGCAACGAGGATAAGCCTGGTCCCTGACCCCGACAAGAACGCACCAGTGGACCAGACTGTGTTGCCGTGCCCCTCCCCATCGACAGACCATGTGATTTGGGAATCACAAGCCCCAGGTCCGGTCATTTGGAGTATAGGGTCTTTATAGCCATGGGGTTTGGTTAGAAAAGTTTAGATGAAAAATTCAAGGCCAATCAAGCCTCCTGGGGGGCGGAGGATGGCCTTTTACTATAATTTTAAGGGAAAAAAAAAAAGGCACTCTGTCCTGACATCCAAGATGTTAAGGCGGCACGAAGCCTGGAATTAGTTGTCTAGAGCTAGGACATAATTTGTGGAGTCCAGTACAAAATAAAAATTATGAGGAATTTCATCATAATGACTGTTATGAGTTGAATTGTGCCCCCCAACTTAATATATTTAAATCCTAAGCCCGAGGGTGTCAGAATGGGATTTTATATGGAAATAGGGTCATCGCAGATATAATTAGTTAAGATGAGGTCATTTGGGTGGACCCTGATTCAATATGACTGGTGTCCTTACAAAAAGGGGAAACTTGGACACAGAGACACACGATGCCATGTGAACATAAAAACAGAGATCATGGTGATGTGTCTACAAGCCAAGGAACACCACGGATTGCCAGAAAACCAGCAGAAGCTAGGGAGGAGGCATGGAACAGATTCTCCCTGACAGCCTCAGAAGGAACCAACCCTGCCAATATCTTGATCTTGGACCAGAGTTCAGCTCTAGCTTCCAGAACTATGAGAGAATCAATTGTCATTGTTCAAGACACCCAGTTTGTGGTACTTTGTAATGGCAAACTAATGCGATGATAAGAGAACATTCAACCAAGCACTTCGCCCTTCTAAGCACGGGACCCTGTGCCATGACAGTGTTCGCACACCCAGAGAGGGCGGCCCTGACTGCAGGTGCCCATTCGGCAAGGTGAGAGAGACAAGCTGAGGGTGGAAACCTTACAGAAGGAAAGCACACCTGAGGGAGGGGCAATGAGAGAGCAAGAGAAAGTCTTGGAGCTGGAATTTAAGCCTTAAATCTAGTGCATCACTTCAGGTCCCTGCAAAACAGGTGCCAAGGTATGTTAGACATGAAGACTTGTCTTTGTGGAGCAGCCTGTGGAGGGGAAATGGGAAGGAAGCAGGAGAAGCCAGGAAGGGCCTTCTGTCTGCACTGCTGGGCTGACACTTGAAAGCACGGAGGGAAGTACAGAGAATTAGGAAGAGATCAGATTGCAGGGCAGCTCAGAAAAACCCTCCTGGCCAAGCTGATGAGAAGCTCCAGGGTGAAGAAATCAAAGGAATCCCACAAGGGGCAGAATGGTGCAGCTCTCATCTACCTGCCCTGCTCGGTCACTGGCTGAGAGCAGCGGGAAGAGATGGTGGCCAGAGCTTGAACAGTGTGGTGGACCCAGAATGGCAGCAAGCAGGGGCTGCCTGTTAACCATGTCAGACCCACCAGATCCTCTTAAAGATTCAAGTGCAACAACTTCATGCCCAGCAGTATCCACTCCTCACATCACACACAGCCAATTCTGCACATAGTCACGTAGCAAGTGTGCACGGTTTCTACAGCCTCTTCTCCTAAGGACAAACAGAAAGAAGTCAGTGGGGTCCCATCTCTGCAATGAGTGTTGGGGCCACACCTGGTGTTCATTCTCTCCCTCTTCCTCTCTTTATTTAAATCCCCCTCATCCTCAGCTATTGTCTCAGTCCTTGGTTGAGAACAGATCGGGGAGAGGGTGGCCACAGTGTGAATGCAGAGGTGGGGTCCAGCGGTAGCAGCAGCTGAGGCTGCCTGCCAGCTACTCTTTGCAGAAGCTTCTCTCAAGGAAAGGACTGAAGTTTCCCACAATGGATCACAGCTCGATCAACTTGTATATCTCTATCCGTATCCAAATATGTAACATTTCATCATACACAAGTAGGATTTATTCCGAGAATCAAAAGATATTTATTCCCATTAGAAGGCATTTTAGGAGAAGTCACCAAATTGCCAGGTTGCAGGTGGGGAAATATACAAGCAAATAGAAAGATGGCAATTGTTTTAGCATTGGTTGGTGCTTTTCTACATATTCAAGTATGTCAATGGGCAAATTTTTTTCAAGTGCATAAAAAAAGATTTAACAGTTATTTTGAAAAAGAATTACAGAGACTTCTCTGATGAGCCTTGGCATCCGGAAATAATGTTTTCAGAACCTACTCATGATTATAACCTTCGTGGATAATCTTAAGGGTTTTGGCCAGTCAGATCAATCAGATCACCCAGGTCTGTGCGTCTGCCTCAGCTCTGCAGTATCTCATCAGTTAAGGTTAATGTGGAACATTCCCAAGGACCCCAGCGTGACCTCCTTTTGTTTGAGCAAGGGTGGGAAGAGACACCATAGTATCAAGAGTAGTCACATACTTTGAATAGCCAGGAACTCTAGAATCCAGAACAATATGGCCTTTACATAGACCATTCAAATAATTTATAAATTTAATTTAGTGTTCTGGGGGCTCAGGAAACTGCTTCCCTGAGGATAAGCTCTCTCCAAACATGGCTACTCAGGCAGTTTCATACCTGCACTCCAACAGGACCTGGAATGATCGGCAGCCTGTATACAAGCCGAGCCCCAAGAGCAAAGTAGGCACATTTAAAAATAACAATACGGATAAGGCTAATAACGATAATCTCCCTGGTGATGTAAAAGGTCACTATGACCATCAGAACCTAATGCCAAATATCTCCTGCCTCGCATGATGCTTCCTTGGCCCTTGGGTATTTGTAACTGCAGAGCCAAGCCCCAGGCAGGCACCGACCCCAGCTTTCACTGCCTTACCCTCCAGTGATTGCCAATGGCTCAGGTTGCAAATTTTGTTTATATTTAGAAGAACAGGTGTGTGACTCCGTTCTAAATCAAGTCAGTGCCCTGCTGGTGTCATCCTGATACATTTGATAGAGTTGGAATGAATTAATATGGAGAAGGGCACCTACCCGGACTTACTCAAAGGACTGCACCTAGGACGTGAGAATGTATGACTTTTGTACACTATCCCCGCTTTGCATAAATCTGCATATTTTTGTGCCAGTTGGTGGTTTCCCCTGAGAAAAAGTGTTAGAAGGCCTAAGTTCTAATGCAGCCACATGAGAAGGGCAAGTTATTTCTTACCTGTGTGACCTGAAGACAGTTTAACGTCACTGATCTTCAGGGGGCTCCCACTCTAATACACCAAACTCATCATGAAACAAGTGCCACTGTGTCAGTGAATGCGCTTCGTAAATGCTAAAGCACTCCATGAATGCAAAATACCATGAGGTGTGTACAAGACGTTTATGAAGAAATATATATATATATATATTTCTACTACATGTATTTATGTACGTGCACACACACACACACACACATTTCTACAAATGCAAACTAGTGGAAAGGATGGAAGTGTGTTGTGAGCAAGGTCATACATGTCAGATCCATCACAGGATCCCAGACAGGGACGTGTGTTTGCAGCCACCCACTTCAATTGTTATTCTATTAAGAATTCTGATGAAAACGTGTGTGAGAAAGTGGAGACACTTGCTCACACTGTAAAGTTATTCTGCTAATGATTTCAGCTCTGATCCTTGTCTGCTTTCATCTTAACTCTGTTCAGCCATGAGACACTGATAGCCTGCGTATCACCCTAACTCATCTCTAAATGAAGCAGGTACCGATAGAAGGCTTTTCAGTGTGGAAGGGAAAAGGAATTGTGTTTCAATTGCACGTGTTTCTACTATAATGGGGAGATTATGTGCTATTAAAACCTATGTAAACCATGATAGAATATTTTATAGAAAAAAAAATAATCCTTACCCTTAATAAAAAGCTTCCTGTCTATCAAGTGAATCTTTCTCCTCATATTATTTATAGTGAATCTTACTAAATATGTGAACAAAATCACACAGATGTATGCTTTCCTAAGCACTGGGGACAGCATGAACACTCAGGACGCACGTAAACTTTCTTTTGTCATCTCATCCTGAATCATGTTTAAGATCTCCTTAGGTGCTCTGAACTATAGGCAAGAAGAGAGAGCAGCGTTACTCCAAATATGCTGACCTAAAAGACACAAGAATCCTATCCTAATAATCCACAGGAAGGGCCACGGGAAGGTCTCTGGTCCTCCTCCTCGCAGAACAGGAATTTCTCTTGCCACGCGCCTCTTTATGGGCACCGCCCAGCCTCCACTGGGTCAGTCTTGCTCGGTTTGGAGCTGCCTGGGACACACGGTTGCAGACCCTTGTGCACTGCCCAGCTGCCCAATCCTGTGTTTGAGTGAAATTCAAACTGTAGATGCTAAGCATTAGGTTCCGCAGAAGTCCAAGCTTCTCTCTCTCTTGCTCTCGTTCTCACTCTCTCTCTGTTTCTCTCTCTCTCTCTCTCATTGCAGGGTAAGGAAGTCCTTGCTGTTTTACCAGGTAGAAGGAAAAAAAAAAAAGCTTTGTTTCTTATTTACCCAGGAAAAGAAATATCCAATCAGGGCAATGACATGCATAAAATGATGTTAGTATTGAGGGCTTTGTTCTTAAAGAAGTCAAACACATTTTCCTTGCCTATTTCTTTCTTTAAAGTAGAGATATAAAAATTTAAGATTATTTAAAAAGAGAAAAGATAAGATGGACAGACTGAAAGTCAATAAATGAAGAGGACAGATAATGGAGAGAAAGAGATGAAAGTAAACAGAAAGAGACAGAATGACACTTTGAGAGAGGAGGATGAAAGAGAGAGAAGGAGGGAGGAAGGGTGGAAGGAAGGAAGGAAGGAAGGAAGGGAGGGAGGGAGGGAGAGAGGGAGGGAGAGGTTTGAGGTAAGTTTACTAATCAGAGGTAAATTACGCATTAGCATCCAGGCCTCTTGTGCCCTGTGACTATACCAGCCATAATAATAATTGTTAATAATAACATTCAGGGAATGTTTACTATCTCCCCGACACTATTCCAAGTGCTTTAGTTGTAATCCTCACCATAATATCATGAGTTCATTTCTATTATTACAATCAGAGTCATCACCCTCAGACAGGAGAGACCTGCACTCCGCAGCTCACCGTCAGTGACGGCAGGGCCGGCCCCGACTCAGGCAGGCAGGTTCCACACCATGGGACCACCTGCTCCTAGCGCCTGAGGCTGCCTCTCTTACACGCCATGTTGACATTCACCAGTTTCACCATTTGCTGAGATTTCTACTAGCCTTACAGAAATCAAAAGCAAACTGCAAGAGCCCATTTTAGACTTAAAGTTTTTCTTCCATGATGTTTCAATATATACTTTAGAAGTTTACAGATGTTTTGCAATTTTCTAGCTGTGTTTCGAGTTCCTTTGATAGTTCCGAAAACTTTAATTGCCTTATTGTTTTGCTGAGAGTGATCAGAGTTGCATTATTCCTTGTTAACCAGGGATTTTAATTAAAATTACCATTGTGTCTGCTTATGATCAAATTCTTGTTTTATAATCTAGTTAAGTAAAAAGCAGCAAGAGAATAAAATTCTGTAAAAGCTAAGAATACATATTAGATGTATATAATAGTACAACACTGTGCACATCAATAAGTGTTTAATGAATAAATGAAATTGATTAGTTACTGCTTGGTAATAACTTTTGCTTCCAGCATAACTCTTAGCCCCCTTCTAAAAGTACCCACCAACGGAGGAATGGTTTCTAAATAACATCACCAAGATTTTTAAAATGTCACTTACGTTCTAGGAGTCTGTTGAAATTAAGCTCAGGATTCATTCAGGAAAAAAACCCTGAATTTATTTTAAACAGAGGTATGTTAATACAAGAAATTAATTGTTTGAAGAGATGTTGAGCAAATATGGAGGAGGGAATGGAGGGGGGAATGGAGAGGTAAATAGGAAACAGGGCTGATACCCACCAAGCAAAGGAAGACTGCAAGGCCCCTGGGTTAGATTTCACAGCCTCTGTTGGCTGCTCAGATGTTGGAGGTGCTGTTGGGCTCCAGAGCACAAGTAGAGAAGGCAAGTGAGGGGCTGAGCGGCCCTGTAGGTCTAATCTGTATAGACAGTGCCTAACTGAGCATGTTCCTACAGCAGAAGTGTACGCCACTCTTGCCAAGCGATCTGAAATCTCTTGATTTGTCTTCGTAAGGAGCCTACGCAAACCAACTCTTGTACCAAAAAATAAAAGAAACAGAGGAATTGGGATAGAACCATTCTATAATTATCTAAGTATTGAAAAATAAAAGTAGTAAGCGCTATCCATTGTTCGTAGGAGTTAAACATCTTTGTTCTATTGTCCCTTCTATGTTGGATTTTAAAAAAAATTTATAAAGAGATCTTTTACCATTTTATTGAAGAAAATCGCAAAAAAAGGAGCCCATGTCATCTTTGATCATTAAATATTGAACACATTCCATTTAAAATAGGAAACACATACTGAAATAGGTAGGTGAGACACTCCTGCCATAACCCTCACCTGGCACAACGACGTACAAGCAGGAGGGAACTCCTAACTCCCACCTTGTCTTTGAGGAACGGAGAATCTGAACTCAACAGCTAGTGCCCCAGCTTTTAAGACTCCCACCTGAGGGAGTTTTGATATGCATACAGTATGTTCATGGTCAGGCATTACTTTCTAGTTTCCATTCTGCCTTCTTCTTTTACTCAACATCAATTTTTAAGTACACTATAGTTAGAGAATATGCTCTGTACTTTTTCAGTCCTTTGGAAATTGTTGTGTCTTAACTACGGTCCTGCCTAAGGTCTACACTCATAAATGTTCCACTGACATTTGAAACGAATGTGAATTACTTACATTCTATGTATTCCAATTGGGTCAAATTTCTTTTTTTTTTTTTGGTATATTTTATTGATTATGCTATTACAGTTGTCCCATTTTTTTCTTCCCTTTATCCCCTCTGCCCTGCACCCCATTCCATCATCCCCACCCCTTCTTAGTTCATGCCTATGGGTTGTACATATCAGTTCTTTGACTTCTCAATTTCCTATACTATTCTTAGCCTCCCACTATCTATTTTTTTGTTTTGTTTTGGTCAACATTTTCCCACCACCATTTTCCCCAGTCCCACCCACCCCCACCTAAACTTCTGAATGTCCATGTTTGATTTTTAACACTGTCTTTAACATTATCAATGTTATTTTGCTTTAACTCTAACAACCACTTTTCAAAAGTAATGATTTTCAGTGTTTCCCTTGGATTATAAAGGTAATAATATACATGTGGCCCTTAAATAGATTATGGAATTAATTATTGAATGAGGGTTGTTAAGTTGTTAGAAAAGAGTTCATTAAAGAACAATGCCAATTGCAAAGGGCCACTCAGACTCTCAGAATATCATATTAAGTCACTTACAGAGGATAGAGATGATGTTCACAAGTTTTATTACAGCTCTTACAGACAGCAGTTATTTCAAGGAGATTGCTTTATTCTGATCCCTGCAGTTGATTCTGAGGTCTTTGGCATTTAATTTTATACACGCATTGAGAAAGAAATGAGATGGCTTGACGGTGGCATACGTTTCGGGGTTTTTTTCTTTTATGAGATTGAAAAAGCAGGTACTTCCACTTCCATTACTTGTTTGAAGAAGAAAAAAAAAAAAAAAGCCCATCACAATTGGCCCAGGTTTTATGTTAGGTAAAACAGCAACATTTTGAAGATTAACGAATGTGATCTAAAAGTTCAGATGCATTACATTAATTTTGATCAAATGCCAAATGTCATCAGCCGCCAAGCTAATTCCACTGAGGCTCAAGACGATGGTGTTACATTTAGATGGGACCAGCCAAGTGGGTAGTGTCTATCGGCACAGTGGGGGATCTGCTGGGCTCATGGATTTAAAACCCGCAGAACAATTTCTATCCTTAGAGAGTCTCCTAAGTGCTCTGAGCCTCCTGATGTACAGATTCATACTGAGATCCCTCACCCATGGATCCAGAAGAGGACCTTCCCCCTCCCCTCTTTGGCAGTTCTTAACCTCTGTTTGCAAACACGTTCAAGTCCATGGGACGGAGAAGGTTCCGTTAGCTCATGAAAGCCATTTAAGGGGAATAATCACCCTTGAAAAGTTAAGGCCAAGAATCACTTTTCCAAGTGAAATGAACATTGACTAGCAATCAGGAAAGAGGCAACATTAGTAAAATTAGATTTACAACAAACCAACCTCAACGATGTTCAATGGCTGTGACCTTTAGTCCTCAAACATTCCTTGGAAGTGGTAAACACTCAGTTAAAAAGACAGGTAGCCTGAGTTTACAGCCTGGCTTTAGCATTCAGTAAGTGCAAGATTTTGAAGCAAATCCCTTCTCTTATAAAATAAAAATAATAATGGTGCCTATTTCATAGAGTTATGGCAAGGATTAAATGACTTAAAATTTGTAAGGAGCTTAGAATGGTGCTTGGCATGTACGAAGCACTACATATGTGTTTCTTAAAGAAATGACTTCCTTTCTTGAGCCAGGAACGTCACTCCCAGTTCCGTATACAAAGCATACACAAGCTCCAATGCTGAAGCAAGAAATCCTTCTGAGAAAGAAAACCACAGGTTCCCAGAGCCTAATTTTCGGAATCATCACATTGCTTCCGGGCCCTGTCTAATTAATCCCTCCAGAACAACCAAGGAAGAGTTGACGCAGACACACTCCTATTACGGAACAGGTTGCTGCCGTGCAGGAAGATCACCCGCTTTCCCTGAGACTCGACCCAAGAACTCAATTCCTGTCCCACGCGGACCGCCCCACTGGACTCACTTGCAATTCGGCACAAAGCAATACTAAACCGATAAGAAATAAAAAATAAGTCCATAAAAGTCTTAAATGAGAATCCACTGAAGAAATAAGACTACATACATAGAAATAAACCCACTGTGTAAAGGTCGTGCAACTTCAGAAACTGGATCTTCTCTGACAGCTTCAGGAAACTCACAAAGTACTGCTGAATGGACTTAATTTTCTGTTCAAATTCCCTAAATGAACAGAAAACTAAAATATGTAGCTGGCTTTAAAAAATAACCAGTTATGCATGCATGTTTCATTTAAATTTATACTAATATGACTTTGTCAGGCCAGGAAAGAGAGTGATGAAGGTGAGTCTGGGAGGGCGGAGAGCTGCAAGGTCCCTCGCTGTGGTGGACTGCCCACTCGGTCAAGGCATATAAAGGGAAGACATGAAGTGAGAATAGGCTCAGGTGGGAATGGTGGACACTTTCAACTCCCACTTCCAGCTTCCAACATAGCGCCTATGAGTTTTAAAAACAATCATATTTCTTTGTAAAAATTTCTTCATGCCAACATGTGTTTGTGCAATAATCCTTGGACTTGAGTCAATTCAACAAAGTGTCTTATGGGAGGAAGAGAGGGAGGGAGGGAGGTTTCCAGTTACTTCCATGTTAAGGCATGACCTGAAAAAGAAATTGTGAATTTCTAGTATTTATATTTTCTGATACCAAAGCAATATATGCTTATTGTATAAAATTAGAAAATTAAAAAATATATATCCAGAAAAAAATCAAATTCACTATACAATTAATTCTCTCACTCCACTATATCTAAGTATCATGTTCTATATCATTAGCCCATTCCCTAGCCCTATGAATTCATATACATTTCAAAAAGTCAAGTTAGTATTTAAGCATATAGCTTTTAGCCTAGTTTATACACTTTCTTATATTATGAATATTTTCCTACATCCATAAATATTCTTCATATACTTTATTTGGCTCTATCATAATTTTTCTAATGATGTAAATAATTTATTTATTCAATTACTTACTAATAGATGTTGTTTCTATTACTTTCTGAAAATAATAATACATATATTTGTGGATCTTTATGAACTTCTGTTATTATGTAATACTGTGTTTTGTCTTTTCTCTAGTTTTTGTTACACTTGAATATTAACCTTTTTCTCCAATATAAAAATATCTTGAGTTTATTCAGTCAACTTTTTTTGTTTCATTCACAAATTTTGCATTTGTCTGCATTATACCATATCCTAGGCATTTTTTGTTTTTTTATTATTTTATTTAAGGATTAAGTGGGTTTTCTCTATTCTTTATATAGAAACAGTGATAAGCACTTTAAATGTAATTTCTCATTCAGCCCTAGCAAAACTCAGTAAATACCATCGATTAGCTCCATTTTACAAATGAGGAAATGGACTCAAATAAGTTAAACAATTTCCAAACTTTAAAGAGCTAGTACATGGTGAAATCTGGCCTTGACCTCACCCTATGATACAAGATCGAAGAGCTGTGAGCTCCCTTACCTGGCCGCATGAACCTCTGTGCACATCCCCAGATGTGGGGAAGCCTTGTTCTCTCTTCAGGAGAAGGGTAATTTGCCTGTTCTACGTTAGCACAATGCTTTCTGCTTGATTTGCTTTAAAATGTCCAAGTGATAGCAAGCTTTCATAGAAAATTTAATACCAATTTCTAATATTATTGTATGAGAAAATGTATCCGGCAATTTTTGGTTGCAATTTGAATTCTTATGAATGTTACAGGATTATTTGGAAAGACCACATTCGTTTTTGTCATTCCCTTTGTCTGTAAGGCTTTTGCTCAATTTTTTCACCTGGCTAACTTTCATTGCCTTTCCTAAAACCATTCTCCTCCAAAGATCCCCCTTCCCTGAAATCACCTCTGAACTTTCCACTGTGTTCTCCAAGCTCCCTGCACGCTACTCCTGGAAGTTCTACCAGGAGACCTTCTGCAAGAGTAGGTTTACAAGTTATAAATAAGGGAATGTCGGGGAGCCTTCTGTTCAGAATTGCAGCATTTCTTCAAGAGAGTCAGCAACTTAATGGAAGTGGAGGCCTTTCTTTTAAGCAAAAAAGCAGTCATTTGAGTTAACAAACAAAATCCTTCTATCAGTTCAGACAAGGGACTGATAACAATAAAAACCGCGAATAGGGCACGGCAGTGTCAGAAACCCACTTCTGGGGGTGTATAAAGGACAGCATCCTCCGTTCATGGGAATGGATTTGGAGAGCCACCTGTGTGTTGAGGCAACATATCGAGGTCCATGAAGGTGACGTTCTACATCATCCTCAAATAGCTCCTCTCCGCTTAGTCACCAATCATTCTAACAGTCCCTCGGCAGCCATCGGATGTGGACAGAGAGAAACGACATCCATGCCAAGAGCTCAGCTCCAGGATAAACAAGGAAGCCCTGAGAATCCCTCTCTTAACTTTTTCTTTCCTAGTTCAGCCATGGCTCAGATCTTAGGCTTAGCTTGGCAAATCACATTTCTCCAAACAGAGGCCAGAGACTGCAGCAAAAATAATGGATGGCGCTGCTTCCTCAGGAAGGCCCTCCACACCATCCAGGGTGCTTCTGGCAGGTGCTGTCAGCACTCGGGGCGGGCCCACGTGCCTTCAGGCATTCTCCGCACCCCAACGGAAACAATTGGAAGGGTCTCGCCAACTTGGCAAGCGAGCTTCACAACACTGCTGTGTGTGCTGACAGATATCACCTCTATCTGCATGAGTCCCACTTTTCAGAGCAGGGAGAAACATTTGCAACTTTTGAGATGGTGAGAGCAACTGTCAAAGCAGATGCAGGAGCATTAGGAAAGCAGTTCAAGGGGCCATGTCAGAGGGCGCCGGAGATCTGGCACAGCCAGTCAAAACTGGGGGGAGGGCATGGCCAATATCAACACCAGACACACCGCGCGCCCTCTGGACAGAAGGCAGGAGGCAGAGCTCTGCAGGCACTGGCGCGAAGCTCGCACTCACAGAGACCAAGCCGGCGACTCGGCTGCCCTTGCTGTTCATGGGGAAATTGTCTCTCTCTCCCTGCAACTTTCTGAATCCTTTTGGTTGCAAGTAACAGAAACTACAATTTACACTTGCTGAAGCCAAACAAAGGAGGGGGAGGCAGAGCAGAGGCGAAGGAGGGACGGCGGGGTGGCTCGTTCCACTGAAAAGTCCGGAATCTGGGTCAGATTTGGGACACAAATGGCGTCATTATGGTGCAGTCTTGCCCTCCCCGCTCCTCGGTTCTCATTTCCTCTGTGGGGGCTCCGCGTTCAGCCAAGCTCTTTCCTTTGCCGGGATTTAAGACTTTGGGGAGTTATCACCTATATTCTTAGCAACCTCCAGAGAAAAACAGTATTTTTTTCTCCAATATGCTCAATGGAAAACATGGACTGGAAACTCCTTGCCTAGAGTGTCTGACGCATACCTGGAGCTCCGCTCACACCAAACGGATGCAGAGAGGTTCTCCAATGAAGAGGGAACACTGATACCGGAAGGGAAGGGGAATCCTAGAAAGGCAAAAATAATAGCACCAACTTCGGTCAGGTCACTGCAGTTTGACGATGAGCTGACATGGCGAGTTTAGAGGACATTTTTCTGGCTGCCCAGCATCTCATCTCTGTCTTTTGTAGAACTGCCAATCAGAGAGGTGTTGGCCAATCAGATGCCCTCTCCTGGGAAATGTAATTTTTAGTTCAGAGATACAAAAGGTGGTTGGAGCTGAAACATCCAATGGCAAAGCCCGAATGAGATGGCCTAGACAGCCTGTTTCTAAGACACCCAAGGTTTCTTGGAGGCCTCAGATCCCGCCCTTAAGACGGCCAACCGCTCAATTCTTCCTTCGGTTCTGCGGTCTATTTAGTGTACAGACACAGCTTTCTTTCATTGCTTACAATACTTAAGGTCAGTTTCTGTTGAATTCAGCCCCAGAGTCTGACTAGAACTGGGCTAGTACAAGCACACCCATAATAGTCCGCAGCACCTTAGATGTTCAGAACCGCAGCTAAGCTTTTGTCAAAATCCATGTCTAGCCCTGAATAAAAATAACCCCCAAATATTGCTGTTTTTGTTGTCGAAGTAGGGCTATGAGAGGCCGTGGTCCCCAAATACACCAGCTAAACCTGGATCTATGTTGCATATTCCATCTCGGGTGTTTATCCCTGAGTGTGCTGAAAGTGACTAGTCGGAGGTAAGGCAAAACTCTCAGCCGTTTTCCATTCATATAATCATATACTCATTAATTAGATGAGGATTTATATATTGGGCACCTATTCTAAGCGAAGCATTAGAAACAGCACTGAAGGCGCCACGCTGAGCAAAAATAGATGTCTCTTAACTGAAAGGGCCTGACAGAGGTCCAAAAATTAAAAAAGCGCACACCTTGTGTTAGATTCCTAACGCTGACATAATAAAGTAACTAAAGCTAGGTGGCTCAAAACAACAGAAATGCATACTTTCACAGTTCTGGAGGCTAGAAGTCTAAATCAAGGTTCTGGCAGGGCAGAGCCCCCTCTGAAGCCTCTTCGAGCTTCTGGCATTCCTTGGTTTGTAGATGCTTCCCTCTATCTCTGTCTCCATCTTTACACAGTCTTCGACTCGGTGGGCCTCTGTGTCCTCTTCTCTTCTTACAAGGACAGCAGATAGTGTACTCAGAGCCCACCCTAAATCCAGGATGATTTCACCTCAAGGACCTTAGCTAATTATATCTGCAAAGGCCCTATTTCCAAATAAGGTCATATTCCGAGGTTCCCGGTGGACTTGAATATTTGGGATATACTATTTAACCCCCCATATAACTTAATATGTAATTAGAAACTAAATGAGACCAAGGACAGGAAAGAATAGGACCTTATGGGCAGATAAGAAAGGAGTCCAAGCTAGACTATGAAAGTAGTAGTTTTCTCATGCTATGTAACAAGCTACCACAAACTGAGAAGCTTAAAACAATATCCACTTAATATCTCAAACTTCTGTAGGTCAGAACTCCGGGCAATGTGCAGCTGGATTCTCTACCCAGGGTCTCAGAAGCTGAAATTCAGGTGTCAGTCAGACTGAGTGCTAGACTGGAGTCCCTGAGAAACAATCACATCTAAGCTCCGGTCAGATGGCTGGAAGAAATCAGTTCCTAGTGATTATAGGACTGAGGCCCCTGTTTCTTTGTTGGCTGACTGCTGGGGATTGGGTTCAACTCTTAGAGACGACCCACATTCCTTGTCACAGCATCCCGTCCACCTTTAAAGTCAGTAAAAGAAAATCTCCTTTGTGTTGACTCTCCATGATTCAAGTCTCTTTCTTCCGGAAAAGCCCAGTCTCTTTCTGAGGTTTACCAGATTGGGTTAGGCTCCCCAAGGTTTGGCTTCACATCTGAATGTCCACCGCCTACGCACAACCTTCATTATGTTCGCAAAAATCCCTTCACAGCAGCACCTAGACTAGTGTTTCACTGAATAACTGCAGACAGGTACATATATTCTAGAGCAAGAGTCTTAGGGGTCACCTTAGAATTCTACTGCCACAGTGGGACAGGGGAAGCTTGCCTGCGCAAGTCCTAATGGAGCTAAGACCTACAAGACACCTTCGCTAGATGAGGAGGGAGAAGTGTGGTAGGCAGAATAAAAGTGAAGAGGAAAACTGCCCTCACAAAATGGAGAAGAAACCCCATAGCAAGGGGGTAGAAAATACGGTGAGACATGAGAAAGGTGTGGGGGGACAGCCTGGGCCGCATCATCCAGGGCCATGTAGCCCACACAGGCTGGAAGAGGTCTTGAGTCCTGCTCACTGTGGAAGCCAATTTAGAGCCACAGGCTGAGGGAGAACCTCTCTCAGCCACATCTATAGAATCTGAGACTCAGGAAAAAGCCAAACGTACAGAGGCGATAGTCAAATGATTTACTAAATGATCAGACACGGACACCAGCCTCACACAAATTCTGGGCCATGCCCGCTTCTGCATGTCCTGGCTGTGTTGCCGTTAAAATGCGGGTTGCTGGTTTGTAGGAAAGCCGGAGAGGTTCTAGAGAGGGAACAGCAGAGGGGTGATCATGTAATCTATCACCCAAGGGGAAGAGTTCAAAGAGTGTCAGAGGACACTGTATTAATCACACTGGGTAACAGATGTAACTCAGGAATGTCCCAGCAAAGCAGGAATAACAGTCACCTCAGTATTTTGGAACTCAAGGCAGCGAAGAGTTACCAACTGAAAAGAAAAACAATTTAAAAATATGTTAAAATAGTAAAGCTTTATCCTTGCCTATTGACTATGTACCAGCACTATGTACTCAAAGTTAATAGGTTTGAATTCAGTCACTAATCTGACGCTAATTGTCACTCTGGGAAATTGTTCTCATACCTCAATTTCCTCCACTTTGAAAGTAAGTTTATTGCTGTTTCTCCTTAATTCATTCCATGTGAATTCCATTTACATGGATTTATGTATAAGCATTTCTTTCTTTTTCAATGTGTAAATTGCAAAATATTTCCTGTGGCTTTCCATTGTGATAGCACTGGGGAGAAATTTGATAAGACAAATAAAAATTCCTGAAGGAACAAGAGTGAGAACTGTGCTGAGAGATACTATATAAGGTCTGGGGTAGTTTAATCCTAGAGCCTAAGGCCCTGGACCGTGTCTTCAATTCCGGTGCACAAAGGCCTTCTCTGCGGGAAGCCAACCAGCTGTCGCTCCCGCTCGGCTCTGGGCAAAGAGAAAATCTCCACTGATGCTGGGGCGGGGGTGGGGGGGGCATTTCTCACCCTTCCCCATCTATCAGCTTTTGACCCGTTCCTCAGAGCCCACCTCAAAGCCTACATCCTTAGGAATTCTTGGCTCATGGCTCACCAGCTGGTGACTCTCAATACCTCAAGTTACAGACTTTGTCTTTTGTACACATCACATGATAAGTATTTTATCACATAACGCCCTGTTCAATAAGTGCCTGTTTTCCACAATGTCACAATTCTGTATGACTTCTCACAACCAAATCCTGGAGTATAACAAATTGTGCTAATCAGTTTGAGCCCCTCACTTTGGGGGGCCCTCAACTGCTGCTGGGACCAGGTGGCTACAGTTTCACATGACAGGAATGAAGGGTAAGAGTTGCCAGCTGGTTGGAAACCAATCTGCGTCTGGGGCGCACCCGTCAGTGCATCCTGGCGACCCTCCCACGTGCATCGTTAGGACACGCCGACTTCCCTGCGCTTGCCTTCCAGCCTGCCCTTGAAGTTCCTCTCAGCTGCAGCATTTCCTAAAGAGCACGGGGAAGCTCCTCACGGTGGCATCGCCATGCCTGAACGTCTTCAGGAAAACCCCTAAGTACTGCAGCCTCTAAAGTAAGAGTTGGCAAAATGTGTCTGCAAATGGATGGAGAGCAAATAGTTTTGACTTGCAGGTCCTATGGACTGGGTAGGAACTACTCAACTCTGTCACTGCGGTGGGAAACCACCTTAGACATGTAAAGCGTAAACCGATGAGGGTGGCTTTCTCCAATAAAACTTTATTGACAAAAACAGACGGCAGGCTGGATTAGGCCCACAGGCCATAGTTTGCTGTTCGGATTTAACTCAGTATCCTTCCAGTGAGTAAGCATGTGAAGTTCAAACTGCTTGATTCATCAAATGCTTTAATTTTATATTTTTGACCTCTCACCCCATATACAGACATTAGGTCCCTAGCTTCTCAATGACAGTTAACTATAAATTTTACAGGGTGGTTCCTAAGTCCAGCTGTACAGGAAAAAAAATGTATACAGATCTACTCATAATTCGTATTTTCCTATTTCTACAAAGCTTAATGCCTCTAATGAGAGAAAAAGTATTGCAAATAATTTTTATCCCTGGAGCCATTTGAAAATACAAACATATGTAGAGAAAATTGTAAGGTTTGAGCATTCATTGAAGTACATTAGTGTTGGCTGACTAATCAGAACAGAATTTGTGTGAATGGAAGCCTTGTTGTCTTTTTAATAGTATATTCCTATGATACTGGATTTATGGGACAATCTTGAATTTCTTTTCTATCGAAGTGGCTGGCATGGATTCTAGACTTCAGCAAATTCTCATTACTAGATTATGATAGAAAAAATAAATGTTGGATCTCTGCTGGACCACCTCAGAGTCAGAAAACCTTCATGTTCTTCCTCTTTTAGTGGGAGCTGGGGAGTCAGTGGAAGTGAATTGCCTACTTTTCCTCAAAGCCTCCAATGACTTGGTCACTAACTCCACCAGCTGAAATAACCCACGTCTTCACCTTGGGGAGGTTTGCTGGTAACGAAGCCCAGAATCCCAGCGCTCCTGTGAACCCAGTGACCTGTTCCTCTTCATATGGTATCGTCCTGTTCACTCTCTGCCATTGTTGGTCTATGTATTTGTGTCCTTTAATTCTTTTCTTGGAAAACACTCTCTCAACTCCCTGTTTCTAGACCTTTTTGTACCACATTACCCAATTCTCATAAGTTGCCTTAGTCTGCACCAAAAAGGAGTGCCCCTCCACTTTGTCTTCCCCCCAAGACCTGTCTGTGCTTCAACCTTTTTATCATAATTACGCGTATATTAAGATTCTCCATAATGATTAACAGTCAAGGCTGGCACAGGATTTATGGGGAAGAGAGCATGACGGGCTCAGTGACATCTTGATGTAACAGCTGAATAGAATCCATTAGTCACTAATTACTCACTAAACGGGCCCTCAGTGTGGGGGCTGCTTGGTTCCAGGGTCAAAGTTGAGACATCCGAGTCACCCTCACCCGCGACAATCCATGTGCATGCGTAACTCTGCATGCCCGCAAGCCGGCCAAGGACAGTCGGAAATCCGCGGCAGCAGCCCTTTCAAACATGAAACGCACGGGCCGAGGCACTTGGGCCTCCCTGTGGGAAGAAGGGTCTCTCAGGGCAAATGGGTTTTCTTTTGAACCACAGAAATTGTGTTTTCTTGAAAGACACAGGAGAAGTTGTAATATGAAAAGAATTCCATAAATAAGGGTTGTTAAAATGCCAGAAAATAGTCAAATGATAGTCATACAAAACAGAGACCTTGTTGAATTTTCAAACAAGCCTCCTTTACCTTAATAGGAAAAACATGTTTGTTAAGCCCATGGGCCCAATTCTGCTTTCAGTAAAAATCCGGAATCCCTGCTTAAATCCATGAAGCATGTGGGGGCGGGGGGCAGTTTTCAGGGTAATGGGAGAAGACAGGGATGAACAAAGGAGTGAGATAATGCTTCAGGGGAGGGTTAGAAACTGCAATAAGGACCAGCCTGTGTTCAGCAACTGCCCTTCGCCCCAGCAGGACCGCATGCAGCGTGTTCAAGGCCAGTGCCCATTCTGACTGATCAATACTCGTGCCTTGCAGTCATTACATATTTTTAATATCATATCCAAAGAGGGGCCTTCAAAAATTTCTCAGCACCCTAAACTCTAATTCACCTACCAGTTTAAATTTTCTAGAAAAATTCTCAAAAAAGGCTCCTAATTTAGAGAGAATTCATAAATCATTTTATAGGAACTATTTTCTTTATTTTTTCTGAATCCCATATCCTTTATCTTTCATGTGTTACTTGTTATGGAGCACAAAAAAAAAAAAAAAGAGTGTTGGATGGTTAAATGCCAATAACTTACAAAAATTTAAATGTATGAGAGCAAAGAAAGAAGACAGTTTGCAGTAGAATCATTTGCCCTTTCATTTAGGTATTATTATCAATAGTATTATATCCATTCATGCCATGCAAATTTACATTTTAAGAACTGAACTATTCTAAGAATGATGATCATATGTTGTCATACACTCAGAATTGCTGCCGCTAAGACTCTGACTCTCTAAGTGTCTCAGTCAGAAGAGGGGGGTTTGATGATTTCACACAGTCAGAGAGTGAAAAGGCGGAAGGCCCTCGAAAGCAGACCTAGCAAGGACTCAGGTCTGGAACATAGTCCCTTCTCTCTCCAAATCTCAGCTCGGCACCCCCCCGCAGTTTGAGCCCCTGTGGCCATGCTTCTCTGCTTGGTGGGGACGGGGCCACTGGCAGCTCTAAAGTCGCTCATCCTTACAGCCTTTGGCCAAAGAGTAAAGATGGCCCCCTCTTTTCAGCTTCAAGTTTTAGTATCTGGAGGAAGGGTGTGGATATTCTCTCACTTCAAGTGTTCTATTTGAAGAGCCCTAAGAAGACAGTCACCTGTCTTAACATGTGACATTAAACCATCATGTCCATTTAACCTTTAAAAGGTCTGGGTTCACTGGCAAATATCAGTGGCTTATCATTAAACAATACAGTCTACTATATTCAGTAAGGATGCAACAGGCTAGAAGACCTGTCTGGAGAGGCAGGATACCAGAAGTTCAAGTCTGTGGTCTTCGGATCCACACCCCTCCTGGGCTTGAATCTGGCATAGCTGCTCACTGGACAGGTGATTCTGGGACAGGTGTTCACCCTCTGTAAGCCTCAGAGTCTTCAGATATGAGACAATGATGATACTTACCCAGAAAAGGGGTGTGTAAGTATTAGATTTTAAATGGTTATTGACCCAGTAAAACAGTCATCAAAATTTCACACTAAGTTAATCCTCTTCTTTCACTACCCAGCACAGTGCTAAATCATTGATCTAGATGAGCTAGTCAAAGGCAATGAGAATTTACCCTTCCAGGATAAAATTTAGCAATTTTTGCCACGCCTGTCAGGCCCAGTGCATTCTGATCCCACACCATCTCCCACAGGCCGCCACACACGACCACACCAGGCTACTTGGTCTTCTGTGAACCAGCCCTATATTGACTCCCAGCTCCTGGCTGTTTGCACATAAGTGTCCTCTGCAAGCACGGTCCTCCCATGCCCACTTTCCCGAGAACATCTTGATGTATCTTTGAAGTCCTAAGTCCTGTGACTTCCTCTGTCTTCCCCAAGGAAGTGTGGATTTCTTTCCCTGGTTTACCTGCCTCAATTATACCAATCATCACCTTGTATTATAATTGTTAGGACATTCATTTCCTTCTCCTAGAATGTAAAAGGGGGCAACCTCTCATTTAATTATTATATTTTCCTAGATCCAACAATGGCCAAAATACAGTAGAGTTTAATAAATGCTGTTAAATAAAGGGAGGGCTCATTTTCTTTTATCTCAAACTTTGCAGCATTGTAGCAGGAAAAGTGATGGCACTTTTCCCAGATCGGGAGAATATCACAGGATCGCTGGACCCAGATTTACTCGAACACAAAAGTGTTGTTGGACAATAGATGTCATCATTCAGTTACCCTCTCAAAGTCACAGTCATTGCTAGCAGTTCACTTCTAAGGGCTTAATCCCTCTAGTTCTCAAGGTAAAAAAATTTCATCTGATAGGAATTTCCTCTTGTTTTAACAAGTGTGATCAGCCCCCCTGGAAACATTTGCAAATCCCATTCAGAAAAGGAGCTTGTTATAGCACACAGACAAATGGCCACATGCACGATATCACATGCAGTGCAAAGGAAATATCATAGCGCTGCCCAGCTCAAGCATCTCTATATTTCCAACAGATGTCAGGAGGCTTTCCTCTTTTTATAATGTGATTTAGATGAATGTGTTTAGTTAGCCCTTAGAATAAAATGATGTTGATATTTTAAACTTTCAAAATATACTGTGCATGTACATGACTTCCCCAAAGAAGATCTAGATATTTGTGTGTGCTGTCTTGCATACAAAAATTATTATTAAACAACAAAATGATCTGATATGTTGACCCTCCTATAGCTCCTAGCTTTGTTTGTTTTTTGTCTGTCTGCACTCATAACCTAGGGTTAAATGGGAGACCTTTCAAATAATTGCTCTGAGAATACTTTTAAATTTTCATTCGCCCTAGGCAATTTGAGCAGTTAGAATCTTTATAAGGTAAGCTTAAGATCTTAAAACACTTGCCTGATCAATCTGAAACTGAGAGGGATAAACATCCCCCTGAAGTTCCAGAGTGTTCTAAGAGAATTTTTCTCTTCAACTCATCCAAAGCAATTATACCTAAAAATATTCTTAAGTTCATTGAATGTGTATTATGTAAAAACCCTGAAGGAAAAAGTTTCAAGAATAAAATATATCAAATAGACCACATGTGATTTTTGTAATAAGTGATGCTGAATAGTCATCCATTCTCCTAATCATACTAATGCTTTATTTCTAAAACTAAATATCACTTCCATGATTCATTAACTAAAACTGTAGCTATTTTCTAACATATAAGCAAAAATGATTTTTGCCAAAATGCTTTAAGACACATTGTTTCATTGGTTCAACTACTCAATTCTGTACAAGAGTTACATATAATAATCCATGAGAGATATTGCAGTTATGGCTAAAATACACAGTCTACTACATACAGTCATGGTTCTCAAAAATAGTATACTCAAAGAGAAATTATGAGCCATATCCAAGAATAATGACAAGACAAAGGACTTTAGAAGACTTATAGAAGCGGCACAAACAATGCCCATCACAGGGGCTCAGAGGAGACTGATAGATCACAACATGGGAGACCCCATGGTGGCCCTTGCACTGAACGCTGAACAACGGGGTAGATTTCTGATAGAAAGAGGTGGCAACCAAGCATTCTAAGAGAAAAAAAAAGAGTGTAAATAAGGGCACAAAACTGAGGAACAAAAGTCATATTCAGGAGACCACAGATGCTTGGATGGAAGTCTCAAGATAACAAGTCATGTACTACATCCAGCCCACAGAAAGAGTTTGCTAATTATCCTCCATGTTACCCTTTTTAAATCAATTGACAACATTTAAAAATGGGTAAATTTACATAAAAATCCCAATGCCCAAGATCCAGTCACAGTCAGCAAACATCTTCCTGTGAGTACGACTGGTTGGAGCTTAGCAGAAGTATTTAGACCCCCTCCAGCTGACCACAGACCCCACCTCTCTGTCATCCCACCATAGCCAGGGCACTCATTTTCACTTCCTAAATGGCCCTATAAGACATAGTTTTAATAGGTGACCCCACATATAAACCAATTCATCAAAGAGACCTTTAGGGAAATAGTAATTAATGGGTAATATTTGAGGTTAAGAAAGAACCCAAGTTATGGAGAACATTAATACCATGCTAAAGAGTTTGGATTTAATGAACAGGAATCAAAAACAAGGTTTTAGGAGTAAAATGATCAAGATGGTATTTGAAGGAATTCCATCTGGGGGAAGGGAGGATGTCTTAGGATGTGGAAAGAGAAAGCCGATAACAGCAACCGAAGTCGCCATTTACTGAGACCTAAGATCTACTGCTGTTTTCAGAAGCTATTAAAACTTAATATACATCATTCTCAAGGTTGAAATTTTAGTTCCACCTCCTACTAGTTGTGTGACTTTGGAAAAATTATTTAACCTTTCTTGGCCTCCATTTTCCATCTATGAAATAGCGCATAACAATTGTGTGTGTGTGTGTCTGTGTGTGTGTGTGTCTGTGAATGTTAAATGAGTTAAATCATTTAAAGTGCTAACAACAGTATTTGCCACACAGAAATGACTCAACTAATGATGAGATTTTAAATTTAATTTTCAAATGTGGAGAATATTAATTTTTCCGTATATGGGAGAAGAAACAGAAATTCAGAAATGTTAAATATTTGCTCAAAGGAAATAGATATCACAAGGGGGAGGCTTATCTCAAAAGCGGTCTAGAATCTGGACTTCTCACTGTATCATATTACTTCCTGTTGAAGAAACTTTGGGGAAATGTCCTTGGTGTCTCAACAAGTAGGTGGAGTTGTTTCCCTGAATGAGCCCTTCACAACCCACCCCTCCATCTGCAAATGCTGCCATCTGTTTAGAGGGGCCCCCCCGCCTCTCTCCCCTGTTGTCCCAAGCACCCCATCAGAACAGGCTGTGTGGCTGAAGTACCTACATACACCGCCCTCCCCCACGGGCTCGCCGCAAGCTCAAGAGTGCATTCATGAAGAGTGCGGGTCACCTCTGCTTCCTGAGATTCTTAGCGTACTTTCTGCACACAACCAGCGTGCAATAAATTTGCTAAATGAAGTGAGACAATCAAGACCATAGGATGGAAAACGAGACGTAAACAGGCAGTTCCAGATTTGTAATGCTTTATTCTACTAACATTTAAGCATCTATTTACTTGTAAATATGTTTTAGATACTTGAAGAGGTTTTTAACATAATAATATCTCATTACTTTTAACGACAATAAAGGGATAAAATCTAATTAAAAAAAGAGTCTTGTGTAATTTGTAAGATCCATTTCACTTCAGTGGAATCATACCTTGTCTACATGAGCTTGGGGGGGTGTGTGTGGAGGTGTGTGTGTTTGCACATTGATAGGCAAAGTATGTGTTAGGATTCACAGGGAAAAAAGTGCACCTATGACCAAACTAGATCAGGCACACAGAGAAATACTTTAAAAGACATTTCTGACCCTTCTCTAGAAGAAATACACAACATTTACCAGCAGTCATCAACCCTTTGTAACAAATTTCAGGGGGGGGATCAAGGAAAGAAAAAAATAACCTACCAGTAAATAAATGGAAAATTCAAAGTACAATTTGATTCCACAGAGTCAAACCAGAAAAACAGTTATAGGGTCGTTAATCAGCCAGGACTCACAACCACCTCGCTTATTCCAGGTTCACATTGCAGAGGGTTATGAGTTTACAAAAGTACTGGTTCCATATATTCAGCCCTAAATCCAAATACTGCATAGATCCTAAAAGAGTACAACTTTCTTTGTGTGTGTGTGCATATATTTCAAAGTAAAAAACAGCATTTTGGTCGATTTTAATAGAGCTCACGTTTCTTATATACATGGAGCTCATTTTGACAGACAAGCAAGGCAATTGCCAAATTTGTCTGACCAAAATAGAATCCGGCTCTGAAATCTAACATAGCAGTGATTAACCCAAAGTGCACATCAAATCACTCTGACTGGTCACAAATGTCTTTCTCATTCGCTTTCAAAAACAACAACTGATAGCTAATAAAACTGGATATGCACCCAGCTATAGACATTACTTGTTTATCTGGCTATCATTAGCTTTCTCACCTTTAGCAACATCATCTGACACTCTCGGAGTCTTCACTGGACATACCTTTGGATATACTAAAAAAGCCACAAGCCTTATTGTAGATTCCCAAATTTTCTTCACACCAATTATCTATTTACCATGTAGGATGCAAAACATTTTTTCTCATATCATTTTGACAGTGATGATTATCCATGTCTCCTGCTCCTTCTCCCCTTACTTCCCCTACTGTCGAGCTCAGTGTATCCCCTCAGACTCCATGGTCTTTGAGAGAACGTGATCCACAAAACTCCATTGTCCTAACACTCCACTGAACGGCTACCCAGTAACCAGAGAGATTGCTGAACAGTAAATGTGCTTATGGGAGAGGATCTGAAAAGTCCTACAATAGAAAATCTGGGTTCACTTGGTTTGACCTGATATATTGAACCCTGTGTCTCTATTTATTTTTGAATTAAGTAACCAATTAGCCTTCCTCCCTCCCTCCCATCCTCCCTTCCTTCCTTCCTCCCTTCATTTTTAGGTAGCACTTATTAACATCCTGGCAAAGTTTGTGTTTCTCAGGTCATGTGCTGGGAAACACTGCTCTCCATTGGTGTCAGCTCCTCACGGTTAGACATCAGCATTCTCCACCAAAAATAAAATACAATCTGTTACCCTTCCCAAGTAATTCCAGTAGGACTACCATTCTTCCAGGCTTTAGGTGAGACCTTGACTTTCACTTTTTTTATTTCTTATATTCAATCTTTCCTAAGGCTTACTTCTCCCTTAGATAAAATTATTTTAATATTTTTATTGTATTTAATATTTAATATTTATATTATATCTACATTTTACATTTTCATATTCATGCTTTTTCCCTTTTATAAAATGACTCCCTGGACTTACCTTTTCCTCTCCTTCTCGTGAGCTTTCATCATCTCATGAAGCCTGATGGGGGACAGTGAGCCACAGCTGCTCCCTGTGACTGAGCTCAAGTGGCAGGTCCGTCTGGGGACTCACCTCCCCCCCACAGGTCTCCCCAACACTTCCACCCGAACGAATCACACCTTCGGGTAATTGAGGTAACCTAAATTCCTCTATGAATACTTGACACCACAGGAGCTCACCTTTAATCATTCTCTAATTGAGAGGCTGGAGAGCTGAATTTGGCATCTGTTAGATAAGGCATTTCTTGATGCATCATATTTATTTCCATTCTTTACAGCGGGGACAGCCCAGCACTGGGCATAACATCTATGTGGGATGAAGATAATGAATGGTTAAAAGGAAAAATAATTGACAATCAATTGGGCAGGGGAATTAAACATTCTCTTCTAGAATGCTTTCCTCAACCCTAGGCCAGATGGCTTCAGCTCCCTCATTTAGGCACTCTGCTGGGCAAGGCCAAACTGCCCAGTGAGAGGCCACTTCAGAATCAGGAAGCCTCGGGCGCTTGATGCTGAGGAAGGCTGCCCATAACAACGCTCAGACGCCCAGGCTGGAAACACATCTAGGCTCCAATTTCCTCCAAGGCGATAAAATGAACAGAACAACCCAAAGCAGGGCACAGGAATAAACCCTGAGCCAGAGGCAGGAGACACCAGGCTGACTCTGGGGGATATATGCTTACCCAGAAAATAGTAGCAGACTTAATAGGCTTTTTTGAAAGGTGACATCAGAGTTGCCCCCACAGGCTACTAAAGCTGGTCCTCGTCCTCCCCAGCCTGCCCAGGGTCTTCATTGCCCATAGGTTTCGGCGCCTGTGTCAGGCAGCATTAAAGCCCAGAGGTGCATCACCTGGGCTAGTCACTTCAAATATCCAGAAGCCTCTATCTACCAACTTTCTTCTAACGAGAGTTTGGACTCTGATAACTGGCCTTATGAACAAAGCTCTGGCCATGACTATGTAAGAAACATTATAATTGATTGAAGTCTTAGAGTGGAAACCTTTGGCTCCCTTTGATTCTGAGATTCTACTTCACTTAAAACCATCAAGAACCTCTAAGTATATAGAGAGAAGAATTGTATAATTACAAATGAACACCTCCAATTCGAGTTAACTATGCCATCACTATGTGCTCTGTTTTGTTGTTCTTCCCATAAAGTTCATTCAGTTATTTCATGCCAGGAATTATCCTCAAGGATGGAGGCGCGATACAATTCAATCTCTGTCCTCAACTCACAATCGAATAAAAGTGCCCAGAAGTCACAGCAAAGCAGAGGACTAACCACAGAAAACTGCAGATATACAACCTTCTCTGACTCACAAAAACAACCAACCATTCCTATGGCTTAGCCTAATACACGTTTGCTTCAAATCTCTATTAAAGTTGTATCAGAGATTCCCCGGGCGCAGTGGGGAATGGCACAATCGGTTGTGTTTGGGGAAGTGCACAGACAGTTCTGGAAAGCCTTTTTCTAAGAAGACAGGCTGGGGCTATATCCTGTGAGATGAGGGAGGACGGATGACCCCGGGAATGAGGAATGTTAAAGACAAGCATAAAATGGGAAAACTGCTGTGTTCATTTCTACTTGCCTGGAAAACGGAGTGAGCTGAGAGGCGGTAAGAGACGCTACCAAGAAGACGGGCAACGGGCAGAATTTTGAGAACCCTACGGGCTACAAAAAGGAGTTTAAACTGTATTCCAGCGGGGCAGTAGGAAGTCACTGAAGGGTTGCAAGCAAAGGAGTGGCATTAACAGGTGTTTTTAAAGAAATCCTTCTGAAATAATGTACAGGACTGATCAGATGAATTCAGGTTGGAAACAAGGAGATGGGAGACTCTACAGTAATCCAGAAAAAGCAGGAAGAGGACCTAAATTAAGGTAGCGAAAGTTGGTATGAAGGGGAGAGAAGTTCAAGGGGAAGTTAATAGGGAGACTCAGCAGGATTTACTGACTTGACTAGAAATGAAAAACGGGTGAGAAGAATGTATAAAAGGGAGGGAAGAATCAAAGACGACCCCACAGGCAGGACTGGCTACGTAACTTGTGGAGCCCATTGAGAAATAAAATGGTTCAAAAATAATGAAGAATTGCAGAAGAGCAAGAGCTGAGCAAAGGGCCCTTCTGAACTGGGGCTCCTACAACTGCGCAGGTGACGCGTCCATGGAGTTGGCCCCGCCCCCAGCTTCTCACTACAGTACTCGGATCTGTGGTCGGGTCCTTGATTAGGATCAAGAACGTGGGAGAAGGGGGATGTGTGGAAAGAATAAAGTGAGATTTGATTTTGAAGTTCACTTGGGACGGTCACATCTAAGTGGGATGTTAGGATAAAGTGATGATGAAAGCGAGCACATTGGCATCAGGCAGATCTGCATTTAGGTCACAGCTCTTCCTCCTGTAAGTCATGAGGTCTTGGGTAAGTTATTTACATTTCATGTGCCTTGGTTTTCTCCTTGGGAAACCTCACAGAGTTAAGAGAATCAAATGGAATCATGTTTAAAGTCCTATGTCTAGCTCCTGATATATAATACCATTCATAAATGACATCCTCTATTATAACTAATTATGATGATGAGGAGGAGGAGGATGTTCAGTAGACTTAGTAGAGGAAGTTTAGAGCAGTAAATAAGGTTTAGAGAATCATGGATGCACAGGAGGCTCAAAAGAGCAGCAACAAAACAAAATACAGAGTAGTGAGAAAAGAGAACTAGCAATAACACTGACCGGGAAGGAAGGAGAGGGAGTGAGTTCTGGACCCCACACAAGCACAAAGCTTAAACAAAGAAATGAATTGCTAATGATGGGGCTTCACAATAAAGATGGACCTAAGACAAGCCTGGGAGCAAATATCTGGGGATAGAATTTTTCAGTCAGGTAGTCATTTACTCTGTCGAAAGATCTTTCAGATCTTGCTCTAGACATATGCTATAAGTGTTCCAGATGTTTCTTTTTTTTCTTTTTCCTCCAGTCATTTCTGTGAAGTTTTCCAGCATGTTTACTAAATTATAAAATCTGGCCCTGCTTCTAAGAGAAAATGGTATCTGATTAGTTTTGCAGCACCCACAACCTCAACTGTATAGGAAAACTCGTCTACCTTTCATTTCAACAAGAACAGCAAGTGATAACTCTTTCATACGGCATTAAATAGGTATCAGTATTTAAAGGTGGGCTCATTTTGTTGCCAATTTAACTTCTAATATAATCTTTAAGCTAAAAAATACATTTTTAATTTAAAATTTTTTTCATTTTTCTGAGTCATGTTAGTGGCTGATGAATACATTCATTTTTCCTAACTAAAGGAAAACTGAACAGGAGCCTTGAAATGCTCTGCTAACCCCCTTAAATTTACTTAAGAACATAACCTAGGACTCTGTTCTGTAACTGAAATACCCTTTCTACTTGACTTTAATTTCGCAAGTTCATAGTCTTCTGGGTCCTTTAGCAATTTAGCATCTGGTTTTCAAGTTATGAGATTTTTTTTCCCATGAATAATAAAAAAATTTTAAGTTAGGTATAAGTTCACAAAATTCATAAACTTAACAGGCAAACTCCAATATAGTTCTAGTAATATTTTCCACTCAGTGATTGCAACAGACAGTGTCTGGGTGAAGTATGACCAAAAATAATACGCAAATTAAAAGCACATTGCTGGGCCTTTAGTGAGGAGTAGACACAGATACTTAATTGATTTTATTGACAACGATATTTCCATTCCCTACAGTGGGTTCTCTCTCCTCCAGACTCACAAGTCAAACTTCAAACCCATGTGATTTTGCCAAGGCAGCATGTATAAAGAAAGAGTTCCTTCAGTGCTGTCCCCTCCCCTCCACAGTTACCTGACAGCCACTCATCTCGAGTGCTTCAATGTCCCCTTCACCCTGTGCCACTGCCAGTGCTGATCATTCGGTAACATGCTATGCATTTTACTTCCCTTGTTCGTTGTCTCTTTCCGCTGCTGGCATATAAGCTTCATTAAACCAGCTATTCTATCTGTTCCTACTGAACTCCTAGCACCTAGAACAGCACTGGAAACAAAGCAGGAACTCTGATACTCAGGTCCTCGATCCCCGTTTTTCTTTCCACCTCTGGAACTTGCATTACTGATGACTTCTATGTTATTCCCTCTCCAATCATTTCTTCTCTAGAACTTCTCTTTATCCACAAATATAACATTCTCCCATCACAAAAGAAAGAAAAAGTATCCATCACTTAGCCCTACCACTTTGCTATAGTCTCATTTTTTCTTCCCTTTCTTCTTACTGCCTTCATTTATATACATATATATAAATTTGTATATATTCATATATATTCAAATGTAGGCAAAAGTAACTTTACAGCTGTGACTGTGTGAACCAGTTTATTCTTGTATTACTATTTATTAATTACTGTAGTATTTTCACATGAACAACTGAAACCTAATTTTGCCCACCCCTGTATAAAGATATAGCATCATGTATCTTCCATTCACATCTAATTTCTTGTAGTAATTTGTGGTGGTTTTTCCTATAACCTACTAGACCTGTTGTGGAAGGTGTCTTTGGGGTCTACTTCCCAGAATTCTGATTTCTCTTCTGCTATTTCATTTTCTTCTCTTCCAAAACTGTCAGTAACTTCCATACATCCTCTCTAAGTTCTTCTTGCCCTGCTTCGTGCTCTGTGATGCTAGAGCCGTCCTATTAAACTTTCTGCTAAGATGGAAATTATCTATCACTGTGCTTTCCAATAAGGTGATATGTCAATGGAATACTTACAATGCGTTTAGTATGACTGAGGAATTAGATTTTTAGTTATATTTAAATTTAAGTATACACTAATTTTGTTTAAAGAGCCCCGCTGGGTTAGGGTCACTACACTGGTCAGCAGAGCAATAGACAGTGTCACTGAGAGTCTCATCTGCTCTCATTGCCTCCACCGCCTGACGCCACTACCAACTCTTCCTTTTTTCCAGCAAGTCTACGTTGATGATCAGGCAGATGCCAGGTAATGAGAAGACAGACATAAGCAAAGAACTCCCAGTCTAGTTAATATAGCAAGTCACACAGGTAAGACAGCAATTATAAGGCATAGTATCATCGCTGATGGAAGGACATAGGTAAGAACAGAAAAAGAGCATGCACTTCAACCTGACAGCATTGGGGAAAGTACCAGCTGTCTGGGAGGACAAGGAAAGAAAACTGTCAAAGATATAGGGCTGCTTGATTCAAAGCATGGGTATGAAAAAACACAGACTATTCAAAAGCCAAAAACCATTCTCCATCAACTCCACTCATTCATAAATTCCTCCTCTCCAATCACAGTCTTCCAGTGTTCCAGTTTATTTCCTCAGTTATCCTCACAGAAGCCATTGTTGACTTCGTTGAAATCCCCAGTCAACAATCTTCCACTTTCTCTATTCCTGGTCCAACTTTGGCCTTTTTTCTCTTATTAAAATTAAACTCTATGGTTTATCATTATGATTCCCTTATAACTACTGGAACTTCCTTAACCCTCTCACTCTACACATTGGGAGAACACGCCCATAACCTTGAATTAGCCCAATAATTCACCTTCTCCAATATTTGTGTTCTTTGGTAGATTGTTATCATATATGTATTCAGATTGGTATCAAATTCATTTTGATCAATCGCACATGGACAACTTAATACTAACTTTCTATATAAGGCAAACTCTCCCTCTCTAAAAAGGCTTATTTCACATTTTTTCTCATTGCTCTACTGAGAAATATTTCTCCATTTTTCTCAACTCTCCTCATAATATTCCACTCATGAGTTCACCTTATTCCATTGGACAAAGTTCCTTCTACTCCCCTAACCAGTTCTGTACTAGACTGACTGCATTCACAGCTCAGTTCTTTATCACATTCTTTGCTAAGTCACCTTGTTTGCCCTATACTCTGACTCTAACTTCGACTATGTGACTTTGACAATGAGAAACGTATTAGCAAACATTATACAAGTGATATGCTTGTGTGACGGTTCTATCATTTGCCACCACTCTGAGGAGATGCCTGAGCTGGCCCGCTGGAAGATGAGAGGCATGTAGCCTAGCTGTCTCCACCACTTCTTTCAAGAGCCAGTCCACCACTAAGCAGGTGAGCGAGCCCAGTCAAGAGCAGAAAAAACACCCAGGGGAACCCAGTGTGCATCTGCTGCCATCTTCTGCTTCTTCCCTCCAGTCTCAAGAGACAAAGTGTCCCCTCTCTCAGGACTCAGTCCCTACCTTAGCAAGGACTTTGCCTGTTGGCTACCTCTGCTCTCTCCTGCATCAAGTAACTCTCTCCTTCTGGACAATCAGAATATACAAACACATTTTACTTACTTCATTATTAAAGCACAAAAAGTTTTCCTTGAAACATACCTACAGATACATCTCCCTTCTGCCCCCTTTAAGATCCACATTCTTACCTCCTATTTACTCTTCCTCTCCTTCCAATCTGATTTCACTCCTCTGAAACTACTGTCTTTAACTTCTTCAATGAATTGCTTGAACACTTTTCTGTCCCCATCTTTTCATGATTCTGAGAAGCACTGGAGGGCACTGCCTTTTTCCTAGAGCACTTTCCTCTCTGGCTTTTCTCCTATTTCTTAACAGCTAATCACATTCACCTGTTTATTTCTTTCCCGATTCTGTGTACTAACCTTATTTCTTTCTTCTGTTTAGTTAACAAATATTTATTAAGTGCCTACTGTGTTTCAGGCCATGTGATAGGCACTTGGGATAAAACAATGAAGTAAGCCCAGCCAAGCTCCCTGAACACAAATACTGAGGGCAGAGAGACATAAGTAAGTACATAGTAAATTACAGAAGGTTTTAAGAGCCATGGAAAAAACGAGCAAGTTAAGGAGGGGTCAGGAGTACCAAAGTGTGGAAGTGGGGAAAGTTGTATTTAAGTTAGGTAGTTCAGGTAATCTTAGAAGGATGATATTTAAGTGGGACTCAAAGATGACGATGGATTAGCTGGAATATCTAGGGAAGCATGTACCAGGCAGAAGGAATACCCAGTTCAAAGCACTAAGATGGGAGCATGGCTTTTGTGTTCAAGGAACCCAAGGATGCCAGCATGGTTCAGACAAAATGATAGATGGAGGGACTAGCCGAAAATTAGTTTTGAAAGTTAAGGGGTCAGGAATGGACTTCATAGGCCCTTGAAAGGCTCTCATAAGAACTTTAGCTTTTATGCTTTATAACGTGGGATGCCATTAGAAGCTTTTTAGCAGAGGACTGGCATGATCTGGTTTATTTTTACAGTGCCTGTTTACTTGTTTAGTTTTGTCTCCATTAGATGATGTCCCTTTAACTCACCATTGAGAATTCAGTGACTAACATAGTAACTGGTACATTAATAATTATTTAAGCAAACAAATAAATGCATGGCATTGCCATACAATGCTTATCATATTTGGAGAACACAGAGTATATTTGGGAGAGAGATGGGAGAAGATACTGAAAAAGAATGTAGAGATATTTTAATTATGTGCTTTATTGTTTTAAAATAAAATTACATAATTAACATTAAATGTATATATATAACCTATATACTAGGACGCATATGTGAAAGAGTCCAGCCATTGTTAATATAATGAGAATGGTTGGCACAACATCATGTAACCTGGCAGCCAAGGAGAGTGGACTGGAATGTGCATGCGTGAACAGTGACGACTTCACTGAACTAGTCGGTGGGGGTGGTGGACACTGCGGAGTGAGCATGTGTACTGTGCAGCCATCACAGTCAAAATGACTGAGTGAGTAGAATAACGAATCTGCATCAAATTCTGTGTTAAACTTGAACATTCTTCCTAGGAAACTATTCAGATGATTCAGAAGGGTTTGAGGGACGATGCAATGAGTGCAGCACAAATAAACGTGTGGCACAAACGCTTCAAAGATGTGGTCTAGAGTCTGTTGAAAGTGATCCACATTCTGGAAGGCCTGCAACCAGCAGAACCTCTGAGAATGTTGAATGTGTATGGGCTGCCATCCACAAAGATCAGCAACTGACAGTGCGAGAACTAGAAGCAGATCTGGGGATTCCAAAAACTATGGTGTCTGAGATTTTGACACAGGATTTTGGCATGAAATGTGTCATGGCAAAATTTGTTCCACAGCTTCTGCTACCAGAGTAGAAGGGACCTTTTGCTGCAGTTGCTAATGACTTGATTCAAATGCTACTAATGAACTAGATTTCCTCCAGAAGGTCATAACTGGAGATGAATGGTGGGTCTATGGCTATGATTTGGAAACAAAGGCCCAGTCATCCCAATGGGAGTCACCTGGTTCTCCACACCTGAAGAAGGTGCAGCAAAGACACAGAAAGATCAAAACCAAGTTAACTGTGTTTTTTGATTGGGAAGGTTTGTCCATCATGAGTCTGCCCCTCCAGGCCAAACAATAAGGGAGCTACCTCAATGTTATTCATTGGTTGAGAGGTTCAATACAATGAAAAGAGACACAGCCATGGGCTACTGGTGATTGGCAGCTTCGTCATGACAACGCACCCACTCAAACATCATGTCTCATGCAGTTTTTTTGCAAAACATCAAATCACCTGGGTGACTCAGTCCCTCTACAGCACAGATTTGATGACCTGCGACTTCTGGCTTTTCCCAAAACTAAAATCACCTTTGAAAGGGAAGAGACTTCAGACCACTGATGAGATGCAGGAAAACACAACAGAGCAGCTGATGGCGATTCCAACACAGGATTTTACAGAGTGTTTTGAACAGCGGAAGAGATGCTGGTAGAACTGTGTGAGGTCCCAAGGTGCCCACTTTAAAGGGGACTGAGGTGTCATTGTCCTATGCACAATGTTTCTTATATCTTGTATCCTCTTCAGTAAATGTCTCTATTTTTCATATTATATCAGAGAGCATATCAGAGAGCTTGATGCTCTCTGAACATATTTCATTGTGTAACATATATATATTAAAGCACATTAAATGTTTACCAAAATGCACTAATTTGCAACAACCAGAAAATATTCAAAAGTACATAAACAATATAGATATATTTTCCTTGTCAACTACAGAATAGATTTAGTTGGCTAAAGGCATGTTTTCTTAAGTTTGTGTGTGTGGGAGTGTGTAATGTGTGTGTCTGTGCTTCTGTGCACAAACATGACCCTTTGTTAAGTGTTTTTCATGTGTAAAAAGTTCTTAACCACATTATCCCATTTAAACTTCTTGAGAACTCTAAAACACTGCCATTTTAATGCCATTTTTATCATAGTAGGAAACTGAAATTTGAATAATTTAAATAACAAGTCTAAGATTATACATCTAGTAAAAGGTAGAGACCAGATTTTAATCTGGTTTTACCTGACTCTAAATCCCTTTGCTCTATATTTTCAAATTCCTTTCACCTAAATCTCACTGAAATTTCCCAAAAGCAATGTAACACAGGAAAAAAAGACCAACTATTACTTCATTTAAATGTGTGTATAAACATACATGCACATTCTCTCTCTCTCCCTCACACACACACACACACACACACACACACACACACACAAATTCTAAGGCTTGATGAGCTTTAAATGTTCCAGACTTGGTGTGAACCATGTCTTTCTACTCCACATTTTGATTTTAATAACTACTTAAAAAATATAGATATGCTTTTATAACAAAACCTATACTAAGCGAAACCAATACCCACTGTAGCAGGTTTTTTTATTCCTTTAGGCCATGTATGAACCAGTCATCCTTGCTATGTCCAAGGTCTTCTAGAAAAGTCCACCTCTCAACACAGAATTGGAGAATGCCAGCCTCCCTGGAAGCTAGGGCATTAAGGCGGGACCTAGCCTCCCCCAATCAGATGTGCCCTCCCTGAACTTTAAATCATGAGATAGGAATGCAAGAAAACAGAAGCCACATAGAACTGATTATGTTGAGGGGCAGAGGAGGCGGTGAGCAACAAAATTAGCCCCGGCATCCAGTTTGCAGGGCAAAAGTGCCCAGCAATAATGGTGATGCTACCGGTCGCTCTGGCTATGGCCTGTCATGAGAGTTTATATACAACTGTGGGACTCCGTTTACAGTTCTGTCCCCGGTTGCATTCCCCAAGCCAGCCTTCGGATCCTCCTGGGGACTCTACGAGCTGCCACCTATTGCCTAATAAATTTTTACGACTTACATCAGTTTATTTCTGTTGCTTGAAATTAATGACACTGCTCAATGCACCCACCATTGGTCTAAGTAATAGTTTTTCTGGGGGTCATATGTGACTATTTCAACAGGTATAATTCCTGAACTTAGATCTACTTCAGAGAACTGTTGTTTTTTTCCACGAAGAAAGTGCTTGTGTCACAAGGAACTCCAGCAGGAGAAAGGTACGAACATACCACAAAGCAACCAAGTCTTTTTATCTCATAGATCTTCCGCAGATGTTTAATGGAACGTCCTTCATTCCTTTTGTAACATTGTCCTGAAAAACATGTTATTTCAATGGGGAAAACTTTAGGCATGAAATGATCGGAATGACTGCAGGATTTTATGACATCTTGAAAAAATAACTGAACCTGAGAGCATTTTGCAGTTAGCAGTAACATTCAGTCACCCTCAGGGATATCTGTTTCCTTAATCTTCTACCTTCAAAAATGTGGCCTTTGATGGTCTGCTTTTTATATACGGGTGTGTGTTCCTTTAATATTAGTGTTTAATCAGCTTCAGGGCTGTACTTCAGTTAGAAATCTGGAATTTTCCCTCTTGAAGGCTTTTAAGATTTTTATTAGAAACTTTATTTTCCAGAACGTTTAGGCCTAGAAAAACATCATTACAATAATTTGGCAGTAAAATCTAAATATTTCATGAGGGACATTCATCTTTATTTTGTTCATGAATAGTAATGTATATACAGTTTTTCTTTAATGAATGACTTAGGAGCCTCCTGGAAATGCTACTCAATATATGTGGCCCTTGTCCTTGATACTTTAGCCCAAACAAATCTAATGTCTAAGATTAGACTTGATTGTTCTGTTGATTTTTGTTCTGTTCTGTTTTTATGTAGAAAAGTAAAGAAAGAGAAAAAAAGAAAAGACAGAAACACAGGCTGCCAGTCAGAGTAAAATAAAATTTCTCTCAAAAATGCCACTTTTGGTTGATCTCTAATATCCACAAGCTCTTTCTTGTTTCAACATTCTGCATCCCTGTATCTTACCCACCTTTTCCTGTCCCTCCGAGGACTTGACTTTGTTCTACCTGCTTCCTACTTTTTCTCTCTGCCATGGCTTTTAAATGAAATGTCTCTCCCCAGACCTGCACACCCACACTTGGTGTAGGGATCCATGTGCTCCTCAATCTTTTTTTCCAAGAGGGACAGCCATCTCGTCATTCTTTATTCTTGTCAACCCACTAGGAGTACGGCATTGTGCCCGGGGCTCTGTATCCAATGGTGAACAAAACAGACATGGTTTTCACTTTTACAGAATTTACAATACAGTGAAGAAGGCAACTTTTAAGAAAAATAGCAAAACACAATGATATACAATGGTACCTTCTATGAAGGTAAAGAACACAGAGTGGAAGAAAAGTGGGAAAAGGTAGAGTAACTGAAGAAGCTTAATTAATGCTGAAAGATTAGGAAGGGCCTATCAAAAGAACTCAAATTTATGCTAAAATCTGAAAGATGAGAAAGAGCTGGAGATGTTGTTGTGAAGGTCTGTAAAGGGCCAAGAGTTTGATGCTTGGAAATTAAAATAAGGCCAGTGGCTAGAGCATCAGAAGAAAAGGTAGTCCAAATTGAAGTTCTAGCATAGAGCAGGGAAACTTAGGGTCTGGTAGACCAAGTTAAGAGTACACAATAACACAACGTATACCAATAAGCTACAGCAAGAATGTGAACAAGCAGTGATATTATCTAATCAATATTTAGACTACGTATAATGTAGGGAATGCATTTTGAGAGAAGCTAGCTGACCTGTGAACTCAAAATTTGGCCAAGTGTTATGCAAAATTCTACCCCTAGAAGGATTTCTCTTCCTCAGCCATCCCTCAGGGCAGCCCATGCAGCAGGTTGTAATGCTGGCGCCTGCACTTCGTGGACGGTCACCTTAAACAAAGCTCTTCTCTCCCCACTGTAATTTGGTCATAGGAAACTGCTCTTGAGGCCAAAACAGTATTTTAAGAGAGAAGTGGCAGTGTGGCAGAAGTAGACCTTGTGGGGATATTAGCCACCTTGTGCCATCAGGACATGCTTGGGCCCTATCTTGTTGAGGGAGTGCCCATGAGAACACCTGGCTTCATGGCCCAGTTGATCAGAGGACTCTGAATTGATGCTGGAGAGAGACTAGATGCACGGTAACCCTGTGTATAGTCTCTGAGGTCCCAACAACAAGCTAGGGTTTCCTTCTCAAAATTGAAAAAATAAAATACTTACTGAGAAAATATGGCTTTGCTCCAAAACTCTATGAAGATTGCCACTGGCTTCATACAATGAAGAGAACGGCAGACACTGTGTCAGAGAGGCAAGGCCACTCCTAGGATAAATAACCTCCAATTCTTGCTAGTTTAACATAATGAAGATTTATTTTCATGTCCCATTGCAATGTGGGGACAGAAGGGGAGAAAGGCTCTGCTCTAAATTCCCCCAATATCATGATTCCTCCATGTCCCCAGAGACCTCCCCATTGAGAGAGACCTTAGGGAAAGGGGATTTAGAGGATTTTGTGGGCTACGCCCATAAACAATATATCATTTCCATCAATTCCACTGGGTAGAATTAGTCAAATGGACACACCTAGCCCTGGGAAAGACTGGAAAATGCAGTGACCAGGAAGAAGAGAATGTGAACCTGGGTGAGCACTAACAGCTACTGGGCAAACAGCTGAGCCCATTAGATCCAAAGGGTTCCCAGGAATTGGGGACAACCTTTATGTCCATTCTTTCCCTCAGACTATTAAGCCCTGGTGAAGACTATCACTCAGCGATCTTGAGGATGAGAGCCCATACTAACGAATAATTTCCAAGATTACACATTAATAACCCCAGGAGCCCTTCTGCTTGTCATTAGCTCACTCACCTTCCCCCTGGTCCTCAGCAGATGCTCTAAGCGTCACTTCTTTGTTCAAAACTGCCAACCCATCACCTGATGGCTCATTCACGGAAGCACTGGCCCTCGCCGGCCAGGAAAGAGTAAGAAGATCTACCATCCATGTGGAGACACCATTCATGGTGCTTACTGAGAACATGGAACTATGAAGCCAAAAGAAAAAATTCTACCTCTCTGTTTGAAACTTCATTTATCATTTCCTTCTTGTTTCTGAAGGAAATGTTAAAACTCCATCTCTCCCTTTCTATAGGATATTTCTCATCTACTTTTAAATATAAGCAATTTTACATGCGAGCCAAGTTTCACAAGTAAACATGTGCATACTCTTTATGATGTTTCATGCACTCATCTCAGTATTTTGTGTATCGATTCCTTTAGCCTTCACAACAATACTATGAGAAAGCATAATTACTATCTCTATTTCATGGAGGAAGAAACTGAGGCACAAAATGGTTCAGTGATGGGTTCAAAGCCATTCATCCCATACAGTCAGAACAGAGAATTTCTCCTCTATTGGAGAAAAATTCTCCCCAAACTTACCTTTCCTTTTATTCCTTTTCTTCCTTCCTTTATAAAATAACAAACATTCTCACAAGGAGCATCCGCATTCACACTCTCCAGTACCACATCTCTCTCCCAGTCATTAACACACTGCCATGAGTTTTTGCCCTCCGCGCTCTGATACAACGGCCCCTGCTCAGACCACTAATGGCATCCATATTGTATCAGTTAGAAAAATCTGTCCTATGCCTCTTCCTTTCTATGTGGTAGTTGGCACCTCTGACTACTCCTTCTGAAATTGCTCTGGTTCAATGGCATCTATGTCATCTTTCCCACTTAATTCCTATCATTTTACTTACTCCTGCACTGTTGCTCTGTTGAATTTCTCTTTCTCCACTTGCCTTTATGTTAATGTTCCTCAGGGATCAGCTATAAGCTTTTTGTTTCCCTCGTTCAATGGTCTCTGCCTTGGAAACCTCAGGTAATTTTCACCTTCAAGAGTTTGCGTGACTTTGCTTAAAATATACCTATAACCATTGTCATGGATCTCTTTTCTTTCTACGACTTTCATGGATGTATGCAAGTGTATTCTCCTGGCCAAACCGGGCATAAGGCCTCTTATCCAAGAAAATCTGTACAGATCCTTACTTAGCCAAAAAGTAAAGATGAAGGATGAGGACTATCATCTGAGACATGATAAGTAACATGCTTATGTGTCATACACAAACCCTTGTCAACTTAATTTATAACTGCATTCAGGTCCTCTGAGAGGTACATGTCAAGATGGGATTATATGTACAAGAGATTTATTGGGAGAGATGTCTATGAACAATAAAAATGAAGGAAGCCGAAGTAAATAGTAAGCACTTTCAGACCACAGTGCAAGTCAGACATTTGTACAAGAGTGGAAAGAGCAGTGGATAGGAAGAGCCTCACACCGTAGTGGAGTTTTTAAAGTCTTCATTAGGCTCTAAGAAAGGTCCTGACTAAAGGACATCCATGAGTAAACTCACATTTCTATCAGGACTGGCCTAGGTCCAGCACCACTGCCATGCTCAGCCACTGGTTTGACCAGCCTGGGAGAAGAGCGGCCTCAGTGTGAAAGTCGCAGTGGCACCCAAAGCTGTGGTGCTGGAGGCTGTCAGGCAACTCTGCTCCCCGTAGCAATTCTCTTGATGGGAAAAAAGAGAGGTGCGACACCATGGTCTCCACATGGGTTTTCCCAAAACACATCATTTCTTCTTCTTGTCTATGATAACAGTCAACACAGAATTCTGCTTCTACCTTATTACACCTAACCCACATTAATTATGTTACATCTAAACAGCTTCTGATTCTTTTCATGGTACCATCTAACACCAGTGACTAAAGTCCTCTTACCAGGAGCCCTGTCTATGGTTGGCCAATGAAGGATATCTGTGCTAGGACCAGATCAGTCTTTTAGAATTAGAGAATAAATGCTTTGATTGGTAGTTGTCTTGATTCTATCTTCAGGGAAGAATTCAGCTGATAGTGGATGCTCTAGAGAGACCAGAATTATGACTCAAGGGCAATGTCCACTTGAGGCTAAAGAAGGTCAAGAAAGGAGCACCTAATATTCCAGGGGATCCCTTCTCCTTGTCTAACTAAAGGTTACTTGAATATGCTAGAAGACACTCTCAAAGCTATAACTAAATCCTAACCTGCAACCTTGAATTCTACACAGAAACATCCAAGTCTTTCTGAGCAAACCCACTTCTCTCGTATTCCTTATCCTAAGGATCCCAGCAGCCATTCTCAACTGCCCAGGCTAGAAACCATGGAATCATTAAAGACTATCTGCAACCAAGCAGTCACCAAATCAGATGAACTCCATCTTTTACATATCTTGCATCCCTCCACCTCACAACCCCTCATCATAATTCACCTGGATTAGCATAAAAGGCTTCTCTTCACACTTGCCTTTAGGATGGGTGACTATCCTTTACTATACTGTGAGAGTGATATTTCTGAATTGCAAATCTGGTCAAGTAACTGCCATAAATCCTTAAATGGTTTCCCACACTTTTAAGATCAAGTTCTAACAGTCTAGATGAGTGTCCAAGGCTCCAAAGGTCTTGACCTGCCTATACCTCTCATCTGATTTCTTACTATTCCCTCTTAAGATTCCCTCATTCCAAGCATACTAAGTATTTCAACTCCTAAATACAACATGATGGTCCTCACCTCTACTCCACTATACATGCTAAGTCTTTCAGCAGGACACCTCTCCACACCACCACGGCTGTTCTGCGTCTAACTCTTCTCTGAATCTCAGATCAAGACCCACTTCCTCTGGGAAGCCTCATTTGAACTCCTCTTTCCTTCAATAACAACCACATGTGATCACACTTACCCACTGCATGCTACAAAAACCTTAAATGTCTGTCTGTAAACATGCTTAAGTCTTGAGGGAGTTAAAATGTTTTAGCATTATGTCACAATACTCACCAAAAAAAAAAAAAAAAAAAGACCTGGCAGATATTGGAAACTAAATAAATGTTTGAACAAGGTTCTTTTTTTGAGTTGCCACCACAACTCCTTCTGGTAAAATTGTCAGTGGTAAGTCTTTCAAAATTTCTAAAGTTATCAAATATATAACAATAACATATTTAATAAATAGAAATGGATTAAATCAATTATTTGAAATAGGACAAGAAGCCAAAATATTTAGTATAGTCTAGTTGCTTTTAGAATATACAAATTCAATAATTATTTGGCAACTCCTGAGGATCTCCAAGTTGTTTGTTTTTTTTTTAACTCATTCCATTTTAGCTTGGACAAGGGGTTTTCGTTCACTTCTATCAACAACGACAGAAACATGAAAGATATGCACGTGTTAAGTGTTGCAGTGGCAGGATGCAAATGTCTTGTTTTGTGATAACTTTTTTTCCCCACCAAAGTTTCTTATGCATTACAAATACTTAACCTGAAGTTATTTTACTGAATTTTTAAAAATCACCCAGTGAAGAGTATATCATCATTCTTATTTTATAGATGAGGAAACCAAGACCAGAGAAATCAGATTTACACACAGTGACACAGCTATTAAGTAAAAAGTGTTACTGCTCGTGACGATCTACTTCGCTTTCCTATGGATCATGATTCTATATACAATTTTCTGCCACATTAAGTTTTCCTCAAATACACAGCTAATTTTGTAGAAGTGGTAGTGCAACTAGACACTTAATTATTGAAAACAATAAAGTGCAATAGTTAATAGCCCAAACTCTGCAGAGAGTAAGGCTTGAAAGCCCCTTATGTGTTATGTGACCCGAACCTTAACTTTGTGCTTAATTTCTGTGCCTCATTTTCCTTACCTACAAAAACAAAACAAAACAAAACGAAAAACAAAAAAACAAAAAAACAAAAAACACAGTGATAATTCAGATTACATTCCTAGAGAGCTGTTCTGATTATTAAATAAATTGAAATATATAAAACATTTAGAATGATGCCTCTACAAAGCAAATGTTAATTGTCATGTTGTATCAAAAATTAATAATTCTATGAGAATGAGGAACTATTATATTAAGTTGCCTATAAAGAATTTTGCTCACACGGTAATTCAATAGTTTTCCAACTAAACAATCCCATGTAATATAACTATGCATCTAAAATTAATAAGGCTCTCATTTAATCATGCTTAAATATAGATCACTTAAACACCTCATCTTAAATCTTATTGATAGCTACTATAAGCTACAATAAGTTTTATTTTTATTTTTTAAAAGATTTTATTTATTTATTTTTAGAGAGGATGGGAGGGAGACTAAGAGGGAGAGAAACATTGACGTGTGAGAGAAACATCAATAGGATGCCTCTCGCACGCCCCCAACCGTAGACCTGGCCTGCAACCCAGGCATGCGCCCTGACCAGGAACTGAACCAGGAACATAGTCCATTTGAGGCTGGACACCCAACCCACTGAGCCACACCAGTCAGGGCGAAAACTACTAGTTTTATAAACAAAGGCTTTTAAAACCTTTGTATTTTGAGGAAGTTTTGTTTTTCTTTTCCTGGATAAATCAGTAATTGATATGTTGGCTGTATTCTATTTCAAATAATTTAGGTCTGTGCAAGAAAAGCGAAAATATTAATGTTCCATTTATGAAAATAATAACTAATAATTTATGTTTATATGTGACAAATATAAACAGAAAAATAAAAAGGCTCTGTATCATAGTGTTATCACCTATATACTCAAAAGCCATATGTAAAGATTAATATTCTATTTCATTAAATATTATAACTTTTTATGATGTTACACCAATTCAAAAAGATGGGATAAATCAACTGTAAGATTATCATAAAATAACGGAAAACACTTATCATAAAAATAGAAAGCATTATTATTACTTCCACACAATAAAATACTTCTATTACAACCTTAAAACTCAAACATTAAAACATTTACTTAAAACATTAATAAAAATAATCACAATTAAAATATTCATTTATATAATTTTATAGCATCTGCAACATTGAATAAATAATGTGGGTTAAGAAAAATGGAAGAAAGGGAAGGCACTAGACCAAAAACACATATGAACGACCCAAGGACATGGGCAACAGTGTGGGAATTAACTGTGGGAGCGGTGGTGGGAAGAGTGGAGGAGGGCAAAGGGGGAAAAGCTGGGACAACTGTAACAGAATAACAATTCTAAAATGATTTTAAAAAATGAAGTCTTAATTCCTTTTGTGGGGATGGGAAAAGGTGAAGGCAGCTGAGAAAGGAGACAGGGGCCAGAAGGAGTGAAGAGAGCAAACAAATATGTTTCAAAAGAATATATGAGCTGTCCTAACTGTACAAATATTTCTACCAAGCAACCGTTGAATTCCCATGAAGTCATGGCCAAAACACCCAGGAGATAGAATGAAGAAAAGTGAGAGATATTAATCAAGACATTCCATCACCAGTAATGGGGAAACAGCAGCATTTCACCCACAAGAGAACCAATCATTATGAAATGAATAGCTATCCTGGAAATGCTTGCAGAGAGAGCATTTAGGCTATTTAACTGGCCAGTGAGTGAACACATTTCTTCACCATAGTGATTCAAACAAATGATTCCCATTGAAAATATTTCTCCCTGACACTCTGGTATGAGTCATCTCAATTTCGTTGCTGGAGGTTGAGTTGGGCTAAACACGAAAAGCAGGTATATAATTGTTCAAAGAAAATTTAATACTAGCATTCAGGAAAATGGCCTAATGTGTCTTCTCATTAACCAAGCAAAGTCTTACAGTTTTTGATTTTCTTTTTCTCATCTTCATTGCTCTGAAAGCCATTTCCTTTTGTTCACTATTTTCTTTCCATGTTGTCCAACTGAAAAAAAAAATACTGCTTATTCTTTAAAACACAGTTCAAATGTCACTCTCTTAGAAAAGATTTGTCTAAATTCTGCAGGCAGTGTTAACCAAATCCTTCGCTGTTCATTGTCTACACTTTTATTAGCACATCTGTCATACAACTGTAATTATTTCCAGGTTGGCCTGTCTAGTATATGACGGACCCCTGGAATGAATGAATGGAAGAGTGAGAAAATAAATGGATGAGATGTGTTTAAGGGGGGTAAATTATTGCTTATGGTTCGTTTAACTCCAAAAAATAGCTTTCTATAAACTGGGATTTCTAACACTTTGGGTTTATTTTTCTAAAAATAAAATAATTGACATTAACAGGTGGTTTCAGTTTAACAAACCAAAAATTTCCTCTTCCAAGTCCATACACTTATTTTTCCTTCTTGTTGGTGTCAATAGCACACTTCAGATCAGTGGCCCTTTCCTCTAAGGAGGAAAGGTCATTCGGATTTTTATTAAGACTTGGCAATTTGGTCATTTGGTTGTCTTTGTCCTTCTGCTTCTGGAGTCTTGTGAATAGCAGATGCCCTGTTCTTCTGGGCAGGGGGTGGGGGCGGAGGGGATGCTTCCCAGAGCTCCCCCACCCTCCTTGAAATATGAACGACCTTTTATTTCATTTCCTGGAAAAGAAGAAAAGCTGCTCAATATGTTCTTCCTCCTGAGTTCAGTTAAACATGAGAAAGAGGGTGCTTGACACTCAGAAAGCTCATATAATTCTGAAAAAAAAATAAAATTCATGGCAATTTTAACTCATGTAAAGAACAATCCTTTTCCTCCTATTTCCTAGGCAAAAGACAAAGAAATATGGTGGTAAGGAGAATAGAGAACTTTTTTCCTCTTTCTTAACAAAAACGCAAAAAAATAGGAAGTCTTTTATATGAGCTCATTAAACTACATACCCATTGAAGCATTTTTTTTTTTAAAAACTCTCTTTTTTCCTATTCATCAGAATCCTAAGGTTAACTTTTGGCATACAAGCTAACTTGAATATCTCATTATGGATTTTTTCTCAATTCTTATTCCAAAGAAAAAACTGTAGTGCCTAACACATATAATGTGCACTAAACAGACAAAATTAAGTTCTAAAACAATGACTGATATTTTTCTTTTTTATTGAATTCATTGGGGTGACAATGCTTAATAAAACTACATAGGTTTCAGGTGTATAATTCTATAATACATCATCTGTGTATTATCGTATTGTGTGTTCACCACCCCAAGTCAAGTCCCCTTCCATCACCATTTATCTCCCCTTTACCCTCTTCTACCTCCTCCAACCTCCACTTCTCCTCTAGTAATCACCATACTGCCAGTGACTGATTTTTAAAAGATTTATTTTTGTTGAAATTCAATTTTGCTGATAGATTTCCAGCTTAATACTCCAGACAATGGGAAGTCAGATGCAAGCATTGGTTCTGCTTTTCTGGCAATAGATTAAATGAAAAATATCTAGATATACATATGAATGTATTTAGTTATTTATTCAACAAATATTTATTATATTTGTAGTATGTGACAGATGCATAGTAGACATGCAGGGAACAAAACAGACAAAAACAGACATAAAAATTCTGATGTGAAACTTACAATCTACTAGTGAGAACCAAAAATGAAGATAAATAAATTGTGTTTATGCATTTGTGTGTGGTGTTAGATGGTGATAAACTGATTAAGTATCAAGGAGAAAATTAACATAAGAAGGGATTAAGAAGGGTCAGATTCTTTATCTTACTTTAAGTATGGTTACTTAAATAATTTACATCATACGAATATGCACATAAACATATGGTTTGAAAAAAACAGGTGGTGAAAAAAGCCAATTGTTAGCATCTACTTCTTTTAATCACTTGAAACCTGGACTTTGAATCTGAATTGTGGAAACACTGAAGAGTACGTCTCCGTGAGGGTTTCAAGGGCTGCTGGTCGATCACGCAGAGTGAATGGCAGATTCGGTAACATCTCTTACGTTTAACTTCAGCAGCACTAAGCCTGTTTGTTTAGGCTCTGACAGTACACAGCCAGAGATAAGTGTCCTTTTACACAAAACATTCTCTTGTATACCATAAGGCCAAGTCAAAATTATAACAGAAAGGAGGTATCCACTAGAGGAAAAGTATAAATCAGGACAATTTTCTCTCAAAATCAAAGGTAAACAATAATTTAGCTAAAACATAATTACTGATGTCTACCAGCACAGTGACGCAATCCAATGCAATGGGCTTTCTTGCTATAAACAATACTAATTAAGTGGAATTTTCAAAGTTAAAGCTGTAACACTTTGCAACCTTAAAGCAACCTTTGAAGTCATCATGCTCAACTCCGTATTTTACAAAGAAAGAAATAAGGTGAATGGGATGAAATAATATGCTCAAGATTCTACCTATAGAACGACGAGGGGCAAAAGCTCTTTCTAACTCCCATTTCATTTATTTATTGAATTTATTCAACTATTTGTTGTGTCTTCTACATACTGAGCCCTGGACTGTGCTGACGACATGGCTGAAAACATGGAGGGCAAGTTCTCTGCCCTCACAGACATTCCCTTTTACTCAGAGGATAAAGACAATAAAAAGGAAACAGGTACGATGATTTCACACTGACGTGAAACAAGCTAATGCGATGGGCAGTAACGGTGGGGACCACTTTAGAAAGCATTGGAAAGGCCTATTTCAGGAAATGACATTTGACGTGAACTGTGAATGACAGGAGCGGCCTGTCAAGTAAAGACGTAAGGGAAGGCATTCTAAGGACAGATCTTGACAAGAAGAGAGATGGTAACTCGTAGCTTCTCAAAGCAACATTCTGTATGCTTATTTTTTTAATTATACGGAGTAAGAGAAAATGAACTATTTATTGCCAGGATTTTAAAATTCACAGCCTTTGGGTTAGGTGACTCTCATCCAAAATGACACAAAAAAGTTTTAAAAAAGGATAGCGTGGGTGGTCAAATACCATAAATTTGAGATTCACCTGTCTTCTACTAAACCCTATATCAACCAATATTTGTGGACCATATTTCTTTTAAGACAAAGAATATACATTTAAACATAGCATCAAGATTTCCTAATAAGGAAACACAAAGAAAAGCAAAAAAAAAAAAAAAAAGCTTAAAGGTTAGCAGATCTGGAACCTTTGGTTCCCAGACATGATTTATGTTACAAACAAAAGCAGTAAGCCTGGGCCCCAATACAGCAGTGGAAGCCTGATGAACTCAGAGCATTGTAACTTTCCCCAATAAATCACAATTACCAAAACACCAATGATAAATAGCTAGAATCTCAGAGTATTTAATAACTCTCACCATTCGTTAGTTTGTTGCCCATTTGATTCTTTCCTCCAGAAATTGGTGTTTGGTAATTCAACCCCAGTGGATTAATACTTAATTGTGAACCCTTGGAAATATCAGTTACGAAATTTTAAAAGAACTTACTGTTATAAACAGAACTAGAGCACTGGAGAAAATTATCGTGCATGAATCTGTCTTACAGTCGAGAAGAGGAAAACACTCCAAGATAGCTTTAGATTAAAGAGATGTTTAAAAACTGAAAGGACTTATATAAATAAATGAACATTGTTTGTTCAGTTCTCAATCAGAATGCCTCGAAAAGAGCAGGTAAGTAACCTATTACTGTGTGAAAGGAACACAATCCAAAAAAAAAAAAAACAACCATGTAAAAATATTAGTTATCAATAAATCCAATGCAGAATATTTTCGCATGGGCATAATTTTTTTCTAAATGTTTAATATTTTATCCTTGAGGAATGACTGCAATAACATGTCTTGTTTCCTTTAGTATCATCATACAACAGCATTGGTCTCCCATTCTTGAGATAAGAATTGAGGTCCAAAGGTTACAGAGGGTGAATATAAAATGAGGAAATTCCAAGACCCGGATTGAATCTAAAAATATTTGTTTTTAACATTTCTTTCATAATTACTTAACTAAGGTATTTTTTACACTGTTAAAACATTTTGGTTGACCATCGCTTTAGCGTTGTCTTGACAGTAACGCCTGATTATAAATCAATACCCCCATAGGATTTGCCATTCTTCCAAAAGTTGAACCTGACACTTATTTATAGTCAATGTTATACCTATAACTTGCACAAATTGGTCCTTTGGTCATCCTAAATGGGATTTCATTCATAGTAAGAGCCTGCACAGCATCACTCAAAGATCGCTTTCCAGTTATATCCCCTATGACTGCGATGACAGCTACAGGCAGAAGAAAAGTGTATAATGAACCATGAATTGGTATTGTAAGCTATAATTTAATGTAAAAGTGTTTTAGGCAAAACTTATCCTGAGCAGAACAATGAGGTACAAGGGGTTCTCTTCATCATCATCTCTGTCTCCATTTTCTGGTCTGTCTTGCTGAGTTTGGTTGAGTTAGTGGTCAATTTCTTAGAGATTTTAAACCAAAACATTGCTGACACAAACTAGGAAAAACAAACAAACAAACCACCTACAGATAGGAAGAGCTCTATGACAAATCTATTGCTGCTCAAACTTGCTTTACAGTTTCAAATACAAGAAGTTTGTTCATTCCTTAGGTTTGCCACACAATTTTAACTGTACTGCTAAAGATAGCCAGAAAGAGTTGAAGATTCACACAGCCTCAAAAGTAGGTGATTTTGACTGATTTCTGTTCTCCAAGGAAATGCGTCTCTAATCTAGACTCACTTCACACATTTGATCTGACGAGTTAAAGTTTTTAACTCACACATTAAATACAAATTACGGGTGATGAATATTTGAAACAACTTGTTAAAATGAAGTGTTTCATTCCATGATGTGAGATGACTACTCACCTCATTCTCTACTCTTTCCAAGACATATAACCCCATTTACTCTCACGTGAAATCTTTACGCAACACAGTCTTTTTACAACATGTATCTCTAATTTTTCCATAGGTCATATAACAATTGATAGATATAAGTTAAAAATCTTCTCTCCACCCTTTATTTCTTTTTGTGCAGTTTCTCTCTACCGCCATTATCAATAACCAATGCATCCAGAAGTTCTAACGTAGATATAGAGAGAAAAAACCACACACCTTTTATTTTACACAATTGCTAACATACTATGCCAAGGGCTCCCTATTTCTTTTGTTTTGATCTGTGGAATTATTCCATATACATACATGAAGAGCTTACTCATTCTTTTATAAGGGATCAAGGTAGCTCAACCTGAGAACTGGTTCTTGTTTCAACAAGAACCTAAATGCAAACACTTGAGTTCTCTCCCTTATCAAGGTCTTTCTTCCTGCTCCTGTACTGGGTTATTACAATTTTTCCCAGCCACTAGCCAAAGTTTCGGTCCCCCTTTCTTTTAACCTTCTCCCCCGTGGTATAAACTACCACTTTGGATCTTGGCCATTGTCTGTTTTTGTCTCCAGGGGCTGCCTAAGTATTGAGCCCTCGGGCCTTTGATCTCTACCTGGATTGGACCTTCATTAACTATAGTGTTCTCTTAAATTACTTGTTAGCAATTATTGAGTCTGTGTCCCTTTTCTTATCTTCCTAAAATAATAACCTAAAATATCAACTACACTTCATCACTTATTTCAGTTGTTTACTTCGTGCCCATTACCAGCTTGCTCCAGTGATTCTAGGACACATGCTAAGATACACATATATGCATCTTTTTTCATGAGCCTAGACTCGCCATGTTCCTCCTTTCCCTCTTTTCTCTCATGTACTTAAACAATTTCAAGAGCCAAGGTTCTCTGCTCAACTTCAGAAATGCTGCTTGGAGAGTAATTTCTATGGCTGCCTTCTTTCAAAACTTTGATACCATCTTTCCAAAAGCTTTCAGCACCTTAGGTGTTTTCTGAGATCCTCTGAGACACAAAATGGATGCCAATAAGCAGCCATTTCTTCCAGACCCCATGTATACCTCCTTCCTGAAGAATTCTACCTCCCTGTTCTTTATTTCTCTAAAACAAAATGGAGGGGGGGGGTGGAATGGGGCCGCGGTTCATCCTTTCCTTTTTATTAATACTATAATACTACTTGTTAATTAACTTAGAGCTCTGCTTAGCCTTGAGGTAGCTTCAGGATACTGGCAGGTGTGGGATTTTTTTTAAGGCTACACAAAAACTGCAAAAGAACAGAAATCTCTACGGCCTCTTCATTGCTTATCTCAGTTGATGGCAGCAGGCCCATCCTCCCAGTCACTGAAGATGGGAAGGTGGTGATTATCTTCAATGCTAGTACCTCATTTCAATATCAGGTTAGACTGTTCAATGTCTTTGAAATCAAACCTTCTTTTCAGTCCCATGGATAGTAACCTACTCAAATTCTGTCTGTCTGTAATGGTCGACCTCTTGAAGCTGTCTTTGAGGTAGACCTCTGAAAAGCAAAACACCTATTGTCCTTTCCCCTGTGCCTTCCTTTTCATCTCCCTAGGGAGAAGAACACTCATTTAATGAGTCAGAGCCCAAGCATGTGCCTGGGTTGCATTTACTAATGAGCAGAGTCACCGTGGATTAATGATCACACTTATCAGTACGTCTCTTTTGTTTTCTCCTTTTATGCACCAGGAATGGAAGAGTGGCCCAGGACTTGTCTCACATGGTGGAGACTGAGTCATCTGTTGCCTTGCTCATCAGTTCTCTTTCCTGTGTATTTCAGTCCACTAATCTCAAAAGTCCCTACCCTTCCTTGGGGCTATCGGCAGCAACACAGTGCCCAGAATAGAGCCTGGGCTTAGGGCTAGCAAAGAGGCTGCTTGGGCTTCCAATCTGCATGCCATTTTCCAGGTTCGTCTTGCTGGGGTTCCTGGGGGTGGAGGACAGAATGCCCAACTAATAAAAAATACTGCCTTGCTTTTCTTTGTTTTGGCCCCCAACATGGACATTCCCCTTGATAATTGTAGTCTTGTTAATATTTGGATTCCAGACCACCAATCCTAATATTCCTCAAATTCATAAAATGCACGGTTCTGTAGTTTACATCCAATCAGGCTGGATCCTTCTTTGACCCATCTGATGTTCTGGTTGCCTCCATTTAGTCCCACGTTAAACTTAAGTCTAGAATATCACTCAAAACTATCCAACCTCTAAGACTAAATCTGCCTTTACAGTCCATGCATCCGCCGGCCATGAACTTCCTAAACTAATCCTTGCCATGCCTCTCTGTATGGCTTATGCTATTTTCCCTCCCAGGAAGCTTTGCCTGAACCCTTGACCTCTACTTGCCGTACTCAGTCACCCTACATGAATCCACTGAGCACCTTATACACTGCAGCCTCTGGGTCAGGCCCTACAGAGACTTAAGGCAAATAAGATATTCAAATCCCACCACTTCTGGAAATCTTTCCAGATCCTTCCAGCTGTTAAGAATGCTCCTTCTGATGTCAGTGGTAAGCAAAGTGGGTGAAGTGACTGAAATTGGGGCAAGTACCAGGCAAACCTCCAGAAGCCAGGCAGTGGCACTGTCCGCTATCCGACCCCTGCCCCCAACACAGCACGACAAAGCAGTGAAGCAGGTTGCCCCACCCTGGCGATTACCTGAGGTTCCGCCCCTTACAACTTAACAAGTGCACTGTTCTACAACAGGTCCTGCTACTAAGACAGGGAGTCAAAGCAGCTCTACCTAATACACAGAAACAAATGCAGGGAGGCTGACAAATTGAAGAGACAAAGAAGTATGGCCCAAATGAAAGAACAGAACAAAACCCCGGAAAAGGAACTAAGCAAATGGAAGAGAGCCAACTTATCAGATGTTGAGTTCAAAACACTAGTGATAAGGATACTCAGAGAACTCACTGAGTACAACAAAAACATAAAGGAAGAAATGAAGGCTACATTAAATGAAATAAAGAAAAATCTACAGGGAACCAACAGTGAAGGAAAGGAAGCTGGGATTCAAATCAACAATTTGGAACATAAGGAAGAGATAAACTTTCAAGCAGAACAGAATGAAGAAACAGGAATTGAAAAAAGCAAGGAGAATATAAGAAGGTTCTGGGACATCTCCAAAAGTGTCACATTCAAATCACAGGGATGGTAGAAGGAGAAGAGGAAGAACAAGAAATTGAAAACTTACTTGAAAAAAATAATGAAAGAAAACTTCCATAACCTGATGAAGGAAATAGACATACAAGACCAGGAAGCAAAGAAAGTCACAAGCAAGTTGGACCCAAAGAGGACCACACCAAGGTACATCATAATTAAAATGCCAAAGGTTAAAGATAAAGAGAGAATCTTAAAAGCAGCAAGAGAAAAGAAGAGAGTTACTTACAAAGGAGTCCTCATAAGACTATCAACCGATTTCTCAAAATAAACTTTGAAGGTTAGACAGGACTGGCAAGAAATATTCAAAGTGATGAAAATCAAGGACCTACAACCAATATTACTGTACCCAGCAAAGCTATCATTGAGAATGAAAGGGCAGATAAAGTGCTTCCCAGACAAGGTAAAGCTAAAGGAGCTCATCATCACCAAGCCCTTATTACACAAAATGTTAAAGGGACTTATTTAAGAAGAGGAAGATCAAAATTATGAACATTAAAATAACAACAAACTCACAACTATCAACAGCTGAATCTAAAAAACAAAAATCAACTAAGCAAACAACTAGAGCAGGAACAGAATCAGAGAAATGGAGATCATCTGGAGAGTTATCAGCTGGGAGAGAGAAGGGGGGAAATGGGGGGAAAGGTACACGGATTAAGGAGCATAATTGATATGCACAAGATAGACAGAGGGGATATTAAGAATAGTATAGGAAATGGAGAAGCCAAAGAACTTATATTCACGACCCATGGACATGAACTAAGGGAGCGGGGGGAGACTGCTGGAGGGAAAGGGGGTACTGGGTGGAGGGGGACAAAAGGGGGAAAATTGAGACAACTGTAATAGCATAATCAATAAAATACACTTAAAAAAAGAATGTCCCCTTCCTTTGTGTTCTGGTCTTCAGCTATTTATTTTGTGCCTTGGACTATAGAAATGTGCATGCATGTATTTCCTCTTTCCCAATGAATGATAAGCCACTAGCTTTTATTCATCCCTCATTCTTCCAGTTCCTTAAGAAGATATATATTTATAGATTATTTTCATAGTCGATTATCCTATTTTCACATGGAAAAGGCAAGCTTGAAGCCAAGAGCTGGTGGCAAATCTGTAATAGTAACTAGCAAGTTCATTCCATTTACTTTGTTGTAAGCACAGTTTGTTCTAAACACCTTGCATTGATTAACTCAATTTTCCCTCACAACGGCACTTTGATGCAGAAACTACTATTATTTCTGTTTATACGGGTAAGGAAGCTGAGACACGGAAATGTTAAATAACTCACCTCGCAGTTGGTGAGCAGAAAAGCAAGGCCACCAATGCTTATTGAAAAAGGAAAAGCAAGAGTGTTCTTCATCAAGGGGGCTTTCTGGAAGGCTCCAGTCGGAGCATTTCCCTCACAATTTCTTAGAAGGGTGGTTATCCACAGTGAGTCCAGGTCCAGATGAATCAGCCGCATGGCTGGAAGGTGAAAACCCCTGAAAAATAAGAAAGATGAGTGCGTTAAAATTACTGGGCCAGAGGACAAAGAGCCTTTACCTGGGATTCAAAATGCTGGGTTTTCTCTGGCTTTGCCATTTATGGAATGGGTGATTTTGCACTGGTCACCCTGAGATTCTCACCTTTCTTATCAGAAAATTGGAATAACAGTATCTGATTTGTAGGATCTTTCGGAAGATCAGATGTGACACTAACCAAGAAAGTATTTGACATCAGGTGACTAAAAAATGGAAGGATCTATGGTCGCTGCAGTTTCGCTCCAGGGCTGCCTCTGGTCGGCAGGGTTTGCTGAGAAGTCCCAGGGGAAAAGCTACGACAGTAAAGGCTCACTGTGAGGCCAGAAGTCACTTCTGCAGTCTGTGGGGACCCTGTTTGTGCGACGTGGAGACAGCAAAGGAGAGTGTGAACGGGGCCTAGTTTAACTCCAGAACTTCGAGTGGGAATGTTCCTCCACGTTCTCGGTGCTGCTTGGAAACTTGTTCCCGTGAATAAAAGGATTTCCAGCTACGTTTAAAATCCAAGTGGATATTTTGTTTGTTTGAACTTGCGAGACTTGGAAATCACAGGCCAGAGCTGACAATATTCAACGTTCTGAGTTAAGAATCTTCATAGGGGATTCCGAAACCTCCCCAGCAACTCTTTCCAGTTCCTTATATTAAATCCTGAATCCCCCTAGCTGCAGCCCCTGTTCCTCTGGGCTTGGTTTCGAAGGGAACAGCTGGCCTGCAATCTCCATATAATATCCATTCATGGATTTATTAAATCGTAATGCATATTAGCTGTGTTACGTATTCCAAAAGTAGCAGGCTTTTAACATTACCAAGAGGCATTTTTCAGTCCTGTGCAAAATATACCCCTGGGAGCTCTTAGCAGATGTTTGGTAAAATTATTGAAAGAAACAAGAAACAAGACTTTCCCTGGATTTGAGACCATGGTGAGTAAATCGTTGAAAAACAGCCACAAGGCATCTCAGAGTCTAAAAATTAGGAAAGGCACTCTTTTTGTGAATATCCTTGTGCGAGTACAGTCACACATCACGAGTTAAATCCCACATGGAAATGCCATCTTACCCAGGAGAACATGTTCCCATCACAGCAGTGATGGCTTACAAATGTTAAAATGCTGCTGTTAAAACTAAGATTTCACATATTCTTACCTCTAAAGAAACAAGTAGGATCAGACTTGATGTAACGACCTCAATCAGGAAGCAAAGAAAGAATGAGAGAGTGAGAATGAGTGCAAGGATGAGAGCAAAAAAAGAAAAAGAAAGGGAAGGTAGGGATGGGGGGACAGAGAGACGAAGAAAAAGAAAAATTGCCTTTTCCTGTATGCTTAGAAAACATATGGCAATTTGACAGCATTGTGTTTGTTTCCGTTTGTTTTCTTTACCACAGTTGGTAAAGCCTGCCCTGGGAGAAATCTTGGAAGGGGTGAAAGAGCATGAGAGGGGAAGAGAGAACCAGATGAAGAGAACAACTTCCTTGGAGGAATACTAAACACTGCAACCTTGCACCACGCTCGTCACTGCACGGGTTTCCGTGCGCGGTTACCAGAACAGTCCCTTTCCTAATCTGGCAGACACTGAATCCAGGGACTTGCTACTGTTGTCTTTCTGGAAGTGGACATTTTCTCCTTCTACCCAGTGATGCTCAAATTCCTTTGTCACAAATATCCTCCTGGGTCTAAGTCAAAATTCATGCCACAGCAGTTGAGAAAGGCTACGGATCATAAAATTCTTAGAGCGCCACATGATTTTGTTACTTCTGAAAAAGAGAAGGAAGTTTCCAAATTATAGTTACAAATGAAGCATTTTAGTAACCGATCACCAAGGAATAATCAGAGGTATCAATTCCAATTGATACCCTGCCAAGGAAGAGACTGAGCTTTAACACTGTGCCCACGACACAGGCATGCCAAAGGAGGCTAGGACCGGGGCTTTGAAGGCAGGACGGAGAGTAGGGGCACTTTGCGGAAGTGAACCTCAGATATGTCCGTCCCTGCGCGGCACCATGGCACTTTCTTCCCCGCCACATGAAGGCACCGATGTGGTCTCCAAAAACAGGCATCCCTTGTATGACGGTACTTCTATTGTTCATTCATAATTACAAGTAATACATAGCTGATGTGGAAAATTTTGAAATTACAGAAATTATAAAGAAAAAATTAAAACTCCCCTGCTACCGCAAGAAAAGCATTGTTCACGTATTAGTACACTTGGAATTTTTTTTCTTCAACAGTAGAAATGTATTGCCTGATAGTTCTGGAGACTAAAAGTTCAAGATCAAGGTGATGACTCCTCCTGGAATTTTTTATGCCCCAAAGGGTTATTTCTTGCTTACAAAATTTAGATTATTTTGTAAATATAGTACTTTTCATTTAATATAATGTCATAAGTATCTTCTATGCCATTAAATGTTCAAATTTTGAACTGATGCATACTATTCTTATATACTCTTATCCTAGATTATCAAATTGCCCTTCGGAAAGAGTAGGCCAGTTTATAGTCCCACTAGCTAAGTGGCAAGTGTCCATTTTCTGAACCCATAGAAATCACTGTTGTATTTACCTCTGACAATTTAGGAGTCATGACGTGCTATGTCATTGCTAGTTTATGTGCATTTCCTTAACAATTAGCCTGGCTGAACAGTGTGATTTCTATTGATTACATATTCCCTTCTAGTGATAAAGCCAAGCTACCACTACTTCAAATCACCTTGGCGCTTTCTTGTTCATCTCTGGGAGAAATGGAAATAAAGAAGATGTACTGGAATCCTGGATTTGGTTTTCTTCCTCTCCATGGTAACCCTTTCATTCTTAATATCAGTTCCAGTCATGAAATATCATTAACTAAAGAAGAAGGAAGATACTTACAAGTGTGGACTACAGTAAATGATTGAAGTACTAAAGTAAACAAATTGAAGTATAGTAAATGTGGATACTAAGAAAGGTGTTTGTAACTCTCAAAATGAAAAAGAAATCCTAAATCAGTCAGCTCTGAGTAGAAGACCACAAATTCCCATCAGTATAGCTAATACGGTCAACATTGAGTTTCAAGAATCTAATGTCAATATTTGTATTTCAAACTATTCATTTTATTATCTGTGTGCTGGCTGTATTTAATGATTTCGATAACAAATATGAGAATGACAACAAACAATTATTAACACCCTGTGAACAGAACAGGTTTAAAAAAAATCTAATGCTGCTTTAGAAGAATTTGGGAGGATAAATAGATATCCACTACAATAAAGTGTTCCATGTAGTGAGGTTGCACCTTTGAAATTCTGTATTGACTGATACTTCATGGGTATTTATATGTAACTGTCATCCACCTTTTACTCTCTGCCCAGTCCAACCACCTCAGCCGTCTTCACTCACTGTCTCTGGGGTGGGCGGCAGCCCGCCCCAAGGCGAACATGCAGAAGACCACCCACCCCCTTTCTCTTTTGGAAGACTAGACTTTTAAGCAAGTGGAAAGGCTGGCTTTGCCACTCTGAGTGAGGGTTTGGGAAGTGAGGAACAACCTTCTAACTACCGACCTTCCCCCAGGAGTTGAAATCTTCTGCCAGGACAAGGGGAGAAAAGGGAACTGACAGGAAGTAGTGAAAAGAGAGAAGTGGGCTGATCCTTTTCCTAGGGGCCAACTGCTCTGCTAAGAAGTGTTTCTAGTGTTACCAAAACCAACGCAGGCAGCAGAATCAAAGAGACAAGTGACAATAAGAATGGGTGCACAGTGAACCGGGATGTGCGGGGCAAGAGACTGCTTTGTGGGTTTTCATTCCCTGGCACGGCAGAGAAACAGCAGAATCATTTTCACATGCTCTTACAGGATATCCCTAACCCTAAGGAGCCACGTAGACAGGCATGAGGGCATTTTCACGGGTACACAGGGGAGGCATAACTGGGAGCAGACAGACGGTGGGCATCTATGGAGAGATATCACCCAGGAATTGAAGGCTTAATACGCCCTCCACTGAAAGTATTTTGGCACATCTGAGGTCAGGTTCCCGGCAAACAGACTCTGAGATGGGTATGTACGTGGGAGCTTTATTAAGAAGAATATTATCCCAATAGAAAAATAGGGGAAGCAGAGCTGGGTAGAGGGAGAAATGGAAGTGTGTTCTAACTACAACAGAGGCCTCGGTCAATTGAGGTGAAAAGGCCAGGCCTTTAAAACTTTCCATCATTCGGTCTCAGGAAGCGGGCTGCCCCTAGGGGTGCAGAGGGGCATAACCTCAGGTTTGGGAGCAGCCAGTAGCCAACACTCCCAGCAGCTCTCTGCAGTGCCTCGGTGGCACCCGGAGAGACGGTCTGACTCCACAGTCCTTGTAACTCTCAAATGCCTGAGCAATAGGTACCCGCCAGTGCATCCGCTTCCACGGACATCCCCACTTGGTTTCACACACACCGCCATTATAAATGTTAACACGTGCACAGCCATAGCATGCCCATGACTGTTAATGTTCCCAGCTACAGCCAAGTCCTTCTTGCAAGTAGCCTAGTCCCAACATCCATGTAGAGTCTGCTTCCTAAGACTACTATTCGAACTTACTGCCTTAGGTCAAGTCCCTTGAGAAAGAGAATTGTGTGCAGGGTTTCCTGGAGACTGTACTTGGGAACACTGGTAGGGACACAGAGGAAGCAGATCTGGACAGAGGGAGGAGCTGAAGCACAATGCAGTTATGATGGAGGACTAAAATGGCTTTCAGGGAGCTCTGGGCTGGGAGGCGCCTTCAGGATGATCCCATATTGAAGCTAGGAGGCTGACGCTCTGTTCCCCCACTTCATCCCTCGGATGTGCACCACCCGGGGAGAGGCTGTCACCTTGGGTACCTCCTTTCAGCCAAGAGCAGGTCCCAGGGAGAACAGAGCTATGAGCTGTCAGCAGACAGCCCTCTTGGCAGCTTGGGCAATGGACTCCTGAAAGGTGAAGCTGGGAAATGGCACCCCAGCACCCATTTTACCTAGTTAGGCCCTTCGACTCACCTGCAAATGTAGCTGCAATGTATAACAGAAAACACGGGAAAGCCTAAATGAACTAGGATTGTTGTTTCTCCGCTACTCTGTCAGGATGATGATTCCAAAGACAAGGTGAACAATATTGCTAACAACCGTGATGTGCTTTAACCTCCTTACATACGACAAAATACAAAAGCAACATGACAAGATTAATTTACATTTATAAATACCCTACTCATTTATTCAAGAAAGTTACTGAATGCCTTGCCTCCTATGTCCAAGCTAACTGTAGGTGAAGTTGCAGTGATGAACAACCTGCAAAGTCTGCCCTTGCAGGGTTAGTGTCACAAGGGAGATTTGGCAATGGGAGAAGGATGGGCTACCCTAATATCTAGCCACAGCTATCCACTTGGAACCACGATCTAGTCTGAATCATGGGAAGCCTAAGATTTACCTATGTGACAACTATGCCAGATCACGTTTCACCAGGTGCAAAAGAACGCTGGAGTTGAAATCTGAACTTCATCGCTAAGTACCTAAGGTAAGCTATTTAACCTTTCTGGGCCAATTTCTACATGCATCAATTGGAAACTATTCTAGAACCTACAACATGGGGTTGCTGTGAGGGTTAAAATTAAAAAATTCATGCAAAGTGCTCATCACTGTACCTTGTACATGGTATAACCTAAATATCTGTCAACCTTCATACATCTGCTTTGCCACTGTAAGGTTAAAATGCAGCTTGATTTACTGAGGCTCACCCCACACACTGTCTTCTGCTATACAAAGCATAAGAGGAAAGGTGTATCTGGCATAGACTAGACTGGGGCGCAACCATGCAGAAATATGAGACAGGGCTCATTTTGATTCCATTAAATCTGCCATTGGTTACAAGTTATTACTGTAATTTACAAATCAAATCCACAATTATTAAGGTAGCACATTTGCTCGGCTACTCACTGATCTAGATTTCATGCCACTTGTCATATTTCTGGGCTCTCCAGAGTTCACTTATCATGCATATGAAATGCCTTCTCCAATATTGCCTTTTTACCTCTAAAATAAGGACCAGCTGCTAACCCATTTCATGGCATATATATACCTGCCCAGCTTAGCAGGTTTCTCCACTCAGAATGATTTCTGTCACTATATTTTTCCTACCTTGCCAGACATTCAATAGTTACATGAAAAGAAAAATGCTGCGGAGACAATGGGACCGGCCCTTGCGCATCTGGAACAAGAGAAGCTATTTCTGCTAGATTCTGCAGGACTGCCTGCAGCCTGGCACAAAGCAGTGCTGCCCAGCCCAGGCTGAGCCCCCTGCATCTCCTGATATCTCTGGGCTAGGCTTCGCAGGGGAAACAAAGCAGACCGCATCAGCAATTCACATTAATGTGATAGTCTTGCTACCTGCAAAACCAAGTGGGAAGGTTTTACGTGTGAGTTGCAGTCAGCGCCCTGGCTCCCTGAGGATGACAGAATGCGGATCACACATGGATGGCGAGCATGCAGTTTGCAGAGCCACCAGCTCATCGCAGCAGACGCTTAGCACCTGGCTGCGCTGGGAGCTGGCGGGCACTCCCCACAGTCTGTGCAGCAGAATCACAGGAAAAGCTGTGCGTAAACCTGCGAAAGGAGGAAGCTTCATTCAAAAGAAAAGGCTGTAGAGGAAATCCAGCTGCCTGGCATATAACCTGTTTCCCTGCTTTCATCTTCCTGGGGACCCTGCAGTAAGTAACGCAGAAATGATCAAGAGAGGGAAAAAGCACCACGGGGTAAGAGAGTTCTTAGGAGGCAAGCGATACAGCCCACATACCTAGGGCTTCTTTCGGGGGCTGGTGGGTGCATTTGTTCTTCGATTGCTGAATATCTAGACTTTACAGGAAAGAGATGAAATAAATACCCTTAATCCCATTTTGTCTGCAGTCCTCGGACACTCCGTAGGCATTTCAGTGCTTAATGAAACAGGACAATAAAGCAAAAGAAAGATTTGTGCTGAATTTTCATAAGAAGTGCTAACTCAGACATTTATTGCAAATTCAGATGGATAATACAAACTCAATTACAGTTCAGCACGCAGTCATCAAATGCCTTGTTGATTCTGTCAATTTACCGAGATGACAAAGACCTGCCACACTACAGTGTAACTCTTCAGCACACAGAAAATTAGTAAACCTGCTGGGGAAGTTGGTTTTAATAATTACAGTCAGTAGCACCTAACTGTAAATCTTTCCATGGCTGGTCACAAGTGTAATCTTTGGCTAAATTCTGGTTTCCAGGTTTTTTTGTTGTTTTGCCTTACAAAGCTTAAGATGATTCTGCATTATTAGCAAAAGTGATCATAATTTTAAATTAAACTATATTCGTATACACACTTCATTTGAAACAAACATTGACAATTAGATTTTACTCCCAGAAACATGGTCGAATGAAGAGAAAAACACAGGCAGACAGAAAGAGAAGCAGAGAGGAGAGCAGTTCTCGGTACTCTGTATTTAAATGCATTTTGCCCCACACCCCTTTTCTACAGTGTAAGAATATTATTTGGGAATTCTCTGGCAGGACTCCAAAGGTTATCACCACCGTATTTCAGGATCACACATAATGGAGTTATAATCTCCATCCCAGACGGATGCCTCCCTGAGCCCGGAGCCCTGAGCTCAGAGCACTGCGGCTCTTGCTCCCTCCCACTCTTCCAGAAACTCCTACCGTGAAGGCGCTGCAGGTCTGAAGGAACCAAACACCACACTGCCCTGCTTTTCTCCTTTAAATCCCTCCCTAAGAGTCACCTCTGATCCAACTGGCTTACCTACCTCAGCTTCCTCCAGACGCTTAATCCCAACCTACAATATTGAACATTCCTGACTCCCGCATTCCACCAACCTTCTAACCCGTTAACTACTCTCTCCCCTTTTCCACATTCCTTGGATTTATCAAACTTTTGTAATTCAGGATTAGCTTGCAGATTTACCTTGGGTCACTCTGGGATACACAAAACTATTCTAGAGCGGAAGGAGTTTGCACACCCTAAAGAAACTGGAGGTAGGTGGCTGTCAGTCCAGATATGAGCACATTAGGAAGTGTCCTAAATGCTAAATTGAGGGTTCCAGACATAGCAAAACATATGTAGGGTATCCAGTGAAATTTGAATTTCAGACACACAGTATCTTTTGTATAGGTACGGCCTTGGCAATATTTGGGATATACTTATACCAAAACATATTTGTTGATGACTTGACATTCAGATTTATCTGAGTAGCCCATATTTTATCTGGCAACCTTAGCTGAATCTGGAGATAGTGAAGAGGAAGTCAAAAATCAATTAATTAGTAATATCCCAGAAACGTACCTCCACAAAGGGACAGAGAGTCCTACTTTAGAGTTTAGGAGAAGAGAGCCTTAGCAGGAAAGGCCAAACAGGGCAGGCAGCTGTCCTTCCATCATGCAGTGTCCACGGCTGACATCCTTAATCAGTCGAGACACCCCCACCCCTGTCTGGCTTCGACACAGCCCTGCGGGCCTCCGCTACAAGTCAATCAGACTCTCCTTGTGAGATGAAACTTTTTAGCCATCCCTGGCCTGGACAGGGTGAGAGTATGGAAACATGCAGAATTACTCAGGCTCTGTCTTAGTTTCTAGGCAAATTTCAATGGGCTTTCCTATATTCTCAAAAAAAAAAAAAAAGAAACAAAGAAAGAAAAAAAGAAAAAGAAAAGAATTTAAAACCAACAAAAATACTATTACTTAAAAAAGCCATGGAAGGCCAATGCTCGCACTAGCTAGCGCCCTTCCATCTGGTCCGGTCTACCTATCTGACACTGAGCGCTCCTTTACCGGTAGCTCTGAACGCAGGGACCACAGTCCACACTGGGCCTCCCAACGGTGCACACTCTTTCTTCGGTTCTTCCAGCTAAATGATGCATAAGTCACATACTGTCACTTTTACAAACATTCAAAGATGACTTACTGGCCACCGACTAAATGAGTTAAAGTGACTAAAATGGTGTATTCACAAAATTAAATGATTGTTTTCAGTAGCACTTCCCGGCGACTCTAATTCAGGGTCCCACATCACCACCTCATGCAGCGACATTGTTGTATAACTCAGATTGAGCACGGTTGGTGGGATGCCAGCCATTTTCAGGAAGCACACTTGGTTATCAGTGTGGTCTTAGCTCGGTCATGGTTTCCAAATGCCTTCTACTTATGAATTACTTTTGGCTTAGCTTCTTCATTTACATTGGACTTTGTTGTGGATTGTTTGGTTAACCCAGAGTGTACAGTGATATATGCTTCCATCAACGGTATTTGAGGGCCATAATTTTGCAATCACTAGACTTTAAGTCATGTATATGTTGTGATTCAAAGACGAGTCATCTCTGCCACTCTGCTAAGGCAAACCACAAAAATTTGCTTATACAGTGACACGTTCCCCCTTATTATTCTATTTTTTTCCCTCTATAGAGTGGAAAGGGATAGAATAAGTGGGCTGTGGGGTCTTTTGCCCTGCCAACCCACACTATGGTCAAAAAGACTTTGAGAAAAACTTTTCTAGAGCAATGATTCTCAACTGCAATCAAGTGGTATTAAATATTAATACATGGAGTAATATCATATGGTCAGATCTTTTTTATGTCAAAAAAAATTCCACAGCAAGAAACATTAATTTGATGACACAAAAAATTTCAACCAAAAGCACATCACTAATATTTTAATTAAACCAAGCAGGATTAACTCTTTCCAACACTTTTTCATGAGCATTTGTCTCCTCTTCCTTTATTTTTTTAATGTTGGCTGACACTTAGCTGCTAGCAGTCAGTAACAGTAAAAGCCATATTTAAAAATTTTTTAATTATTGTTCTACTATAGTCGTCCCCATTTTACTCCCACCCCCCCGTCCCCACCCACTCCCACCTCCCACACTCAACCCTACCCCCCCATTGGCTTTGCCCATGGGTCCTTTATACATGTTCCCCGATGACCCTTCCCATTTCCACCCCTTTATCCCCTCCCTGCTTCCCTCTGGTCACTGTTAGTTTGTTCTTTATTTCCATGTCTCTGGTTATATTTCGCTTGCTTGTTTGTTTTGTTGCTAAGGTTCCACTTATAAAGCCCTATCTTTTTAAGTGTATGGGAAAAACTACCTTTCAATTGACAAATTATTTTCTGCTTAATTAATTTTTCCTGCAAACTGAGAATATAATTCCAATATTCTATTTTAAGGTTATGCCACTTCGGTTTCTTCAGGAGCACAGACTAAATATGTCACAAATTACGTGTGAATTATGAAATAAACAGAGTAGGCGTTCACCAGTATATTTTGTAGGACGGACCGGCATAGCACTGCAGGCAGAGAACACGCCCACATCTGCCTCCCAAAAATCTCTCTTCGGCTGCATGTGCGCAGCCGTGTGTGTCTCCGAGGCCACAGTGTGAAATGAATTTCTTGTTATGTGCGTGGGTCTTGATTAAAAGTTTCAAAAACACTGCTCTAGAATAGAGCGTCTCAAACTATATTGCATAAAAATTACCTGGGAATCTGGTCAAAATGCAACTTCTGACTTGGTAGGTGTGGAACACAGTGTTACAGTTTGCATTTCCATCAGAACCCCCACGTGATTCTGATGCCACTGGTCCAAAGGATCGGAGCGTGAGTGGCACCGACCTAGAGAAGGTCACACAGGCCTCGTGCAGAGGGACGGGGAACGGAGTGCTCTGCCCCTGCAGACCCCACTCGGGAGCCCCAGAGCCTGGCTGAGCAGTGCCTTCCACCAGAGACAGAGCCTGCCTACCTCCCCTTCCCTGTTGTCTCCTCCCCTCTCCTCTTTTTCCCCATGTCTGTCGTCACAAAGTGGGAAAATATTAGCCACGAGTCACTGGCCTAAAAGAGCTAAAAACAGTCATAGGTATCAGAGATCCATAGTCGATGAGAACTCTGGACTAAAACCTCCCGGATATCTATCTTCCACGCCACCCCCTTTCATATAATCCATTCAAGCCACAAATCTGACTGTGTTTCCCTCCTCCTGAAACTATTCAGTGTTTCCCCATTGTGTGTGGATTAAGTTCCATCTCTAGTTTTGTGATTTAGGACATACTCAGCTTCCCTCCAGCCTTATTTTCCTCCACTCCAGTTCCCAGAACCCAGCATGTTTTTTCAGAACATCTGTTTGTTCTTGTTCTTGTTGCATGTTCAAGTGAATTCTCCCTGTGGAGAATTCCTAGGCATCCTTCAAGATGCCCTTCTGTGAACTTCCTAACTGCTCCCTTCTGCTACATGCGTGCGCACGCGCGCGCACACACACACACGGCTCCCAATCCCAGCTGCACATTAGCAACATTAGTGTGACTTTTAAAAAGTGTTATGCCTGAGCTTTTTACTCTTAGAGATTTAATGAGACCTAAAGGGATATTTGTGTGTCCGTGTGCGTCCCCCAGGGATGGTTCTATCCCCTGGCAATACTGAATTCCAAGTTCCCAGATTAATCATTTACAACCTCCATAGTGTTCACATCATATCCTGGTCCTCTAAATACACTTGATACTCTACAATTTTCAGTTGAGGTCAAGCTTTGGTCAATTATATTTCAATTATATTTCTTCCATCTTAGGATATATTTTCTCTTCAAAGAATTTTCCAGCTAAACATCAATGTCCTTTTCCGTGAATCATTGATTTGCCATAAACAGAGTTATATATCCCCTTTAACTACTGCCCTAAAGACATCTGGCCTCTACAAATAATGCTTTGGATGTTTTTAAAGTCATCCTTGAGTGCTCGGTTGTACCTGGGTCAAGTGCAAAGAGAGTCTAACAGCAGTATCATTATAGATTTTTTCAGGAATAGCTGTAGAATAATTTTAAATGCAACACAGGATGATGGGCACCCAAAACATATTTTCTCTTTTGGTTTCCATTTCCATTTCTACACCCCTTATTGTTAGGGGATGGGGTGCCCTCCATAAAATAATGGTATAGGAAACCAAGGCTCCCCCTCTCACACGTGATACAGTGAATAGATGCTTATAACGCTTTTTTTACAAATGGCTGTGACATTTGAATTTTAATTATTTTACAGTAAATATTTCCAAACCATAAAACATCCTTCTTTGTTTTATTAAACAAGGAATTCTAAACTTAATCAACTCTTTTCTCAGCTGTCTTAGTATTTTAACTATCAGTTTTCATAATAAAAAATATAGTGGTTTTTTTTCTTCAGTATCTCCTTCTTCTCTCAGCTCCTCTTTTCAATGTATTTTAGTATCTAGCAAAATGGCCCAGTCCTTAGAATTGATAAGAAAAGAGTGCAAGCCAGCAACAGGCTGTGAGTCAGAAAGCCTGGGTCCTAATCCTGATGGATTTTTAACCAACCGTATGAGCTCGAACAGTGCCTTTCCTCCAGCTTCAGTTAGCTTACGTAGCAAGTCCACGTGGCAGGGTATTGAGGTTCCCCTCCAGCTCTGGGGAGCCCATTTCTCACCTCTTCTCCTTTGAACAGCCGTCCTGCCCTCTGTTCCCACACTCACACCTGAGCCTGGAAAGTGTTCCTCCCAGGACACCCAATGCCTTGCCCTGCCTTTATTCTGTTGATCTGGTCCCAAAGGAGACACCAGCACCTCCTGGGTGCCTTCTGTTAACTTCTAAATTGAGGCTCACCTGCCTCTTCCAGGTACACCAGTCATGTCCCTGCTCCCTCTTACATGCTCTATGTAGTCGTTTCTCACCTTTCACCAGGCAGGCCGCAGCTGATGGGAAGGGGCCTGCCCCCCTGTCCCCTGTCCCCTGTCCCCAGTCCTAGCACACGCAGGTACTGGCACACGAAATGGGATGGGGTATTGGGAAGGGGACCGGCTGAAAGAGTCAGCACTTGCAATTATTCAGGGAATCAGGAAACCCAAGTGGCCACCATGGAACTCCCCTAAAGCATGATGCAAAAATTTGGAACACAAGCTTCTCTTTTCTTTTCACTCTTTTCTATTGGGACTAAAATTGCTAGAAATATCCTCTGGATAAGTTTCTTGCCTAAATAAGAGACCCCTGTTAACAAAACCTTTCATTTTGTTGTAACTTCCAAAAACACAGGGTGAGGTTTGTGAGTTTCTCTCCTCTCATTTCAATACCTGGATTTTTTTTTAAGGTGGGGTTTTCTGATTCATGAAGAGATGTGAGTAGAAGTGACTCACCATGGGTGGGGTCAATCTTAAGGTCTCTCTAGACCCTGTCCCGACCCATCTCTGTGTCTCTCTCCCAGGCAAAAAGCCCTTCTCTGTCCTTTTCCCATTTAACAGTAAAAGGAGAGAAAAACACCAAAAAAACTCCTTTTTATTGGAACTCTGCCAATGACTACAGGACATTAGGCTGATCATTCTGGTGTTTTATAAAAATTTTTCATTTTACATTTATACCTTCTACAGACGCAGAAAAGCTATAGTAGATTTATCTGCAATAAGGTACATCCACGTAAGTTTCATAGTGTGACAGGCATGTTTTGTTTTTAGGCAGAGATTTTCTGGAAATTAATAGGTCGAACACTGTTTATTTCTCTTTCCTTAAAGTGCTTGGAGGTAGCTAAATGTTAGCTGAGTATTATTAGAGACCCTTAATTTAATTAATTGGCATTTTTTAAAATGCCAACTGAAATCTCTTTTTCAATAAAAGATCAGAGATTTCCATCCTTCTTCTTGTCTACTGGCATGCTTTCTTCTCTTTTTCTTCAGATTTTCCTGAGTTCACCAACTCTAAAATATCTTGCCTTAGGATGAGCTTCGCTGCCAAGTAGAAGCTCATGTTTTTATGCAAAGCTACACTTAGTTGTGATGAAAATCCTATCAATCAGCTTCCCTTATTATTCTACAAATATATATGAGCAAGAGTTTGATTTTGCCAAATTTTTAGTAATCACAGAATAGGATTTATCCTAAATGCCAAAAGTGGCTTAGAAAAGATTCCTCAGAGACCGACGAAATCCCTGCTGGGCACCACTAAATTCTTGGTTTCACAATAAAAAGAGCTAGGAGGAAGAGAAATGGAAGAGAAAGAAGTCAGACAAAATTCTTACATTTAAGATATATCATGAATGAGAAACATTGGAAAGACTTGGCTTTATAGGAAGTGGTTCTAATTCTTAGAATAAAACCTTAGAATACAAACCCTAGGGTTTGTTTATTATCAGGTTTTAGTGCTATTGTCATCGTTTTAAATCCTGTTTACACATAAACAGAGACAGGTAGCTTCCTGTATTAAAACTGTGCAACTGTCCCCTCTCCAGAAGGTTTACTGTTTATACATGAATGCTAATCAATATAGCCCAGAATTGTTATTAATGTCTGATTTACTTATGTGCCCCAGGGAACTCTTTAGGCCCATTCTTTCTGATACTCAATTGCATATCTGTCCCTGTTGTCACATGGGAGAAATTCAAAAGGAATTTGGGACTTTAGCCAAATTTTCTGAATTCTTGAATTCAAACATTTAAGCAACAGAAAACAGAAAACCAAAGAAGGCAGGCCCTCATCTGAGCAGGAAAACACTTGCTAATCAAAGAAAAGCAATTAAACGCGCCCTTCCTTCAGGGCACTTGACTGGGCTGGGAGCAAGGTGGCATGCTGGATTGTTACAGAAAATTCCTTTGCAGAGCAACTTCAGAGGACTCTGAAGATCAGTTTCCATCATGTGGCTCAGCCAGGATGTCAGTTTGTCCAAAGAAGAGCACTAAGACGACCTTCTAACGAGGGACCTGGGTCAGTGCTACTCCAAGTTGGTTCCAGGGGCTGGTGCTGGTGTTCACGCTGTCTACTGCCTATCTGTGGTATATGAGAATGGAAACTGAGAGTATTTAGGAATCCTTTAGTGAAATGACTTGGCTGATCAGCAGACTGGAGTGTGTGTGTCTTTCTTTCCTCGGAAATAAAGGATGAAGCCTGGTCCTTCGCCATATACAGCTAGAGACGCACTGGTGCAGGTTTCCCGGAGGCACTTCTACCTGGCAGCCACCGAGGGTGACTCTGGGGACGGACACGGCTGTGGAAAAGGGCTCTTCAGACACAACAGAGGTGGCAGCCTAAGGAGCCTCCGTGGTTTGAAGTTTTCTTCCCAGAGCCGTCACCCATGAGGGAGGAGGGTCCCCTTTGCTTAGATGACCCTACCATCTGTCCACTGAAATTGGAGACACCTCCCAAGTCAAAGCAACCCCCCACCCCCCGCCCCATGCCCTGCGTGACTGTGTTTAACTGTAATCCAAATGCACAGGTGTACAATGTTTAAGTGCTTTCTTATCCTAGGAGGAAGAAAATGACATAAATAATAAATGAAAGAGAAAGAAAGAAAGGTTGTGATCTTTCCATTTTTACCAGGAGATGTGTTTTCCTCCAGCAATTATTTAGGAGAAAAAAACAGTTATCTCTTCTTCCCTTCTTCCTTCTCCTCCTCCTCCGTCTCCTCCTTCCTCTTGCCCTTCCTCCTTCTTGTTGTCTTACCTCATTTCTACCCTAGAAAGATGTCAGAACCAGCAATAGCAGCCCTGGAAACCTCGAGGGGAGAAGGGGTAGCAGAGAGTTCTGCTAAAAGCACTCCTTTTAGAAAATACAAGTGAGTATTCGACTTCAGTTGTGAAGTGTTTCCCCTCCAACGCCAAGCTTCCAGAACCCCACTGCTGGAGCCCCAGTGTCGCTGAGTGGTTCCCGAGCGGGTCTTCGCTGCTGCCTTTAGTCCAAGGACTAATAAATGATCAGGGTGAGTGGCAGCAGGAGGCCGACGGCGAGATTCTTCCCTTCTTCCCTTCCTCTGTCCCGTAACAAAATCTCCATCCACCGACAAGAGGAAGAAATTAGACAAATAACTGGACTTTAATGCCATTTCCTTCTACAGAGAGAAGATTTATATGTCAGAGAAAGCACTGGATTCCAGAGAGGGCCGACAGGAAGGGAGTGGGGGGAAGGCAATGAAGGCTTATGGCCTAAATATGAATATCAGTTTCGAAAAGCTCTCTGTTTCTGAACTTGAATAAGTTCATTTAACCTCCCTGCTTGCATTTTACCACCCAGATTGGAGGGACTAATTCAAAACAGGACTAATCTGAGAACCCCGCTGAGGTTAGTGTTTCTAAAATGCTCTGCACTGTATAAAAGGGGGATCTAGGTGCCAAAAGTCGTTACTGTCCACCCTGCCCTGTTTCAAATGGGCCCCTAACCTTTGATACAAGGGAGTGTGAAACCGGCATTAAGATCTATGTAACGCCAAACTGGCGACAAGGGAGGGTAGGAAGAAACGAGCCTGGCTGAGTTAAGCTCTAGCATACCACAATTTCACAGTTGAACCAAAAGCAGTACAAATTCAAATTGTAGGGTGCACAGAGCTCAGACTTTGAAGTCCATGCCCTAAGAAATGGAAGGGGGAGCTTGCTGGTGTCTGCAAGTTAACCCTTAGGTAGGGCAAGATCAGGAAACAGGACTCCGGCTACTGCCATAAGCACACCTCTCGAGTTATTGAGTTTAACTAACCAGGATGATATGACAATAATCGCCGCTCACTTTCGATGCCCCTACTATGTGCTCTGAAGCGTGCTGACTGTCGGACACATGGCGCCGCGCAGACGCCTTACCACCGCCCGATAACGAAGAATGTATATTACGCCTGCTTCGCGCGGAGAGTATACGGAGACTGAAGACATTGTTTGAGGGTCACTTGGAGACTAATTAGATAAGTGAGGATCCAAATTCATGCCACCCGACCCCATGGAGCACAAACCACAACCAAACGTTTATTTGGGGGCAAAATTACTTGGTTGACGAGTAGCTGATGGCCAGCGGGAGGCTGCAGACATAGGACCTGTCTCCGCACTGGCCTGGCCCTCTGAGACCACCTACCCCTGAGCATTCTGTCCCTTCCAGAGCTGTAGCTTAAAGACTGTTACAGGAGCGGATAGGTGGCCGATGGAGCTCTAGCCCTTGTTGTATCCTCTCTGTAAAATGCGCTGTGCCAGGCCCCTTCATGCTCTTAAGGGTTTCTCTAAAGAATGTTCTCCTATCTGAGGCCAGGTTTCCACTGTCCTTTCTCGCTGTGGTTCTTGACTTACAGGCGGAGGGTGATCCTCTGCGTGCCCCCCTCCCCAGAAGGCCTGACTCCCAAGTAACTTTGGCCATGGAGTTCCCATCACTCCCACAGGCACAAAGTTCCTCCTCCCCTCTGGAAGACACAGTCCCCATACCCGCTTCTGCGTCCCCAAACTGCCTTAACACACTGTTGACAGCTTAGAAAAGATCCCGGAGAAACCCAACACTTCCCCGTAGCTTTGCTTTTGGCTTCTGGCTGTTTTCCTCCTCTCTGGATTGTCCGTTTCATTTCCAAAAGGTTCTGGAGAAAACTACTTCTAGGTAATTAGAAATCTGAGAAAGGTTTTCATCTAAAAGCCAAAACCAAAACAACAAAAAAAAATTATTAAAAAATAATAACCTGTCAGTTTAGAGGGAGACATATTTTATACAGTGGCTCAAGCTTTCATAGCCAAAATCTTCTTTTCCAATCATGGCAGCCTCCCTATTCGGGGAAAAGCATTTAAGATTCCCTTCTTTTTCACAGCTCTGTTCCAGCTGCTACAGACATAAAAATATGAAGGAGTGACTCCCTTACTCCCAATTCCTTACAAAGTGTTGTTGAGAAAATATGTGCGCTCTGCTCTATCAGAAGTTGTCTTCTTTCTCCTATTAAAGCACCTTATTCTACATTAAGGAGCCTTACTTTCATCTAAGTGTCTGCTCAGAGTTTAGGGAAATCAGCAAGAAAAAACCAGAAAGGGCTGAGATAAACCCTGGCAAGGTCAGTGAGAGCTGGCAGAGAGTTCTGCGTGCCTTACGACACCCCAAATGCATGAGGAACGGTAGAAGGAAGGGTAAGAACAGGGGAAAAGACATATTATTAAAAATCCAATTCCAGGGGACTGGCCCCATCAAAGATAATGGGCAAGCCTGAAAGAGTTGAGTTTAAGACCCAAGCCCAGAAGTTTGGGCTGGGCAGAGGGGCAGAAGGCAAATCTAAAACCTGAGCACATAGCTAGAATTCTGGGATTCGAATGAGAAAGGGGGAAATTGCGCATTTCAGAAAACTCGAAAGTACCTCACAACACCTGGGTTGGAAGCTGTACCAAGACAGCTATCTGATTAGACATATCCCCTGAAAAGGTTCCACTGGTGCTATGGGGAGGAGATCCTTCTGCAGATGGGCAAGGTTTGGTGGGTGCGGGAGCAGAGGTAGAACCCCAGGGGCCTGGAGCACCCTGTTAGGGATCGTGTTGTCCTCTCAAAAGCACGTATGCTGGAAAAGCCCTAGTGTGCATGCAGTACAGTCATTTGTATAAATAACAATAATAATGTATTTATTAACCAGGCCCAAAGAGTGTATAGTCAGTAAATGTCAATTCTCTCCTTTCTAGGATGAAGATATTTGTACCAGAAAAGAGCGATTTGCTCTCTACAGAGAACAAATGTTTCGTTTCGGCCCTGATTTTGCAGCACGCACTCCTACAGTCACGCAGAACGACTCTGCGACTCTGCGTGCAGATGCTCAGACTCAGGGCGGGGTTCCTGAGCGTCCATCCAAGAAATATCTTTTTTACATCCGCCAAGATCAGCTCACTTTTGCTGAACCAGTTCAGAAACTCAACCTCTGTCCCTCATTAGTTAAATCTGAAATGAGGGAAGGGTACGGTAGACAGGATAGTGGCCTCTACAAGGTGCCCATCCCCTAATCCCCAGTGCTTGTGACTATGTTATGTTACCTGGCAAGGGAGAATGGAGGTTGCAGATGGAATTGATCAGCTAACCCTGAGATGGAGAGGTTATCCTGGGTTACCTGGGTGGGCCCAATGTAATCACCAGGGATTTTTTTAGAACTGGGAGAAGGAGACAGAAGAGAAGACGAAGTCAGAGAAGGAGATGTGATGATAGAAGCAGAGGCTGGCGTGGTGCCCTGTGAAGACCCACAGCCCCATGGCTGGCTTTGAAAACAGAAGGGGGCCGTGGTGGACAGGCCGGCAACCCCTAGATGCTGGACAAAGCCAGGATTCAAAGTCTCCCCTACAGGCCTGCCAAGGCCTTGGTTTTAGCCTAGTGAGATCCATATCGGACTTCTGGTCTCCACAGCTGTAAGATAATAAATTTATGTTGTTTTAAGCCACTACTTTGTTAGGTTTCCATGGGAAACTAATACAAAAAACTTCCCAAAGGTATCAGATGGTTCTGAGCCATCCACCAAGCACTCCCATACAGGACAGGAAGGGTCTGCCATGCAGAAACAAGTTCCTGTATTGATGAGATCGCACCTGGTGTCCTCCCACACGTGTAAGAGGATTGGGCCACATATGCCCTTTTCGGGTTTAAGGAGTGTGTTGCTATGAGATTTATTGGTGAAGAATCTAGGTTGGGAAGTTGGCCAAAGCTAGTTAACAAGCTTCCCCAACACATAATTATCCAGAAATGATTATACATGCTTTTATTCTGGGGTGTGGATTGCTGGAGGAATGCAACTTTTCTACCCTTTGCCTCTTATCCTCCACCTCTCAGACACAAGAAGGGGGGAAAAGTACCAAGCTGTTTGTGTGTTTTGTTTTTTTTTTCAATTCAGTAATTACACCACTTAGCCTGTGAAGAAGCAGAGTCCTACACGACAAATGACATTGTTTACTGCCCCTTAAGCCCACTCTTTGCTCTGGTCAAGGAGTCAGGTAATCCAAATCTCCCAAAGCCGAGGGAAAAAAAATCATTAATTCCAAGCTACATAGACACACGTTCGTTAAATGCTACTTTTAATGTTGGAGAGCGCTATTTCCCATCCTTGAATATCTTATCATAAAGATGTCATGATCTCATTCGTCAGTTTTACCAGTGGAAGGGGAAGAGGAAGTGGAGAAGGCCATGCCAAACCAGTTGTGAGGGAGCCCACAACTCTCGCAGGCCTCCTAACCTATGAGATAAATTGTTGGGAAGATACTTTCTCTAAGGGAACGCTGATCAATTCTACCGAGGAAAAATTCTCTTTAGGTCATATTATCAAACATTTTTCTTCCTACGGAATGCCCAGGGAAAGGAGGAGAAATGGATTCCATGAAAGAGCTGAGAGAACAGTAGAAGGATACTCACAGAGGAGGAGCAGGAGGACGTGCTTCGCACACTGCATAAGCCCGTTTTGCATCCCAGGGGCACCGGAGGAAGCCACATGTATGTTGCAATGTAATGGCGTCATCATTTCTCTGAATCCAAGGGGAGGGATTCGCTCTGCATAAGTTGTGGTCACAGAGGCTCGCTGAGCTCACTTCTTTTACATTTGTGGCCAGAAGAAGAATTGCATGTAATTATGCATGGAAACAAATCCTGGAAATAAAACCAACTATTCTATCACGTTCTCCAAGCATATAAATTTATGAGACCTCAAGAGTGTGAATGAGGAAACTCAAGAACAGGGCTTCCCCCAAAATGATTCCCCAAGGTCTGTGGGTCAACAAAGAATGTGACCCTCCCGGGGTGACGGGGAGCCAGGAGAGAGTACCTGGGTATACAGTCATAAATGAAGGGCTGATTCAGTCACCTAATACATCTACAACAACCGTTTTGGCACCCAGGTATGGAGTCCACAAAGACTTAATTTAACAGTGCAAATACCCAACATGGTGTGTGTATCTGTGTATGTTTTTAATGACCTACACACAGGCTACTATTTTATAGTGGCTTCCAGCAGAGAGAGAGAAAAACACGATTCAACTATAGACGCTGTCTATGTTTAATATTTCTGTTAGTTTTCTGTCTGCCAGTCGGGCAGATTGGCCCAATTGGAAAAACAACATCTATGATTGCTGAAACAGTTCCTGGCTACATTTGGCACTCTTAATCACTGAACGACACAGAAATCCCTGTCTGCGAATCGAAGGCAAAAGAGGCCAGCCTTTGTGCAGCACCAAGACTTATCTGTTTGTCTTTATTTCAAAGGCCAAATTCTAATGTCATTACTCAATTCAGTAGCATAGTAGTCCACAACATTTCACAAAAACAATGCAAACTCTATGCAAATCCTTGAGTTAACTGGATGTCGTCAGTCCCATGTCACTATAAAAAAAAAAAAAAGAATCTGTCTCCTGTTTTCTGGTTTGTTTTGTTTTTCTAGGTCAAGAAAAAAAACACTCCAACTTTTATCCACTTCATTCAAACTCTACTTTTAACAGTAATATAATTAAAATAACTTTTCTCTATATCGATATGCAACAAATAAGAAAAATAAAATGGACACTGTGCTTTTGGTTACTGGTTGGCCAACAAAATTCCTAAATGTGGTGAAAATTTTTTAAAATGCTAAACCTAAAACTGGAAACACCAAGTATGAAACTCAGTCCTGACTCTTAGTAGCGGGGTGAGATCTGACGACTCACTCAGCCCTCTAAGTCACTCTGTCTTATGCTCCTGGAAGATCAAACAGGAGTCCCTGCGAAGGACCCACCTGTCAGACACAAAGTGCTATTCAAATGTAGCATATCATACCAGAAAATGAAAACACATTACTCTGTAGTTTCTACATTGAAACTGAACGTTAAACAAATCTATAATGCTTAAAAAGATAAAAGGTGGAAAATCCTATTCCCAGCCTTCACCAGGGTTCATCTGTGCTCTTGTTGAGTAAAGAAACTGCAATGTTTGGTCTCACATCTAATTAGGTCATGAAAATTCAGCAAGATGTGATTGGAAGTTTTACTTCTATGCAAGAAATCCTGGCAACTGGATCATCTTGTTTTTCCCCCAGCATATCAACATTCCATAGCACGAATTACTGGCGCGGACTGCCTGCAGAATCAGCTACCTCCCCCTTCCCCGTTTGGCTGCCAGGGGTGGGAAGACACATGATCAGCAGAGACAGGGTGACCCAGGCGATAGGCCAGGGGAAGAATGTTAACATCTTCAGCGAAGCTTTGATTTGGTTATAAAGATAAAGGCTGAGCTTTGAAGTCAAACTAGGGTCATCCGGTCTTGGGTAGAATATTTCCCTTTCCCATCTGTAGGCTGGCAGTAGAGTCTACAGGATAGTGGTGTTGCTGGAAAACTTAATAAGAAAACTTAACAATTTGAGGAAAGTGCAGAGAAAACACCCAGCACATGGGCACCATTCTTATCATCACCTGGGAGCCAATAGTTTGACGCCTCCCCAGGTTTTCTGTGCCTGAAAACCTGTTAGTTATGAAAAAAAGCAAATATATGAAAAGATAAAATATTGTGCTGTTATTAACACTTTTATATGTGTGTTTTAGACTAAATATATTTTGCAGCAGAAAAGAGCTTCACTCCTCCCCTTCCTACACACATTAGCTCAAGTGGGAAACTAATTAATTCTAATTCATTCTCACCTCCCATGTCTACTCAGTCATTGAATCCCGGCAGTCTAATCGCCAAAGCCCTCCCTCAAAGCCCCTATGTTTTCCCTGCCCCTGCTCCTCTCTGGACCTCGCCACCACTTTCTTCAGTAGCTTCTTGGTTTCTTAGTCTGTCTCCTTGACTCTTCCACCCTCAATCCATGATCTACGCCATCGTCCATTACTAAGTGCCAACGATGACCTGATCCATGGGTGCCATGGAGAGTAATCTTCTAATAGCATCTCGTTAACCAAAATTTCAAATTCTTTACTGTGACATACATACAGCTGCTTTTGCAAACTGACCCCAGGTAACCTTTCGGTCTTACATCCAGGCACCCCTCTGCCCCACCACTGTGCACCTAAGTATATATCCAGCAGGATATTCTGATGGGAAGTTCTCCCACCACAACAGACACCAGACGCCAAAGGGAGTGTGTGGCAGATGTACGGCAGCAGAGGTTGGCAAAGGAAATCACCAGCCTCAGCTTCTTAAACCACTTCCTCCACTTCCAGTAAACAACGATGCGCCTGAGTGTAGAGATAGAGGATTTTGTGGAGTATCTGTGCTGGAGGGGGTTGCTACCATGGAGATTCTTACCCTTATCTTTTAGGAGAGGAGTGTAGAGGGTCCTACCATCTAAACTGTCCCATCAAGGGAGGACTTGTTGTCCCCAGTTCTTGGGGGGCTGGTGCTTCATTGCTTTTAGCTGATTAGCCCCAACTGGGATTCCCTTGGATGCAGACAAAAGCCTACCTCAAGATCACGGCCCCGTCAGAGTGGCCCCCAGCCAGTGAAGGCTTATGTGGCCTATGAAGCCCCGCGATTTCAGCCTATCAGGTCAACTCCCACAGGCCATTTCAGTGCCAGAGTTTCCTCTGCAGGCAGCTGAGGCCTCCCTTCCAGATTCACTCCCTCTGCCCCATCCTGCATCATCCCCTTCCCTGTGACAGGTGTTGATCCCAAGGACCTTTCCCAATAAGTATTGTATATATTGTATTAAACTCCACCTCAGAGTCATCGTCCGGGGGGAATCAAACCTGCAACAGTGTGTTCTGGTTGTTTGCTTTCAACTCTATCTGCCTCTGAGGGTCTGTAAGTCTCAGTGGGGCAGAGATGGACCGTAACACATTTTTGCATTGCTGACACCTGGTACCTGAGACAGGGCACGGGACCTTCATTTAATACAAGACACCAAAAGCAGGAAAAGAAAGTGAAATGTGTGATTTCTAATTGACTCCAGGAAAATTTCTCTACACAAGGGGCTCTTTAACATTTCTCACTGTAAAAAAGAAAGTTTGGGTTTTTTGATTATTACTCCCACTTCCATGAGAAGAGATTTCTCCTGAGCACTCCTAGCCTATGACTCCAACATCACTCCTACCTGTAGAAGTGGAGGTATTTACCTGGTCACCAGGTAATCGTGTGACTCAAGGATGCTCACCCATTTTCGTTTGCATACGCAGAGAGAAGTCTGTGACGTAAGAGTCCTGGTTTCTCCCAAACTTCACTCTACCCCACTGGAGGAAAACTAACTTACCAGCAGGTAAGTTTGATAAAAGAAACTGCCTAACAAAAGCGTATTGTCTTCTCTGCTTCTAAAGCTCACAGAGCAGGGCCCCACGGATGAGGCGTGTAGAAGCTCGGCACCACCAGGGACTTAGTGGATGCGTCTGCTCCAGGGGCAGGATACTGGCAGGCCCCCTTAACAAGCACACCTGTATTAGTTATCTATTGCTTAGGGAAATGTTCCCCAAAACTTAGCGGCTTAAAACAGTTTATTTTCTCACAGTCTCTGTCACATAGGAATCTTGACCCGGCTTAGCTGGGTCCTCTCTGTCAGGGTCTCTCAAGGCTGAAATCAAGGTGTCAGCCAGGGCCAAGACCTCATCTGAAGGCCAAACCTGAGAAATGTCTGCTTCTAAGCTCACTGGGTGGTGACAGGGTCAGTGTCTTGCAGGATATTGGGCTGAGAGCCTCTGCTCTTCACTGGCTCTTGTCGGTTCCTTGCCACTTGAGCATCTCCAACTTGCTTGGTCAAAGCCAGTAAGAACTTGAGAGAGTTGACGGAGTCAGCTAGTAAGATGGAAATTCCAATCTTCTATATGTAATCATCACCATCGCCATATTCCACTGGTTAGAGCAAGTTGCTAAATCTTGCCCACACCCAAGAGGAGGGGATTACACATGGACAGGAATTCCAGAAGGTATCTATGGCTTTGGGGTTCAAGTAAGAATCTGCCTTTGACACCCTTTAAGGTCCAATCTCTATCAGCTCTATCCAACATCAAAAAGGTAATACTATGATCTCTATCGGTTGGACTCCAGGGCCTATTTCTCCGTTTGTTCCAATCTCAGGCAGGGACGAAGGATGCTATTTATAGATTCCCCTGAAATCAGCAATGTCCATCCCTGAGACTGTTCAACTCACAGCTGGACAACCTGTCAGTGGCAAGGAACTACTGGCTGATCAACAAGTCCCTTTATCGACTATGCATTTATGCCATTGTGAGGCAGAATCTCACTGAGGATATTAACCTTAACCTGTAGCCAACAGGCACTGCATTTATCCGTACAGAAACTTGAGAGAATTGACCCCATGCTTCATACGGACCAGTGATCTCACATGACCACATGCTAAGGCCAAGTGCATACTTGTCATGCCAACTCTCAGGAGGCAGAAATACTAAAGACTCATGTGACCTGGAGGAATGGCCCTGGAAATTGCATGACGCCAAAATGCAAACTGTGTCTCGGTCACAGAGAGGCACGGAGAAGTGTGCCATGTACTTATCACCACGAAGGTCCTGTCCATATTGAAGCAAACCCAAAGGATAGGACTGACTGAATTACACAAGCCCCCCTGTGCTCAGGAAGCATTCTCAAGTGCCATGCATAAGGCAGTGACATTTACTCTGGAAAAAGATTCCAAAGCTAAATTGGAAGTGTCTAAGCATCACTTGGGACATTTCTATAAACTGCTCCTCTAAGATACTGAAATTAATAGGCTCCAATAAAAGGAGGGCTAATTATGTATAAAGTCAAAGCTACATAAGCGCACCATGAGAGCAGAGACCGGGTTATGCCCTTCTCATCGAGAACTACACATTGCCATATGCACAGGGTGTTTTATAAATGTGCATTTAGTGGTTTGATGGCTCAGTGTTTGTTTTTATGTTGTGGTTTGGCTCTTAACAGTCTTTTACAATTCTTGGTTTTTACCTGTAGTACAATGTATGGGATTGCCACATAATAATTCTAGGTAGATAAAGAGCTACTCTGCAGTTTTTATATTATTTAAACAAAAATACAAATCAAGAGTAGCAAGATGAGAACCGCAGCCAACAGCTGAACTAAAGAGCTAAACTGTACGCATGGCTGTGATGCAGTGTGCTCATGAGTACTAGCAACTCGTGCACAAGCAGGAAAAGAAGGTCTCGAGGGAAATCTCACATAACTTAGATTTCACCCTGGCTTGGTAAATGCCAGGCCATTTGGTTCTGCACCTTCTGAAGATACAAACCATTTCTCTGGGTCATGGTGCTACCCTGAAACTTCAAGAAGAAGCCAAGTCCTCTTCAGAGCATTGTACTCGGTCTAGATGTCTACCTTCTGAGCAAGGCTGTCCAACAGATGTCTCTGACATTATGGGAATGTTCTATTCTGCGCTGCCCAGTACTGCAGCCTCTGGTCATTAGTGGCTATTGAGCACTCAAATTGTGGCTACTGAGACTGAGGACTGAATTTTTAAACTCTGCCTAATTTACACTTAAATAGGTACATGTGGATACTAACTGTTCTATCAGACAGCAAGCACAGTGCTGGTATGAGAGGTCAGCTGTACAAAGTTTACTTTGGCATCCCTGGGGACGCATCACCTGCTGCATAGCCAATAGAAAGAGAAATACAGACAGAAATAGATCTATGAACAGAACCTGCCTGGTAAGAAGAATCCCAGGTCATTTGCATACACATCGAATTTGTGAAATGCTGCTCTAAAATAGATTAGTTCTGATTAGTTCCTGGCTCTGAAAGAGAGTAAAATCTCCGAGCTTATTTTTTTTCTTAAATATTATTCCTGTAGCTTTTTAAAGACAAACCAAGGTAGAGTGATCACTCCAGAATTAAATTTTCTAGCCTTTTTGAAAATGTCACCTGTTTTCAACCTCATTCAACCAAGACCCTCTGTTTTTCCCATCGGGGCTGGCTTTACTAAAAAGCTGCATGAGTATATTCAGCAAAAGGTTTCACTGACCTTAGAAAGAGGCCTCCGTGTTGCACAAGAAAGTGCCACTAAACTTCTCGTCATTGAAATTAGTTTGCCAATCCCTTCCCTGATAAAGATCAAGCTTCAAAAGTTATATCCGGAAACTTCATACAAAATTTGCACTATGCTAGTAGGAGACACAATATTAGTTATCTGAGCACTAAACCTGGTGAGGAAGGGGTGAGGAAGGCCGCTCCTCTGGAAAGTTAAAGTGGAAGGGAAGGGAGATAGCAGAGGCGACTGAAGAGAGACGCCAGGAGGGCTGAGGTTCCGCGTCGCAAGCTATGATGAGGGTCATGGTTCTGGACTTAACGACCACTGTGATCCACAATCATGTTCTACGGAGAGAGGCAGTGGTCGCTCCGGTAAGCTAAATGCTGGCACTATCTGATCTGAACACTGGAAAGGTCTAAGTATCACAAGGACATCGACACGTAATCATTCTTCGGTCTCCAAGGACATCTACATGTAATTGTTCTTTAGCACAGGAATTCCTACCACAGCCTACGTTGTCACGGGAAGAAACACCCAAGTGCCAGTCTGTATGGATATTTTTTGTGTTTATTTGCTTGTTTTCAAGCTCTGCATGTATTTCCCCCTTTTTCCATTAGCTCCAGAATATTATTTAAGGATTTATCTTCCAGTCACTTTTAGTCAAGTGTGTTACTACTTCCACTCAAAGTGGGAGACATGGCCAGAGAAGGGCACCTAAGTGAATCAAAACTAAACAGAAGCATGGACTTGGGCTGTAACTTCTTTTAAAAAAAGACCCTTCTGTTTAGTTGGACTTGAAACGATAAAGCATTGACTTAGGCAGCCATTTTGACACCACAAGGGGAGAACCTGCATGAGAAAACACTTAACTGCAAACTGAGTCTAGAAAATGAAAAGGAGGTGCAGTCTTTTAAGCAACTGACCCAAGCCCCACCTGAAGCCAGGCCCCGCACTCCGTGTCGCCCATGAGTCAATAAATTATTACCCTTTTCGCTTAAGAGAGGTTGGCTTCAACTATGCATCTCTTGGAACTAAATGAATCCTAACAGATAAGTCCACTCTCGAAAAATATATCCTAAGAGAAAAAAGAGGAAAAAAATTGACTGAAAGTGTAATTAAAGAACAAATGGCAAATTCAGGGCTGGGCCCAAAGTGGTATAAAGTGCTCCTGTGAACATTAACCCTTCTTCCTTCCTTCCTTCTCTGCTCCTACAAATATTTATAAATAAATGTGTAGCCCAGAAATAAACTTTAATAGTAAGTTCTATATTTAAAAACATTTAAAAATTTACTTAAGATCACCAAAATCTCAGTTGTTCCCATTCACTTATGACAACAATACCATTATCCATCACTTGGGTAAAAAGTCACAAGATTTTCAAACATACAGTTTAACTACTTATTTTCTCTACTCTACAGATCCAACAAAATTTAATTTTATTATACAAAGCACAATAGAAGTTTGGGTGCACACTTTTAGCTATCTTGCCCTATTATGAAAATCTGCCTTCTATAGAGAAAGCTATAAGAACAGAAGGAATTAAGGAAAAAAATTAAGTGGCGTTCTCCAAAACGTTGGAAACAACTTAATTATGCTTACCATAATTACTCACTAGTGGAACAATGTTTGGAACTGTGATTCTATTTCACAGAAGATATTAGGTGGTGTAAAACACGTAAGTAACAACAATAAATCAGTGTCAGGGTTTCTGACGGTGCATAATGTAATACCAGGCAGAGAGTGGCATTCTATCTTGAGCCACTTGAGCCACTTACCCCCCAAAAGGAAATGCCAGTCACGTGTTCTAAATCACAAGTTTCCACAACACCAAAGGCTTCCAGCATGCCATTGCTTTTTGGAGACTATATGCAAAAATGCATCTGTAAATGGATTCATTTTAACATGGATCTTTCTTAGAGGAAGCTGAGTGTTCTGTGTCAAATCAGGAATGAGAATTGCAGCCAATGAAGATGGAAAAAAAGATAGCTTATCCCTTACTGCTGGCAAAGCCAATTAGGCATATCTTTGTTTCATGACAGCTATATAAAGAATTGGGGAGTTGAGAGTGTGGGCATTTGATACGGATGTGCAAACTAATTCTTTCTGTTGGCTCACATAAACAACATTTAGTAGAATATCCAGTAGATGTTTTTTGGCTTCACTTCCCCAAACCATGTAAGGCAACATAATTTAATTAAAAAAATACAAGAGCTTCTTCAAACAGTATTTCAGATATGTTGAGATATCAATCTTATTCATTGGATTATTCAATTGGAAACTAAAATCAAACTTAACATTTGCATTATGTCCTTGATGACTTTGACTTTCTCTATTTCTGCCATGTACTAGCAATACAGTAATCATTCAGTATGCAAATTCAGTGCCAACATGAATTTTGCAATTGGAATTTAAATTAATTGATTGTTTAAACCTTTGTCTTTTATTTTTGGGTCTGTCTCTTGCACTAGATTATGAGCTCCTGCAAAACAAGGGCTTCCTCTGTGTGTACATTGCCAGCATTACACATACACTGGGAACTCAATTGAAATAAATTTAGTAGTGGTTTCCACAGAGAAGTATATTAAGCATTTTGGTGAATATTTTATTAAGGAAGTCCCACAAGTAAAGTTAAGTAGGATTCTTCTGGACAGAACTCATTTTTATTTGACAAACATGTTTCTTGAAATTCTTTCAAGCACGAGCCCTGCGGCCATCATTGCTGGCATTTATTGACTGCTTGCTACAAGTCAGGTAAAAGGCTAAGTACCCTCAATCCATTATATCTGTTCTCTTCACAACTTCCCTATAGAGTAATAATGTTAGTATTAAAGTATCACAAATAAGGAAACTAATGCTGTCTTAAAAATTAGAAGACTTAATTACATACCCAAGGTCACACTGGAGTCCTCATTCTTCACCAAACTGTGCTCCAACCTAACAGGTTCTGTATTTTGATGACCATAAAAAGTAACAGGAGAGGAGAGACCCAAGATGGTGGAGGCAAAAGTGGAAGTTACACTAAAGGACTTCCCAGGACCAATCTGGAATTACAACTAAATTGTAGAGAAATCATCCTGAATATTCAACTGAACACTAGCAGTAGAGAAGCCTTATAACCACGAACAGACAGAAGAAACCACTTAACCACACAAGACTGGTAGGGAGTGCAGAGGAGGCACAGGAGGGCTGGCTGGGCTCCCACAGGCAGCAACGGAAGTTCTGGAGGGATATTTCAGCAGCCGGGGGTTCCCCCTAAGATGTGTCGGGTCTAAACACCAAGCTGGGCTCCCCAGCCTATAGCACCAGAGCCAGAAAGGAACCCAGATAACATCCAGCTATGAAAAGCTGCAAGGTTTTTTCCGCCAGGAAAGGATGGTTGGAGACTCAGAGAGCCTCTTAAACGGCCAACAAACAAAATTTCATTTGCAGCCACTTACCCTGAGTTCTGGCAGAGAGAGGACAGAGTGGACTAGAAACGTGTGAGGAGAGTCTGGAGTTGGTGGCTCTGGGGAGAGAACTGAAGGAACAGCACCAGGATCCATGTGCTGAGTCATTCCCCAAACTGCAGGAGCCATCTCTCTCAGGCTGAGCACTCTTCTTTGAATGGCATCAGCCTGGGGGGAAGCAATAACCCCACCCTCAGGAATTACTCTGCCCCATCCTGTGGAACTTAAGCCACAGGATGATTACTGATTACAGCTTGATACTATATCATTAATTAGCTTAACAACTAAGGTGGATCTCTGGGAGCTCTATGAGACTTTAGCTGATCCTCCCCCAGGCCTAGTGCTGACAAAAGCCAGCTTTGGTGCTCAGCCTAGTTCTTTCCACACACAAACAGGTCCAGCAGAGGGAGCCACATGCTATGGATCGCTGAGAGCTCCAAACAGGTTGACCAGGGCCACTCACAAGCAGCATCTGACAAAGGCCTACACCGGAGTCTTTGCAGATCTACCCAATACATAGAAGCAAATACAAAGAAGCAGCCAAAATGGGAAGACAAAGAAACAGGCCCCAAATGAAAGAATGAGAGAATTCTCCAGAAAAAAAAAACTAGATGAAATGGAGGCAAGCAATTTACCAGATAGAAAGTTTAGAGTAGTGATTATAAGGATACTCAATAGCATGGAAAAAAGACAGAAAAACCATAAAAAATGATCAGTCAGAAATAAAGAATGAAATATCTGAAATAAATAATACACTGGAAGGAATAAATGGGAGGTTAGATGAAGCAGAGGACTGAATCAGTGATTTGGAAGACAAGGTAGAAAACTAAAAACCAGGCAGAGGAGCAAACACACAAAAGAATTTTTTTAAAAGGGGTGAACTTCAGAAACATTAGGACTACAGGAAGTACAACAACATCCGCATCATGGGAACACCGGAGGGAGAAAAGAGCAAGCAAGGGATCAAGAACCTATTTGAAAAAAATAATGACTGAAAACTTCACTAATCTGGTGAAGGAAAGACACACAAGTCCAAGCAGCTCAGTGAGTATGAAATAAGATGGACCCAAAGAGACCTACACTGAGATGCATCACAATTAAAATGACAAGGTTTAAAGACAAGGAGAGAATCCTTAAATCTGCAAGAGAAAAGCAGGTAATTATATACAAGGGAGAACCAATTAGATCGTGATCTTATTTCTCAACAGAAACATTTCAGGCCAGAAGGGAGTGGTGAAGACTATTCAAGGTGATGAAAAGCAAGGACCTACAACCAAGGCTACTTTACCCAGCAAGGCTATCACTTAAAATCAAAGGAGAAATAAGGAGCTTCCCAAATAAGATAAAGTTAAAGGAGTTTCTTAACACCAAACCAGTGCTGGAACAAATATTAAAGCGCTTGAAAGAGAAGGAGGAGGAGAAGGAGGAGAAGAAGGAGGAGGAAAAGCAGGAGGAAAAGGAGGAGGAGGGAGGAGGAGGAAGAAGAGGAGGAGAGGAAGAAACAACAACAGAGGAAAATAGTCAAACAATAAAATGGCACCAAATACATATTGGTCAATAATCATCTTAAATGGAATTGGCTTAAATGCTCCAACCAAAAGACAGAGGGTAATTGAGTGGATAAGAAAACAAGATCCAAATATATCCTGCCTCCAAGAGACACATCAGATCAAAAGATACACACAGACTAAAAGTAAAGGGATAGAAAAAGATATTTCATGCAAATGGAAAGGAAGAAAACACCTGGGGTAGCAGTATTTATATCTGACAAAACAGACTCTAAAACCAAGGCTATAGTAAGGGACAAAGAAGGACATTACATAATGATGAAGGGAGCAATCCAATAAGAGGATATATACTTAATAAACATTTATGTACCCAACATAGGAGCACCTAAATATGAGAAGCAAATCTTGATGGACATAAATGGAGAGATCAACAGAAATACAATTATAGTTGGGGATTTTAACACCCCATTGACTTCAATGGATAGATCTTTCAGGCAAAAAATCAACAAGAAGACAAAGCCTTAAATGACACACTAGACCAAATGGATTTAATTGATATCATCAGAGCATTTCACTCCACAGCAACAGAACATACAGTCTTTTCAAGTGCACATGGAATATTTTATAGGATAGGCCACACGTTGGGACACAAAACAAGTCTCAATAAATTTAGGAAGACTGGAATCATATCAAGCAACTTCTCTGACCACAATGCTATGAAACTAGAAAGCAAACACAAGAAGAATACTGAAAAAAATACAAAGGCATGGAAGCTAAATAACATGTTATTAGACAATGAATGGGCCAACAACAAGATCAAAGAAGAAATCAAAAGATATATTGAAACAAATGAAAATGAGGACACGACAATCCAAAATCTGTGGGGCACTAGGAAAGCAATCCTCAGAGGGAAATTTGAGCCTATCTCAAAAAATAAGAAAAAGCTCAAATAAACAATCTAACTTCACGCTTAAAGGAACTTGAAAAAGAACAACAAAGCCCAAAGTGAGAAGGAAGGAAATTGTAAATGTCAGAGCAGAAATAACTGAAATAGGGTCTAAAAAATGATATAAAAGATCACCAAATCCAAGCGCTGGTTCTTTGAAAAACTAAAAAAGACTGACAAAGCTTTAACCAGACTCATCATGACAAAAAGAGAAAGGACCCAAATAAATAAAAATCAGAAATGAAAGAGGAGAAATAACAACTGACACCAAACAAATATAAAGGATTGTAAGAAAATATTATGAACAAATATCTACCAACGAACTGGACAACCTGGAATGCATAAATTCCTATAAACATACAATATTCCAAAAATAAATCAGGAAGAATCAGAGAATCTGAATAGAGACATTACATTTAGTGAAACTGAAGCAATAATCAAACTCCCAACAAACAAAAGCCCTGGACCAGATGGCTTCACAGGTGAATTTTACCAAACATTCTGAGAGGAATAGCACCTTTCCTTCTCAAATTACTTCATAAAATTCAAGAGGAGGGAAGGCTCTCAAACTCATTTTACAAGCCAGCATTATCCTAATTCCAAAACCATATAAAGACACTACAAAGAAAAAAAAAACCATAGGCCAATATCCCTGATAAACATAAGATGCCAAAATCCTCAACAAAATATTAACAAACCAAATACAGCAATGCATCAAAAAGATCACACACCATGACCAAGTGGGAGTTATTCCAGGAATGCAACATTGGTACAACATTCACAAATCATAAATATGATTCACCACATAAACAAAATGAAGGATAAAAACCACATGACCCTATCAATAGATGCAGAAAAAGCATTTGATAAAAGCCAGCACCCATTTATGATAAAAATTTTCAGCAAAGTGGGAACAGAGGTTACATATCTAAACATAATGAAGGCCATATATGACAAACTCACTGCCAGCATCATACTCAAAAACTATAAGCATTCCCCTTAAGTACTGGAAAAAGACAGGGATGTCCACTTTCACTTCTCTTATTCAACAAAGCACTGGAAGTCCTAGCCACAGCAACCAGACAAAAAGAAGAAATAAAAGACATGCAACCCAGAAAGAAAGAAGTAAAACTGTCATTATTTGCAGATGACATGATACTATACATAGAAAACCCCAAAGATTCCACCAAGAAACTATTAGAACTGGTAAATGAATTTAGCAAAGTAGCAGAATACAAAATGAATATCCAGAAATCAGTTGCATTTTTATATGCCAATAACAAACTAACAGAAAGGGAAATTAAGAAGACAATCCCATTCACAATTGCTATGAAAAGAATAAACTACCTAGGAATAAACCTAACCAAGGATGTAAAAGACCTGTACTTGGAAAATTGTAAGACACTGAGGAAAGAAATGGAAGATACAAATACCGTATTTTACCGTGTATAATGCACAGCCTTGTTTTTCTGCCCATGACACACAGGATTATTATAGCCATTATTGTATCAATGGTATGTAAGCCGTTATACCCATATATACTGCCCATCCTTATTTTTCCCTCAAATATATGGGTAAAAAAAATGCCCATAATACATGGCAAAATATGGCAAGTAGAAGCATGCACCGTGTTCATGGATAGGAAGAATCAACATCCTTAAAATGCCCGTGCTACCCAAAGCAATCTACAGATTCAGTGCAATTCCTATCAAGATTCCAATGATGTATTTCACATAACTAGAACAAATATTTCAGAAATTTATATAGAACTACAAAAGACCCCTCCAAGCAATAACAATCCTGAGAAAGAAGGACAAAGTTGGTATACTACCTAATACCAAACTACACTATAAGGCCATAGTAATCAAAGCAGCATGGCACTGGCATAAACACACACATACAGATCAATGGAACAGAATAGAGAGTCCAGAAATAAGCTCACACCTTTATAGTCAATTAATATTCAAGAGAGGAAACAAACACACACAATGGGCTAAAGAGAGTTTATTCAATAAATGGTGTTGGGAAAATTGGACAGATATGTGTGAAAATGAAACTAGTCCACCTTCTTATGCCACACACAGGAAATAATTCAAAATGGATCAAAGACTTAAATATTAGGCCCCAAACTATAAAAATCCTAGAAGAAAACACAGGCAGCAAATTCTCAGACATTGTTCACAGCAATATTTTATTGCATATACTTCCCCAGGCAAAGGGAACCCAAGAAAAAAATAAACAAATGGGACTATGTCAAGCTAAAAAGTTTTGCACAGAAAAGGAAATCATCAACAAAATAAAAAGACAATGCACAGGATGGGAGAATATATCTGTTGATACATCTGATGAGGGGTTAATATCCAAAATTTATAAGGAACTTACACCAAAAAACAAATGAACCAATTAAAAATTGAACAAAGGACCTGAATAGACACTTATCCAAAGAGTTCGTACAGATGGCCAACGGACATATGAAAAGATGCTCAACATGATTAATCATCAGAGAACTGCAGATTAAAACCACCATGAGATACCATCTCACATCTATTGGAATGGCTATCATTAATAAATAAACAAACTACAAGTGCTAGCGCGGATGTGGAGAAAGGGGAACCCTTTACGCTGTTGGTGGGAATGAAGGTTGGTGTAGCCACCATGAAAAGCAGTGTGGAGATACCTCAAAAAATTAAAAATGGATCTGCCTTTGGACCCAGCTATCCCACTTCTGGGATTATATCTGAAGGAACCCAAAACTCTAATTCGAAAAAACATAAGCACCCCTATGTTCACTGCAGTGTTATTTACAATCGCCGAGATATGGAAACAGCCCAAGTGTCCATCAGTGGATAAAATAATTATGGGGCATTTACACAATGAAATACTACTCAGCCATTAAAAAAAGCAGAAAATTTTACCCTTTGCAACAGTATAGGTGGATCTGGAGGACATTATGCTAAGTGAAGTAAGCCAGTCAGAGGAAGAAAAATACTGTATGATTTCACAAGGAAAATGGAAACAGGCTCATAGATGGAGAGCAGGCTGACAGCTGAGGGGGGTGGGATGTTAGGGGGTGGATGAACTGAGAAAAAAGGAAAAAGGACTCATGGACATAGAAAGCAGTGTAGCGATTGCTGGGGGAAGGAGGATATAAGGGAACTAAATAGTAATGGGAAAAAATGCAGTAAAGATTAAATTAGAAGAAAAGAAGTAACAGGTATGTGGGAACAGGTAGGTAGGTAATTAACTTTACTACAAGCTTTAATCTTTTTCTTTTTGTTTCTTAGTTTCAGAAATGAGATCAACCATGTCAACTCCTTCAATCGTAAGGGCATATGTGGAAATAGATCATAAGAGATTTGAAATCAGGAAATTGTTTGGCTCAAGTACATCGGCACACAAAACACCACTGAAAGGCAAGGTTTGCTCAAAGAAAACAGATGTACAAATGGGAAAATGAATCAAGCAGCTGCCTGGGATTCGTGGGTCTAAAAAGTTAGGTTAGCATGGGACACCAGTGGTCCCTGTTATGTCAGCAACTTCTCCTACATGTCCCAAGAGATGTAGCAACAACAAAGGGAAAAACATTTTGAACACATCCTATGATACTTGGAGATATCTGGCTCGACAGCTGTTACCCCAAACAGTCAAATCATTAACAGTGACTAATATACATATGGACACAAAATGTTATTTACTTGATATTTTCATATAAATGTTACAATAGTTTTATTATTCTTAAAGGATTTTTTTGTAATGTAAGAGGAAAAATGATTCCTCTAAACTAACACTAGAAAAACACAACATTTGCATACCTGTAAATCCATTTTATTTCTTTTATGAAGCCTCCATATTGAATTCAAGAGTTAGCAAATAGCATTTGAGAAATTAAGAAAATACCAGGAGTACTGCATTATTAAAATTTTCTAGAAACCTCAGTCTATTTTTCCTGGGGCCTCTTCAATAAGTACAGGAAGGGAATAAAGGGATGTACAAAACTAACTACCTGTCAGAACAGGGAGGAAACAAGAGGTCAGCTTCAAAAACCCAATAGTAGGAAGCACCTCATCACAAATAATTCATTGCCTAATTCGTTCTTGTAGTGTGTGCAAGCCTTGGCCTCATGCTGTTAGTGCTTTGTTACAGTTTTTCAAAGTAATGTAAACATTCCCAAAATATTAAAAAGGTATATTAATTAGAAAAATATCAATTGGGGCTGCCATAACAAAATGTCATTGACTGGGTGGCTTAAACAATAGGAAATTTAGTTTCCCACTGGTTTTGAGGCCAGACGTCCAAAATCAAGGTGACAGCATGGTTGGTTTTTGATGAGAACACTTTCTTCCTGGCTTGTAGATGGCCTACTTCTTGCTGTGTCTTCACATGGCAAGAGAGAGAAAAAGGGAGACGGGGTGTGGGGGGAGACCTTCCTCTTTAAGACCGCAGTACTCTCCGATTAAGGCCCCACTCTTACAACCTCATTTAATTTGAATTACTTTCTGAAGACACCATGTCCACACAGAGTCATATTGCGGGTTAGGGTTTCGACTTAGGAATTTTAGGTGGACACAGGCCACTCTATTCAAAAGGTAATAGCTTCTTCTCTGCTTTTATTTAACACATTCATAAGAACTTTCCACAATGGCTTTATTCTTGTGATGGTAACTCCATGTGGGCTGTGGGGCCTCGGGACTTGCAGGCTCTTAGCTCCTTTGAGGTGAATCTCCATTCCAAAGCCCAAATGACAAAGGGTGGAAGCTCTCCTCTTGGACCATCGATCTGACCCCTCACCATCTGCCGTAAGGGTGATATTGATTCAATTTCTTCCATTTCTGGGAAGTAATTTGCACAACTTGCGACTGAATAAAAACAACTTACTTTTGGGGGGAGTAGGAGGAGGTAAGGGAAGAAAAAGATTTGGGCAGAGGTAATTGATCTATGCACAGACTTTAAATTAGCCCCTCCATTGTCAAACCGCATCTCATTTCCATGCTTCAACATCCCTGCAGCCTTGGGACCTGAATTCCTTGTTGGTTGTGTCCTTTCCTGAGCGTGTTCAGGTCTATGGCTGTTCTGCTATGCTATGTTCTATTCTTCATCTTTTAAGAACTTTTTTGAAATATCTTATTTGCTTAAGTTTGCCACAGCTACATTTTTTTTCTAGGATCATACTTGATTTTTATTCTTTTCCTATCATTTTGAGTCAGTGTCTGGAGGCAGAAGAAATAAATCTATGTGCTGAGTTCATCATTTTCAATGGGAAGCCTGTTTATACTTAATAATTGAGAATTTATTTAATCAGCCATTCATTCCATATTCAACAAGCATTTGTTGAATATTTTCTAACTAACAAGCTCTATCCTGAAAGCCTAATGAATGTATGATGCATTCATTTAATATTGTTTTAGTCAGGCATTTTCTATGTGCCAAGCATTGTAAAGAACTTCATGATTTAGTGTCTCAGGATAACAAAGTAGACAACCAGAGAAGCTTTAAATTCTCTGTCCTCAAAAACCTAAATACATATTAATCTCTCTCAGGGACCTGAGTAGAATAGCTTCTCAAGTCTCTCTTAACTTAAGAGTTCTGAAAAATGCAATTTACATGGAGGTCAGGTGACCCTGGTGACCAGTTTAGTTCTTAGGTGGGGATGGTCATCTCCCATTACCAGCTCTCTGCCTCTTCCATGTGGTGATAGAGTTTCTTCCTTCAGTTTTGGCTGGAATCATGGGCCACCTGCTAGAGGCTACATTTTCAGCCTCCTTTGCAATGGAAGAGGAGTGAAAATCATCTGTGTACAGCTTCCAAGTTATTTATTTAAAAGGAAGTGCCATGTGCCACGCCACTTCTCTCCCCACTTATCAGCAGCAGTGGTGAGCCATGCATATAAATCAGTACCTGACTTTGATCACCCAGAAAGGGACTGTGAGCAGTTGATGGGAGAATAAGAGGAATGGAAACCCAGTCCCTTGATGACTTCAGAGAGCAGGGCTTCCCCACCAGGCTAGATCGGACAGATGGTTACATAATACGGCATCAACAACTTCTCCCTTTTCAAGTCACTATATTTTGCAGTTCTCTTTAGAGAACATCTTAAACTTTCCCCTAATGTGACAGCTTTAATTCATCAAGTAACTGTCAACTAACTATCACTTTCCTCACATATAGTAAAATTATAAAAGAATGGTGCTAACCATAGTTTTAAATATTCACATTATACCCACTGCTATATTTCTCAATGACAGTTTAGTAAGCAGATGCACAGAATTCCACCTATGAAAAATTTAAATGGCAATTTTGATTCTAGCTTCTATCACAAAATGAGGTTTCAGTAAAAGAACTTAGAAACTATTCCCACACCATCCTAAAGAATTTTGCTTTATCTCCTCTTTCATTATTATTAATGTGCAATTAACATAGTTTTTACTCAGAATTTTTACTACCACGGAACCACCCCCCGCCGCACACCGGGCCTCGGTCCGGTACGGAGAGTCTGTCCACTGGGGAAACCGGGCCTGGCCGGAAAGGAGGCCGCCCCCTTGCCCGTCACGCACCACACATTCGTGGGGAACCTGGCGCTGAACCATTGGTGGATGACCTGTTTCTCGGTTGAGGTTTCCAATGTAGCAGAGCAGCTCCCTCGCTATGATCTATTGAAAGTCAGCCCTCCACCCCAGGGTTTGTAAAAATAAAATAATAAAAATTATAAATAAATAAATAAATAAATAAATAACAAAGATTTAAAAAAAGAATGTTTGCTATCAAAGAAAGGAAAACAACAGCCCTTTAAAAAAAAAATTTTTCAGGAAGGGTCTGGTGCATGATCATGGACACCATATATTATCTTCTCTCCTTTTTCACCAGTAACGACATTAGCAAAGTAGTATAAAATTTATTAGGTTATTCATATTTATAAAATCATATGTCTATATTATGCTTAGACAGCTACAACTGAAAATTCTACTTAAAATGTAGGAAAATAAAAGGAAGTCCTCTATAAGTAAATGTAGGGCTTATATCTTAAAAGATCATTCAAAATTTATAATTTAAGAAACAGATCAGTAGAAGAGTTCTGATTTTGGTTTGGACAGAGAAAGTTGCAAGAAACTATTGCTGTTATCCTAATAACCAAAACAAGCTATACCAGTTATAAAACCACAGTATTCTGAACCCACCAGTGGTGAGGATGCAAAGAAATCATAGAGAAAGAGATTTCAGAAAGCTGTCAGTATTTTATAGGAGATAAGAGAATGAAGGCTCTTCTCAGTCCTGGTAGGTGAGCAATACAGGAATCTACCATTTACAGTCATAAGGAGAAAGCAACTAAACTTCAATAACTTACGACTGTCTGTGGACTAGTGGGGAAGATTAAAATCCCAAAAAGCTTCAGCCACATGCCAAACTTTTCCTATGATTCCCTGTTATCGAGTATTTGTTGACTCAAAGCTTGGGAGCAAGGTAGGAGGGCTAAGAGGACTGTCTCGGACATATCCTGGGCAAAAGGATATGTCCCAGGTGCTGTTTTAAACTCTGGCAGGTTTGCTGTAGAGCACAAAGAGGAATCTCACCACCACTCAGACCAAAATCTCTGCAAAAGGAAAAATTTTGACTCTGTGTCCAAATATTTGAGGCAAGTAATAAATTGAATCAAACCGAGGCTGCAGCGAATCCCAGGCCAAGCTTAGCTTCAGACCAGGTTGACTCAGACCCCAAATCTACCAATTTACACATGAAGGGACATGTTCTTTTCTGGAGGAAAATATAATTTACTTCAGACTCCACTGTTATTATGTACAACATGTTCTGTATAAAATCAAAAAGTATAAAGTATACCAAGAATCAGTGAAATGTGACTCATAATGAATAGAAGTAGCAAAATAAAGACAGCCTCAGAGACAGCCTAGATGTATAATTATCACACTTAAAAATAACTATAATAAAATTTATAAAGAGTCCAGTGGGAAAGTTGAAATGCATGCACGTATAGATGGGGAATTTGAGCTGATGCACAGAAACAGTAAGGGGGAAAAAAGGAATTAAATGGAAGTGGCAGAAATTAAGAAATGAAGAATGTATTTAATTGGCTTAAAGGCAAACCGGATTCATCAAAGAAGAGAATCAATGATCTTGAAGTCAGGCTTTAAAAAAATACACAAATGGAAACAAAGTAAACACAAGAAGAAAAAGAAAGGGAAGGAAGAGAGGATGGGGCTGAGCAAGAGGAGAAAAAAGACTGGTCAAGATTTATAGGATAATATTAAGTGATCTATATTACCATACTAATTAGGGTTCTAGAAAGAAAGAAGAGAGATTAAACAGGAAAAAAAAACAAAACAGTTAAAGCTACAGTGGTGTGACCTTTCTTGAACTCATAAAAAGGTAATCCAATATCCGGAAGCTCAGGAAACTCCAAGCAAGATAATCATGAAGCAAACACACCTGTACATATTATAGTTAAACTTCTAAAAACCAAAAAGTGAAAATAAATCTTAAAAGAAGCCAAGTAAAAAGACACATTACATATAGGGAAGCAATAATATCAATATCAGGCTCCTTACCAAAAACAATGGAATGCAAATGACGACAAAATGACATTTATACAGTGCTGAAGAAAAAAGATAGTAAGCCTAAGATTCCATGCCTAATGAAATATTCTTTTAAAATAAAGTCAAGTGAATGTATTTTCAAACAAGCAAAAACAGAGAATTCATCTCCACCAGACATATATAAGATATGATAAAAAAATTCTTTAAAGGAAAAATGGTATCAGATGTAATTCAGACTTGTAGATGGAATGAAGAGCACTGAAAGGAATAAATCTGGGTAGATGTAAATGAATAATCTCTGTTATTATTTTACATATATATACAGTTTTGAAATTAAGAGACTATTGGCCCTTTAAAATAAAAGAACGTCTATGTATTGGGAGAAAATACGGCATGTGTAGCGAAATAACACGTAAAACCATAACAGCACAAATTCATGGGAGAGGGCAACTGAAATTATACCATCACTTTTATTTGGAAGTAAAGTGTAAAACCATAAAGATTACATTGCAACATCTAGACCAATTAATAAAAAGATAACCCCAAAATGTACACCAAAAATTTGGGATTCATTCAAAATAATTTAAAAGGAGAAAAGAAGGAACAAAAACTAATGAGGTAAATAAAACCAAATACAATTAAGAAAATAAGATTGGAGACTAAGTACAACAATATTAATAGTATCAGTTATACTACAGTAATGGTGGGAAGCAAGACTTGTTGCATGTTCTTTACAAAAGAGGCATTTTAATTTTTTTATATATTGATTTTAGAGAGTGGGGTGGGGGGAGAGAGAAAGAGAGAGAAGGAGAGAGAGAGATCAATTTGTTGTTCTACTTATGTATGCATTGGCTGGTTCTTCCATGTTCCCTGTGAACCAAACCAACAGCCCTGGTATATTGGGATGATGCTCTAAGCAACTGAGCTACCCAGCCCGGGCCTACAAGAGAGACATTTTAAATGCAAAGACAAACAAGATGAAGGTAAAAATATAAGTGGGACAAGGCATACACAACAAACACCAAGCATAAGAAGTCTTACATGGCTACACCAATACAACACAAGGTGGCATTTAAAATAAGCACCATCCTCAGGGATCAAAAGGCACACTTCCTGCTGATAAAAGGACTGACTCATCGAGTGGATGTGGAAGCCCTAAATATGCAAACTCCCAACACAGAACTTCAAAAGGTATGAAGCAAGAGCTGATGAGGGAAAAAGAGGGCCTCTGCTTCCAGCCAAAATAGGGACTGTATTTACCCTCCCACCTAGGACACTATTTTTAACAAAATATATGAAACAATGCTTTACGGAATACTGTATAAATGCATTTAAAGTTCACAATTTCTGAAAGACTGGAAACCAATGAAGTAAGCTCAACTACCCCAAGCTTACTGCTTGTCTGTAGCATAGAAGATGAAAACTCAGCGCCTGGAAGAGCCCAGTGGTATCCCTGAGTCAAGAAAGATTGGAGAATTCAGAAAGACTGGTACAACTGAAGTCCTCTGGACAGGGTCACGGGAAAGGAAAGCCTCAAGGAAAAGGAGCGCCAGGATTCCTCAGACGGTCTCCCTCCAAAATTCAGGTGAGTACTGACAAGGTCGCACATGCAAAAAGCTAGAAAAAGAACTACCCAGAAGGAGTAGAGAGCATGGTTCTTCACACTCGCAGACTGCTGACGACAGTGCTTTTCCCACCAATCGCACTGAAAAATTCCTGATTTATGGGATAGTGCAGATGGTGCTTTCTCTCTTGCCTCAGGAAGAGAGAATAATTAGGTCTTCACCAAGCATTGCTCCAGTTTCTTCTAACAAATGTATCAAACTGTTTCCAAGTAACTTACTTACATCCCCAAACAGAGCTTAGAATATTTATAGGAATACAAAAATAACTAACACAAGGCAAAATCACAACATCTGGCACCTAATCAAAAATTACTAGGCAATTAAAGAAGGAGAAAAATATGACCCATAGTGAGATAATAAATAAGCACGCAAAACCAATCCAGAACTGATGCAGATGTTAAAATTAGCAGATTAAAATGCTAAGACAGTTATTACAAAAATATTTCATGTGTTCAAAAAGTACACATGGAAGATATTTAAAAAACACCCAAATTCAAACTTCTAGAAATAATACTATAATGTCTAAAATTAGAACTACACGGGATGGGATTAACAGCAAATAAATTACAGAAGAAAAGATTAGTGAACTTGAAGACAGCAACAGAAATTACCCAAAATAAAGCAACACATGGAAAAAAGGTAAGTCTAAAAAGTGGACAGAACATTAGACAGCTACGGGACTTCAAGTGGCTTAATATACATGCCCTTGGACTGAGCAGAGATGTCTTAGAACAAAACTCAAGCACCACCTATAAAAGTATAAATGAGGCTTCAAAATTAAAATTTCTGTTATTCAAAAATCATGTAAAGAGTATAAACAGGGAATAAAACTTTGTATATTATACATCTAAAAAAGAACTTGTATTAAGAATATATAAAGAACTCTCAAAGTTCAATAATAAGAAGAAAGCAACTCAATTACAAAAATGAGTAAAATAATTTAAGACACTTCACAAATAAGCACCTGAAAAGATAATCAACATCGTTATTTATTAAGTAAATAAAAACTTACAGTCACAAACAGCTACCACCACACATTAATTAGAACAGATAAAATTTAAAAGGCTAACCATACCAAGTGTTGGCGAGGGTGTGGGGAACTGGGACTCTCACACAGTGCTGATGGCAATGGAAAATGGCTCCGACCCACTGGGAAAAATCTGGCAGTGCCTTAAAAGACAAAATGTACAACTAACTCATCGTCCAGTCATTCGTAAGTTCTAGATCTACGAAAATTAAGGCCTGTGTTCATGCAAAGATTTGTGTATGGATATGAAGAGCTGCTTTATGTATAATAACTCAAATATGAAAACCACCATAGTGCCCACCAACAGTTAAATGGACAAACTGTGATCTATCCATACCACAGAATATTATTCAATAATACAAAGAAATAAATTATTAATGCAGGCCACAGCGCAGACAACTCTCAAAATAATTATGTGTGGATAAATCCTGACTAAACATTATGTTGAGAGAGAAAAAACCCAGATTCATACCCGGTGTCTCCCTCTCTCTCCCTATCCCTCTCTCTCTTTCTCTCTCCCATGCACACACCAGAAATATGTATCCGTGCTCCTTTTTATTTGACTTCCAAGAATAGGCAAAATTACTACATAATAGTAAAAGTCATGAAATAGGAGCATGATTGGCCTTCCTGTGGTGATAGAAATCTTGTTTTTTTTCAGTAATGGTTATTCGACCATATAAAATTGTCCAAATTCCTCAACATGAACACTCAGGTCCGAGCATTATGCTGTATGTAAGTACACCTAAGTAACGTTTTAAAAGAAGGGCCATGAAAAGTAAATTACTCTTTTACCACCGTTCGCATTTAATTTTCTCAATTATTTAAACATTGTTCTTGCAGATTGAGCATATTTCCCATATCCATAAAAACAAGCTGTAAATATAATCAAGATATCGCAAATACTCTAGGGAAAATATTAAAACATATTATTTTTCTTTAAAGGGCCTCAAAATATGATACCAGAAAAAGCCAAAAAAACAAAAACCAAGACAAACTTAAGCCAAAACTGATTCTCTAAAACAAAAACCTTCTCTAAGCTTAACTTAAATTATTTCTTCATGCTCAGAAAATTTTCTTAATTTCTGTTCATCTCAGGAAATTACACATCGGTATGGATTCTCATGGCCGTTTGTAAACAAACACACCTGCGTTCTGCAGGTACAATCGTCCCATTCAGCCAATTTAAACTCACCGTGTAGCTTCTATGTTTTGGTTGTGGGAGTACTATAAAACAAGACTTAAACTAGGTGGATTTGTAAATTATGAAAATTTGTAAGTCTCATTTTACTTGCCAATTCTAAGCTGTCATCAACTACCACTTATGAACTTCCCAAAACCATGCTCCAAACCACGCCCCCAGACAGGAGGGGCTTCCCGAGGGGCTTCACTGGGCTCCTTGGATCCACACAAGACTCACAGCCTCACTGAGGGGCAGGCCGTGGCCTCGTATCTGCTCCCTCAACTCGTCTTATCTATCAGGGATATACTGAAAAGGAGAGAAGCCGAGCCTCATAAACCCATTTTAAATGGGATGATGGTGTTTGGCCAAAACTATGGGCAATCAGGTTTTTTTTAAAAAGGGAGAGGGGAAAGGCCCTAGTTGGTGTGGTTCAGTGGACTGAGTGCTGGCCTGTGAACCAAAGGGTCACGGGTTCCATTCTCAGTCAGGGCACAGGCCTGGGTTGCCAGCCAGGCGCCCAATGAGGGGCGCACGAGAAGCAACCACACACTGATGTTTCTCTCCCTCTCTTTCTCCTTCCCTTCCCCTCTCCCTAAAAATAAATAAATAAAACCTTCAACATGGAAAGAAAGAAACGGAAAAAGAAAAGATGGTAGTGGAGAGAGGGAGCAGATTTAATCACTGTGAGCGACTGAATCTTCAGTCTCCAAAATGAGATGGCCAGCTCCACCTCACAGGAATGTTCAGCAGACTTTTTAGATTAAATAGCAAATATCAAAAAAGTGCAACCTTTGTTTTTGTTTCATCTTGAGCAGGAGGGATTTGTGATATTCTTTGAACTTGGAGACTTCTAATGACATTAAACATCAAAAGAACTAATTTGCCTTTGGAAGGGGGAGTATACGCGAGGGAGGGGTGGTGTGGTTGTGGTTTCCTCCTGCATCGAACACCCCAAGGGGGAGCTAAGTGCCCCACAATTCTAAGCAGGTCAAAGCATTTTCTTTTTAGGGCAGAAAAAATCAGGGCACGGAAATGGAAATCGCAGATCACACTTTACACCCATGGAGTGAGGAACTGTTGGGGCCCAGTCGCTCCCGCTGAATCAGCCCTCCAAGGGATCCTGGTGTTTATGTCACTGGTACCAAAAACTGCAGCACCTCCATAAACCATTCCAAAAATCCCACACTCTCACCTCAGTTTAACTCTAGTGGCCTGGCCCTAACACCCCTTTGGTGCTGCCTTGAATATGCCTTAAACACCTGTCTTTTTCATATTACACATATTCGTATTACTGTCATTTTATTCATTTGTCAAAAAACTTAACCTTCATTAAGACCAAACTCCAACCCATATCTAGCCCATATCAGAAAAGCTAAATCTGGCTAAAAGACCATCGAATATCACTTTAAATTTATGGCCACTGGCCCAGGGGCCTCGTCCTACTGCAACTGCAACCACTGTAGATTTCCCTACTCTATCCCTCCTCCCACCCCTGAGTGGCTATCAGGAAATGCCACACTTCTTCCCCAGTCTGCACCCTCCTCTCATGACTTTGCTTCCTGTGTTAACAAGAAATCGCGACAGTGGGAACTTCCACCATGTCCTCTAACCACCTCCCAAGTCTGCACTCCTACACTCGGCGTACCCTCCAGTCTCCGCAGATGGTGTACATTGCCCCCTAAGATCAACCTCCTCTCCATCCGCTCCTGCCTGCACAGGGGTGCTGTTCTAGGAACTATCCAGTCTTTTTTGCTTCATCAGTTTTTCCCTCTCTACTGAACTATTCTACCTGCATAAAGCTTGCAGTTATTCCTTCTGTTAAAACAATAATAAAAAACGACCTCATGCTATTATTACAACTTTCCGCTCCAGGGGCCGCCCCATCTTTCCAATTTATAGCAAAATCCCACCACAGAGTTACCTACATCTATCTAATACAATTGCTCACGCCCCAGTTTCTCTTAATCCACTCATTAGGCTTCCACGCCCACCACTCCACCAAAGCGCTCCTGTAAAGGCCACCTGAGATGTCTTCCACTAGCTTGAGCTGTCAGCTGCCCTTGACATGCTCCTTCCTGCCTGCCAGCCTGTCCTTCCCTCACACATTCCTGCCACCTCTCCAATCCCTTTTTGTCTGTCTCCATTCTCATCAACCCAACCATCAAACACTGAAATTCCCTAGTTCTCAGCCCTTACTCTTGTCTTCTCATTCTGCATTCACTCCCTTGCTGATGGCATCAGTCTCAAGGCTTTAAATACCCTCTATCCTGATCATCCTAATGCATTTATATTTGTGGCCCAGGTCACTCGGCAAACTTCACGCTCATACTGCGTAATTCAAAAGCAGACTCATTATCTCCACTGGTTTAACAGGCACTGGAAACTCAACATGGCCACAGTTGGATTTCTCTAGCAGCAAACAGCTCGAACTATAGTCTTTCTATCTCTGGCAAGGTCGAAAACTTCCAAATCTCCCCTCACTCCTTTCTTCTCTCTCACATCTCAAATCCAGTGCATCAGTAATCCTGCTGACCCCCTCCTCCAAATACATCTCACGTCTGACCACTGTTGGCTGATGCTGCTGCACCGGTTCTCCGCCGGATCACTGAGCCAGCTTCTCCACATCGCCACTTCACCTTTGGTCAACCAGTCAGAAAGAATAATCCCTTAAAAACATACAACAGTACCCCCAAATCGGCAATTTCACCTGCAGTTTCGGTTACCCATGGTCAACCATGGCCTGAAAATATTAAATGGAAAATTCCAAAATTAAGAATTTGTAAGTTTTAAATTGCATGCCATTTTGAGGACCTCACTTTATATCATCACCTAGGCATTGTATCATCTCATATTATCACAAGAAGAAGTATGAATACAGTAAAACAAGGCCTTTTGAGAGATCACAGTCTCATAACTTTTATTATAGTATATTGCTATAGTTGTTCTATTTTACTATTAGCTGCTGCTGTTAATCTCTTACGGTACCTAATTTGTAAGTTAAATTTTATAGGTATGTATGCATACATATAGGAAAAAAACAGTTTCAGGCATCAGAAAATGATGCTTGTCTGCTCAGTGCTCCACAGTGCCTTCCCATGACGTCTACTTGAAAATCCAGAGCCCTTACAGCCCTGCGTGATCCGACCTGTCCTCTACGGCATGACCAGTTAGTTCACTGCTATTCTCAACAGTCCTGTCTCTGCCACGTTTCTCTTCTTTCTGTTCTTATAATCTTCCAGGTGAGCCCTTACCTTAGGGCCTTTGCACTTACAGAAATGATGACTCACTGTCTCATGTCCTTCAAGTCTTCGAGAAAATGTCATCTCCTCTGTGATGTGGGCCTCACCGCCCCTTCTCCAGCGGTGCCTGTGCTCCTCCTTTGCCTTACTTCCCTTCGTAATCCCTATCTACTCCTCAAATGTTTTGGAATTTGCAAGATGATGGGTTCTCTACAGGTAGAAGGACTCTTTGCTCGTTTCGCTGTTGAATCTCAATTATGTGAAATGGGGGGCTGGAACGGCCAGATCTCCAAAGGCGGACCATTAAGACAGATACTGTGCTTATTGTAGACCAGAATGGGTCATAAAGGCTCATGCCATTGTGCACCGTGACACATGCCTTTTCCAGAGTATTTTCAAGCAAATTTAAACCCATAATTGTTGGTTTGGCATGGCTGAAAAAAATGGAAACTGTCTTCTCACCTGGGCCAGTTCTACAATCAAAGATGCACAAAACAGATCACTTTTAACATAGCAAATACAAAATATTTTTCCCTAGATAGTTGTACAGAGGGTACCAACAAAAATAAACTAAGGTAATAATTTCTCAAATCTTCAACCTCTCCTCCCCAAGTCTTGACATCTGGGATAGCTCAGGACAAACATTAGTCTCCTTTCCCTTTACAAGACAACTTCAGCTTTCTAAATTTTAACTTCTAAAATTTAACTTCTCTTATCTCTATTTTGTCCCTACATGACACACAAACACAAAATAAGCTATTTTGAAAAAAAACCAAGTATTTTGATCATAAATCCAAGGTGAGAGAAATATACATATATGTAAAACTAGAACAGAAAGGAAGTTTTCCTTGGTACCCTATGTCAGGCATCTACAAACTTTTTCTGTGAAGGGCCAGATAATATATACTTTAGCCACATGGTATCTGTCACAGCTACTAAATTCTGCTTCTGTAAGACAAAAGCAACCACAGGCAACATATAAATGAATGAATATGGCTGCATGCCAATAAAACTTTATTTATAAAAGCAAGTGGTGGGCCAGACTGAGTGGCTGGCCCGTAGTTTGCCAACTCTTGCTCTATGTTTTCTTTGTACAGTGAACCATTGTTTCAAGAGTTTGCAGTGCTCCTTGAATAAATAAAGCCATTTACGTGTTTTATAGTCATAGCAATTTGTTAACAGTTATAATAATATTGTTCCAGAGCTTATGAGTTCTGAGTTGTGCTCAAATCATTTAACTTCCCTTCCCAAAGAAAGTACTGGAGAATATTAAGGCATAGCAAGTGAGAAAACAGTGAGAGTTTGATTGAACAGTTTTTTAAAGAAAAATATAATGAGTACAATTACACAAATAGATATCCGCTATTCATATAAAGCTGGCTCTTTTACATTTGTAAAATGTAGTGTTCAGGAATGTGTTTGCATGTCTTTATGAACTTTTCTGTGAATATACTTATTGAGACTTGGCAGTTAGAAACATAAGGATCAAATCTGCAACCATTACAAGGGTTGCAAAAAAAAAAAAAATCACAATCCTGGGTAGAAAGAAATAGTTAAAGATAGTCTAAGATATCAGAGATGAAGATAAGTTAAACTAGATTTGGGAAATAAGAGCTATTTTCACACCCACTGACCTTTATCTCTTTAAGTTTATCCAGAATATGTGGCATGAAAGAAAGTTGCATTGAAAACATATAGCAGAACCAGACATGAAAAACACTGTCAGTTCAATGTGGTAGTTTCAAAAAATAACTTTTTTTGTTGTTGGTTGTGAGATAAGAATAGAAAAAGAGAAAAAAGACTGATAAATTGATAAACTGAGGGTTGATAACATTCATAGAAAACACTATTCATCACTTACTATGTGCCAGGCAACGTTCTACATGCATTATATATATTAATTCAATCCTTCGACAACTCCATGAGGCAAATACAACTATTATGCCTAAATTTTCAGATGAAAGCAACTGAAGAACAGATATGTGAAGTAATTTGCCCAATGTATCCAGCTGGTAAGTAGAGGAGCTGGGATTTGAACTTGTAGAATGTGGTTCCTGCTTTTATTGAACTGACTACATTGCCTCTAAAAATTGCAGGTTACAAGATTTTGTTTTTCATCTGGACATTGTTGCCCACTAATAAGCCAAACAGAAAAAGCTAGTGGAGAAAGTCAAGAGAGGACAGTAAAGCAAAATCTCAAAACAAGGTGAGAAAGGATCTCAGGGGTAACCTTGGAATAGAAGTAACACATTTTCAATTAAGAGAGAAGGGAAGGCATGTTGGAATGAAGCACAGCAAACTGCAGATGCTCACGCCCAGGTGCCAGTGAAGAAACCATTGACTCATTAACTGACATAAGGGCGGGAGCCTGGGGAGTATGAAAATCACTTGAAATGTCTCCTGTGAAAAATACAACAGGGTCCCCAGCGAGCTAAATAAGAGGAGCAGCTCAGGGCGCAGCTGGGCTGGGTGGCACGGATTTATAATGGGCCCAAACAATGATCATTTTCTGACTCCTATAAAACTTGCCAATTATAAATCAATTTTCTACTCATTAAGGCAATTGCTCCATGGACCCATTAATCCATTTCAATTCCATAACTCAAAAGCTACTAACCAAATCCCTCCTTAAAAGATTCTACAGGTCAGTATTATCACTAATTCAGAATCGCCTACTCACCAGTCCATCCAAATCTTGAATGTCTTCTCTACCTTACTGTATTTCACCCCTTCTAAGACACGAAATCATTTCAGATTTTATCATCTCAGAACCATTACATCCTATACTTGATGATAAAACTGGGAGCATTTTTCCCAGTAACATAAAATAACATTGTACCTTAAAAGCTACAGCCTATGAGATTAGGTGAACCACAGTATTTACCTGGCCTTCAATTAACATGAACACTTCCAAGCCCAGGAAAGACTAGATGCTTAACTTCAACACTACTCAAGGTTTCTGTAGCGCCTTATCCTACCTAACACCAGCTCACATCAATCTTATGAGATAGGCATTTATTATCAATTCCTTTCGCAGATGAGGAACAAAGGATTCAGAGGAGTTAGCTGTTGTGCACAAGGTCACTAGCCCATGAAATCAGGAGTTGACTCAAATGCATGTCTTCAGGGACCAGCTCCGCTTTTCGATCACTCCAGATTTTTGCTTTGCACATGAGTCCTAGTGCCCTACCCTTTTAACTAAGAAGTAATCACCACCTGTAGACCTTTGATAGTCACTGACAACCCCTTACTCATCAATGTAGAGAAAAGGCATACAGAGTTGTTCGTCTCATCCACAGGGGGATACAGTCTAAGACTCCCAGTAGATGCCTGAACTGAGGATGGTACAGAATTCTTTATGGACTATGTTTTCTCCTGTACGTACAAACCTATAATGAAACTTAATTTATAGATTAGTCAGAGTAAGAGAGTAACAAAGGTTAATTTTTAAAAAAAGGACAATTACAACAATACACTGTAATAAAAGTTATGTGAACATGGTCTCTCTCTTTCTCAAAATATCTTACTGTACTACGCTCATGTTTGCACTGACAGGAAGCATTTCAGGGCTTCTCTTTGGCATATCCGAACCGCCAGCATCACTAGTCTTGTGCTTTGGGGCCATCACTAAGTAAAACAAGGGTGCCTGAATGCAAGCACCGCGATGCCACCACAGTCGACTTGATAACCGAAGCAGCTACTAAGTGACTAATGGGTGGGGCGTGTGACAGGGGTGGGTATGCTGGACAAAGGGATAATTTACTTCCTGACTGGCATGAGATTTCATCACACTACTCAGAACGATGTGCAGATTAACACTTATGATGAGGGTTTATTTGTCCAATTTTTTCATTTACTATTTCTGGGCTGTGGTTGATCCCGGGTCACCGAAACCGTGGGACATACACATGCAGCTAAGGGGTGACTGCTGCGTATGGGTCTCGCCCGGCGTCACTCTGTCCCTTACTCTTGCTATGAGCAGTAAGGAGCATGGAAGCTGCCTGCAAAGGCACTTACTACCCTATTTTGAGTTCTTTCCATTTCACAGGTTACAGTCATCAAAATCCCAGGGTCTTCATGTTGATAGACAGAAGCCTTCTTGTAGGCAAAAAATAAAAAATGAAAAAAAAAGAACGTGCAAAAAAAACTGCTCTGCAGAATTGGAGCAATACTCTGAGTTGAGGAAATGAATAAAGATAGCCAATGTCATTCAACAGCCAGTGGAAAAATAACCCTCAACTCCAGATTTATTTGAAGAATACCAGAAAGACAGAGTGAAACATAACACAAAACTGACACAAAAGTCTGTTACTTACAGAGAACTCAATTAAATGTGTCAATTGGCAAAGAAATTATAATAGTCAACCCTTCTTTTCAGGCATCTCAAGATACTGTTTACCTTACGTTACCCACAAACGGGCTGCAGTGATGGCGAGCTACCCTCAGATTACCAGGCAGCCAAGCCAATTTGGACATTCATGCAAACAAAACCGTCCAACTTCCAAACTGCCAGTCTGGCTCAGGAATCAGATTTATTTTGAGATTTTGGCAACTAAAATAAATAGACTTGAAGCCTGGGGATGGGCAGGGTCTACTTGGGATGAGGGCTGAACTATGGCCAAAGGGTGAGAAATGGCCAGGGAAGACACTAATGAGAGAATAATAAATGAATTTGTGAATCAAGTCTGTCACATGGAGACTTAGCCAAGTGCTATTGTAGTCTCATGCTATTCGACACTAAAATATATTGCTAAGAGATACTAAATAAAACAGTGTGGCACTGAGGCAGAAAAGATTCAATAATGGAAAGAATACGGTGATTTAACCAAATCAATGGGGGGAAATGGATTAGTAAATAATTGGTTTTGCAAGAATGGACTGGAAGTTTGGAAACTCAGGCAAAATTGGATCACTTCTTCTTTTTTTAAATAAAAGGAAACTCCAATTGAATCAAAAAGCAAAATGTTAAAAAAAAAAAAGAAAAGAAACCATAAGAATACTAGGAAAACAAGTAGCAAAATATTTTTATAATCTTGGGGAAAAAACTTTCTAATAATCTCAAAAAAATAAATCTATAAAGAAAAAGACCAACGCATTTATCTCCATAAGACTGTATAGTTTCTACATAGTAAAATATCTTCGCAAACAAAAATGAAAGATAAGTAACAACCTGAAAAAAATATTTTAAGTCTATATCCAAAAAACTGAAATATATATTTTTATTAAAGTTCCTACAAATTAATTTTAAAAATAGAAAGTAACAGACATTGAAAGCCACTTCACAGAAGAAAAGCAAAACAAATGACTTATTTGGGTGATGAAGTAAAGTTTTAAAACCGATTTATGTGATGGGTGCACAACTTGGTAAATGTACCTAAAAGAAAAAAAAGAAGAAAATCACTGAATTATACAGTTCAATAATGGACATTAAATACGCCTCAGTAAAGTTGTTAATAAATGAACAAAAACATTAAAATCAGCCTTCCTCCTTACTGGTACTCAAAGATATGCTAACAAGACAACACCTCCTACCATGATCTCCTTGCTAAACTTCCACAGCAACGCACTGTCCTGCTTTTCTTCCCTTTCTCTCTCAAGACTCTTCAGCCGCCTTTCTTCATTCCTTTAACTTCCAGAGGAGCCATTCCGTTGGCTCTCTGCTGACACTTCTTTCTGTTATACCTCCTCCACCCCCAGGAATTAGCACTGCAACTAACTCTGTATCAACAATACCAACACTGTAAAGCAACACTGCAGACGTCTTTTCTAGACTCCAGGACCACGTACCCAACTTTCTGCTGGATGTCTCCACTTGGCTGAATGATCCATATTTCAGGCTTAACATGTCCTAAGGAAAACTCTTTGATCCCACTGCAGTCCTGCCCCACAATTCTCCTGTTTGAGCACCCCCTCCTCTGTACTTGGTATCTCTCATCTCCCACTTGCTCAGGCCAAAACTCTGAGATTCTTCCTTGGTATCTTTCTCTCCCTTTCTTCCCTCATCCAATCCATCTTCTATTCAAACAGGACCTATGTCAAAAATGTCTTCTGACTCCACTTCTTTACCACTCTACAGCCCCCATATAATTCCAACTAACATCATCTTCCATTAAACAATCTCAAGAACACCTAGCTGGTTTCCCACTCCTACTCTTTTCCCTCTCTAGTCCAGTCTCCAAAAAACTGCCAGCACGATTTTCTAAATGCAGATAAAGTTATTGTGATGGACACTGAGATGCATCACTTGGATTATGCTTCAATGGAGAACATGTTGTCCGGAGGTTGGAAGTGATGATGACCCCTTCAGCGTTGCCTTGCTTGCAAAGAACTGCCTTGCCCCAGGTCACACTGCATCCTGGGAGGTCCATGTCCGCTGGCGGTTCAATGTAAAGGTCTAAATGCCTAACAATCTCAGCATCACTGAGAGTACTCGCTGGACCACTGCTCCTCACAAGGTTAGCCAAGGCTGTCACGGAGCCCGAATCCCAGCCTGCCTGCTCTCTCTGCCCAATCCTCCCTCCTTCCCCTTTTTCCATAGATACTAGTCCCGAGAGGACTCCTTAATAAACATCCTTCCCGCCCAAGTATCTCAGATCGTATCCTCAGGAATGCAATCTACACCAGTCTTTTACCTCCCTGCTTGCAAGCCTGCAATGGTATTTTGGGGTCCTGCTAGTCCAGAGATATTGTGCTCTTACCATTCTCCTGCTCCAGTCATACTGAGTGTCAGTCTTCAAACACCCCAAACTCCTGTAGGCCTCAGGACTTTGGCCTTTGGTGGATCCCAAATGAGGTTTCATTCTATTAAGGGCAACCAAATTACTAAGGACTGTGTGGGATGCCGATCGCTTGTGGATAACACATTTCATCACTTT
>PVJD01002958.1:0-180220 GCA_004026545.1 Mormoops blainvillei
ACCAATTGCCAAATATTTATCAGTAGCTTCCTAAGATTTCAGATTGTCTTTAAAAATGTGTGCAAAAGATATGTCAAAAGGGAACTATGTTCATTTTCAAAGTAACTTAAAACTTTGGTAAGAAAAATGTTAAAATCCTGGGAGAAAAAATTAAACAAGAGACTGAGAGAAAAATTATGTACATAGCAAATTCTGTCCCATTATTTTAAATAAAGGTAAATGGCACTAATAATGATGTGACATTTTACACTTACTAATGTGGCAAATGAAAAAGTAAATTGCAGCTAAGCAAGGTTGTTACACTTACATGGTATGTTCTCGCATTATCTGAAGAGTGTAAATTGGCACGGCCTTTGGAAAATCACTTGGCAGTAGGCAGTAAGGATAACGGTGATGATCACTGCGATTTGGTGAATGTTCCAGAACTGTATCCTGATGAAGCAATCTAAAAGAAAAAAAAAGTTACATACATGAAGGTACTGATTAAAACATTTCTTGGAAGTAAGTGAGAATTAAGCCAGGGGATGTAAAGATAAGTGATGTAATTAAATTAGAGTACAGTGCTTCTATTCAAAGAATTTTTATGCAAGCACTAACAGAGTAATTATTAAAGGTTGTAGTAACATGGAAATGCATCCACAATTTAAGTGAAAAAGCAGAATAAAAACTACACATACACTATTCAGGAAGTGCTATTGCACACATGCATATGGGGTTCAGGTGTGTGTCTATCTGGGTGTCCTCTCTCACACACATACACAAACACAAAACTATGTATAAACTATGATCAAAGCACCAATATATGCAATTGTGTGTGTATGTATGCTTGCATTCATGTGACTGTAAGACAAGAAATTTTAAAATATAGCAATTATGTTAGGGTTGCTCATTCAATTTCTACTTTCTTCCTTCAGAAAGTTAATTTGTTTAGTATTCCACACATTTACATGCTGCTTGCAAAGACTTTCCCATCTGAAACGTGTGGAATGTTATACATCAGTGTTACCTCAATAAGGATAATTATAAAGAAAGATGCTCCCAGCTTCTGATAACTAAGAAGTGATGATAATTGTCATGATACCCTCATTCTTGCTGCATTTAACTGGTATTGGAGGGAGCATGTGAAGCAGTCCTAGGCAAAGAGACCTTGGGTTTTAGGGGTTTTTTTAAGAGGATTTCTGAGATGCCCTAATTTAAAGGTGACATCTATGGCGAGGGTCCACACATTAGTGAAGGTACCCAGCTAAGCCACGGGCCTGCAAAAGAACTCTCAAAAGATCATGACTTTAAAAACATAGCTGTGTATTTCTTTCCCACAGCTTGACTTAAACTCACATCTCACTGGACAAAACCTGGGCTCTTCGTCCCCCTCGGTTCCGGAGGAGGCTGGGCAGTTAGGCTGTTAGGTGGGAGTCTCCTACCTCCTGTTGCAATGGAAGAAGAGGAAGTGGATTTTAGGGATCAACCCAGGGGACTCTTCCACAATTTCCATTAACCCCTGGAGGCTGTCATGTCTAACTGTGATGCTTAGAGTGGTTGGCATTGCCTAGTAACTTTTCTAAGGCTAAAGAAATAGTTTTATGATGAAGCTAGAAACCAGAGTACTGAGAAGCTAAAGAACATGGACCCATAGCAACTTCATTGGGCTCCTGACGACGTCCGGCATAGCTGAGGGCTGACTTCATTTACATTTTAGTTATAGAAGACGTTTCCTGTTTTTTGTAAACCAGGTTGAGTTGGGGTATTTTAACTGATTCAAACATAGATTTTTTTTCTATAGTAAATGATATAACTTTACAAAAATCGTTTTCGATCTTGTCTAAAATTTTAGTTCCACATAATAGATCATTTGGCTAAGTATCCACTTTATTCTGAGTTCACTCCAGGATACTTTCATAGCTCCCTTACTTGAATTAATTGGTTTCCACTTTTGCCTTTTTTTCCCTCTTGAACTCCCAAAAAATTGGCCATTGAATCTCCTAACTCTCACCATGAGGCCAGCAGCTGATGGGAAAACATTTACCTTCATGTTGTTTTTAATATTTAGAATTAAATATGAAGATTTTCATTTTTAGGGGAAGATAAAGAACAGAAGATATAATACATTTGGGTAGAATACCACAAAAGGATTTCTTTCCCCTTTGTCTCAAGCTAAATCTGCCTCCCTGGAGAAATCTGTGATTTTAGGTCTGAGCAAGAAATGCATACAATAAGCCTTAAGCACTCTTGTCATAGCAGCAATCCAGGAAGCTATTCAAAACTACTGGGTTTTTGTAAAAAGAACTCAGAAGGCAAATTAAAAAGGCCCCACAAACACAGGTGGGACACTCTGAGCTTTAATGACGCCCTCACGACAATTTAATAGAAGCATTAAGATTCTCTTATCTTCATGAGTTCAGTGATACTTAAAAAAAATCACGTAAGTCATTTTGAAGAGAGAGACATAGTGCATTACTTCAAAAACTGGTAGATAAGGAGGAAGTCGCAAGCATTTATCCTGACATTTCGATATGCGCAGGGTTTGAGGTAACCGAATGGTTGATGGATTTTTACACAGAAGTAATCCAGCTAATTAAGAAGCGAAACCAGGAAATCAAATCAATCACTCGTGCTGCCTTCAAAAACTTTGAGATCTATATTAGTTTAAGTGCTTTCAATTTCAAGAAACAAAACCCACGCTGGCTTTCTTCAGTAAGGAGGAATCAAGTTGCAGGTTAGGGGTCAAAACAATTAATAGAACAGTAAAGGAACAGGCTTGGAAAATGGACCAAGTAAAGGCTTCTTCAGGCAGCCAGGAAGCAGGAAGCCATCCAATCATCTGTTAGGAGAAATATGTGGGTCAGGATGCTGTGGCTACAGGACATGGCCGCACATGAATTTTCACCTTTTCTTCATCATTGTTTTACCTGCTCAAGATGCACATCCTGGAGAAGGGCATCTGATGGCTTAGGCCCTGAGGTCACGTGACCCTATGTTGAAGGCTCTGGTCCCTCCTGATTCTGTCGGATACAGGAGGCAACGCCTTATGCCAGTGCCGAAAAGTTAATGTGTGTTTACTGGACCGTTCAGTAACAAAATACCCTTATATGTTTATTTCGATAGCATAATATTAATGTTATATATTTATAAATCAAAAAAGCAATAAATAATATAATAGAAGACAACAGGAGAAATAGAAGGAATTGTACACATACTATGTGCAAAGTCTATCTCATGCCTCATCAGGTAATCCTTACACCTCTAAAACCTTCATGGAAGGCACTCATTACCTTTCAGATGGCCTCCTAATTCCGAGGAAGGAGTGAGGTCACTAACCTGAAGTTAGTAGGGCCAGTGTTCAAGTCTAACTCTTTATGACCCCTAAATTCAGCTCTCGTGAGAAGCCAGGAAGAAATGTGGGTAAGCGATAGATTGACTCAGCAGATGGCATTGGCTTGTAGACCTGGAGAGCTGGGTAAATTTCGATGTCTAATAAGGAAAGAGAATCCCAGAGAGAGGGAACCGAACGGGAAGGGAGTGTAGTTTGTCAATAATGGGAAAAGATATTGGGAAGGCTAGTTAAGGTTAAGATGAAATCTTGGAATGCTTCGTAGGCCAGGCCAGGAAAGGATTTAGTCTTGAGTCTGTGTGTACTTGAGAGCCATTAGAAGTTTGTGACCAGGGTGAATAATAGCGTCCGAACTGTGCCTCAGAAACATTAATTTGACAAAATTTTATTAAATTATGAGTTGAGATATGCTATTCTTGTTAAAAGAATATGACCATGTTTTCATTCTTTATACAAGGACACACACACACAAAACCGGTGTTCTTCATTATTTTTTGTATTAAAATATCCCTTGGGTAAAACTATTCCTGTGGGTAATTTTAATACAGATAGCCACTTTTAAACTTGTTGTAAGGTAAAAATACCACACATAAAGAAATGTTTGCTTTTTTCAACAGCTAATATTTTATTTAAATTAAAATTTGTACTTGAATCCATAAAAATCTCAAAAGGTGCTTTGCATGTAATATGCATCCCAGTATTTCATTTAGAGAATAAGAAATGAAACCAAGGCAGAGCAAATGACTTTGAGAATATCAAATTATGAATTTGTGTCAAAGCTAATAAAAGTCAAATTTAGCTTCCGTGACTGCAAATCCGGCTCTGCCTTCCACATTCCAACACACAGTTGCTGTCTTCTGTCTTGGCTGCTCTGGAGCAAAACCAGTTGCACAGAAACTTCTGCAGGTAGCTGAGCATCCTGTGTGTAGGAAATGTTTATAATTTAGGAGTAGTCCTTGAGATTCACCTGGCAGTTTATTTATCTAACTTTTGTCAGAGTTGACAAGGCCACCATCTCGAAAACATCCAAGTTGATCTGTCTCCAAAAGCCACATCTTGAAACCCGACTAGCAGGATGTTAAACTACCAACGGATCATCAGCTTATCACTTAGATGTCTAATTCCAATGAGAGATGAAACTTGTATAAAAAATTACATGATTTTTATCCTCCTACATAGGCAGAGTAAAGTAAGATTTATTTTGAGCCTTTTAGTTTCTTTAAAACAACAACAAATAAACCTCAAAATAAGTACCAACAGAGCATTTTAAGTGTTTAAATACAAATTATCAGCAAGATCGGTCATCATTATTTACTACACACATGCCACTTTTATTTGTCTTTAAACACAACAGGAGAGATCTGATCTTGCTTGTTTTTCTTTACTTCGCTAAATGTATTGCATAGCTTTTCGAAAGGGTTAAATAATTTCCTCCTCTTCTGCACATTTTTTTTTCCTTTTTGTGTTTGAGGTTCCCCACTAACTATAGCTCTGTCCAAAAGGAAATTAAAATGAAATACATCAGGCATGCTGGGACTTCACACTTCAGAGACTTACACAGCAATATGGCCTGGTTAAATTGATTGTCACTTTAACTGCCCACAGCTACTCTTCAGGAAGGGGGCTTACGGTTTTACTGTTCTTAACGGGACCATATCCCTTTTCCAATGGCTTAATTTAGGTTGTGCTGAAATTCCTATTAAAATCAGAGTCATTAATATTTCATTAAAAATACCCATGATGTCAGAAGCAGCCATTTCAGGCCTGCCAAGTTACAAAGAAAACTACCCTTTCCTCCTAGGGTTGTGCTAACATCCTGATATCCAAACCCACATTTACATTTTTCCATCAACCTGAACAAAAAGCAAAAATGAGAGAAGAAATATATCAAGTGACTGCCGTCGTCTGGTGCCTCTATGTTTTTGATGTCTTCAGATTGTGCCGTTAACCCTTGAGTGAGATCATAAAATCTGACTTCAAGGATGTAAAATTATCAACAGATCAGCAGGCTGACCATTCCGATATCTCAGTTTTGCACCCAAAATTAGAGCATTTGACAAATGGATCTGAGGACTCCCTGTGTCACATGTACGGAAAAGACTTTAACAAAAGCCCAAACATAGAACTGCCCAATGCATGCACAAGTCAAATTTCAATCATAATGAAAACTCATTGTCATGCACTCAGCCAATTACTTGCAGATATTTATTATTCTTCACTGTTTGATTTAGTGAAACCTTCTTGTCACACAATCTGGTTTGGAGATTTGAGTTTTAGTATTTGTTTGTAGAGAAAAAGAGCCACCCACAGCAGCCAGATGAAATGAGAAGGGGCTCCGCTCAACGGACTTACTCATTTGAGCATTTTCTGTGCACGACATCCTGCTAGCCGTCCTGTCGAGCTCTTCCTCCACCCTTTTGCTCGAGAGCACAGTACGTGTATCCTTAGAGAGCTCGTGCATGCTTTCTCTCCTTGTTTTTCAACCTCACATTGCTCTCAGATATTGGAGAGCAAAAAATTACCTGTCACTGCTCATCGGTATTAAAAAAAAAAAAGCTTATTTAACGTATGAAAACATTTCTTGCCCACTATGTTTTTCTTGTTAATTTTGTTCATATTTATCAGGGAGACAAATCCATAGGATATATTATTTTATCTTAAATTATGATCTTCATATTAATTTCAAAATTTTGTGGTTCTTTTTCCCTTTTCCCCCACAGTTTTACTATATTATTCTTCAACAACATTTTTTGTTACTTTACACTGTTTTTGGTTATTTTACTTTTAAAAATTAACTTTTTAAAATGTAAAAACTGCAAAAACCCATTGGATTATTTACTGTGGCAATTTTCCCTCTTTGTGTTGGACTGCAAATGGCATTTCTTCCTCTCCAAGCCTTTCAACACTCTAGGACTGAGAATGTATGTAAGAGTTCTATGACACTACGGAAGGAAAACAACTTTTTATGTATAGCGTCTAAAAGGAAAAAAACAAACAAACCCTTTGACTTCCATGCACCCATCTTAAGGCATTCCCATTGCATATTTGGGTCTCTGGATTCCAGGTTTGGAGTTTTCCAGTATTTTATAAATGACTGGTGCACACACACACACACACACACACCCACTAACATGAATGTAATTACTGTTTCTCTTGCTGGTCATTACCATCACTTTGTTTCTCTTTTTTATGTGTGAATTTATTTAAAAGACACAAAAACTTTGGGTAAGAACTATCTACAGATTAAAAATCAATAAAATCCTTTTTTAAAGGAACAAACAAAATCTTAGTCCACTCTATATTCAACTTTTCAACAAGATGCCTTTCTCGAAAAATTCTGTCTGAGCAATTCCCTGTTCTATAATACACTCTCCCCCTTAGCCTTCAACTTCAGTGACCTCACAGGTATTGAATTTCCCCCTTAATAGCCTGTGACTACTGTCAGGACACTGGGCTTCTTTCCAGCTTGTCTGCCACTATATCCAGAACACTGACCAAGGTACCTAGCACACTCTAGGTCCTCATCCTAATTTGTTGCTCTTGATAAACCTAATATTAGAAATTAAGAAAACGAATGGTGTGGATTGCTTCAATACTGAAAAATAGATGAGATAACCTCTCCCTAAGTAAAAGCTACACAGTAGCCAGAAGTTTACTAGACACAGAAATGCACAAATTATGTTTGTACCTGGGTGACTTTCTAGAACTGGAGCAAAGACAGAAAAAAAAACCCCTAAGTTTAGGACTGAGTATAAATTTAAAGTAAAATATAAACAAATTGCCTCTTCTCGGGTCCCCATTAATGTTTTAATTGATTAAAATCTGAGTTGTAACTTCATCATTTCCTTGAAATTCCTTTTTCAAAGGTCAAGAACAATTGGTAGGGGAAAACATATGAATAGGCTCTTTAAATTAGAACATCATAGTGCCCGAATAGAAGCTGTTCTTACTATTAACTGTGGAATGTTGCCCAAGCTTGTTAGTACAGCTCTCCCGTTTCCTCTCTAATCTTTCATCCAGCTCCCTGACAAAAACACTTCATTTCATTCTCAAAAAATATACATACATGAAATAAAAACTCTAAATGCTCTCAAGTATTCCATAAAGGTGGCCTAATTTTCAAATTTGATTCAAAAGATTTTCCTTGTATGTAGAGTGAATTATATGTATCCGCATAGTCTGATGCACCAAGCCCAAGAAGAGAATTGGTAAAACTTAGGTGTCTAAGTGAAAATGGATAAAAGTTTACTTTAGAATTTTCACATTCTTTAAGTAATACATAATGATTTCAGAAACATAATCAATACTAATGATCCAAAAACAAAAAATATAAAATGACTAGAAATTCCACAACCTAGAGCCAGCTACCACTAACACTGATGTAGAGCATTCTGTCCTTGACACTGTGTGTCTATGTGTGCTTTTCTATATTTTTTGTTCTGTCTTTAAAGTCATTTTTAAACAATGGGGACAAACTATAAACACTGCTTTGAAATCATCAGTTTCAAAATGTTAACACTATGTTGCTTTTGTCCTTCAGAACAATTTAAATGCAAACACATACACGTACACTCACACATAGATTTTTAAAAATTGTGACAGCTAAGAAGTATTCTATGGTATGAATCCGACAATAATTTTATCGAATCAATTTACTTTCGTTAGACATTCTGTTGCTTTTAATATCTTAGCCCAACCAATAAAACTTTGATAAGCTTGTTGACCTACATGTTTGTCCACAGTCAATTCCCTTTTGACCATAAGTTCCTCATAGAAGGGCTGATGGACTCAACATGTGTCTTATTTTCAACTTTCCATAAGCGTCATTAACGCAGCCCCCTGGAAGATCTCACCAGCATTTTCCTGATAAAGTCTTCATAATTCAAATACGATAGGTTGAAAGGGAAGTTGTTCGCATTGCTATTTACCATTTATTTCTTTTTACCATTTCTTATTTATTTCTAAAATGTTAAAATTTAGAGTTTTGTAGGATAAGAATTCATTTTTTGATAATTAAAAAAAATTATATTGAAAATCACCTAACTTTTCCCAACTGAATTGAAATTCCATGTTTATCTTCAGTAAAATATTAACATTACCAGTAGGTCTGTTTGCAGGCTCTATCTTTTTTCCTTGATTTCACTGGACTCAATGTAGCATTGTAGTATATTTAGTAGTCTGAAGGGTTATTAAATTTTAAAGTTTTTTTTTCCTTCTTAACAAAAAGTGAGTCAATAATATTATAATGACTCCGCATGGTGCCAGTTCGGTACTGAAAGTATGGAAGGAATCCTTTGTAAAGTATATGATTGTCTAAGCACTATCTTGTATACCTGAAACTAATACAAAATAATATTGAATGTACACTGTAATTGAAAAAATTAATAATTTAATAAAAATGTAAAAGCGGTGAGTCATGTAGGTAAGATGAGTATGTGAAAACACATGTATTAAGGGCACGTTAAGATCAGCCCACTGCAGCTTGACAAACAAGATTGCTTTTATCAGATTATCAGGTTGGTCAGCTTCAATTGTCAGGACCAGAGAAACTGCTGGGGACAGATATTTTTATCCCGGAAACTGAGGTTCAGAAAATGTGTAAGATTGCCCATGATCATAAAACCGATAAAAAGTGGAAGCAAGTTCGTTCTTACGAAGAATCCAGAATCTGACTACGTTAAACGCAATATGCTGGCTGCCGCGTTTGGTGCGTCTCTCTGGTGCAAGGGAGGAGGGGACGTTTCTGGATGCGCACATCCAGAAAGACAGAGCACTCTGGTTCAGAATCACTGAAAGACAGTGGGATAAAAAATGCATTTATAAAAACAAAGTGATCATATTGACCAATTGAATTCTGAAGGAAAAAGAAAAAGAAAACAAACACAGAGAAGCTAGCCCACACTCTTTTCTGTCCAAGCAATGACTCAGAACTAGCCTGGATGACTATCTCTTTGAATTACATCAACACTACAGAGGAACAGGGGGAGAAAAACATGTTAAAGTAGGGGAAATTAATGTGATAAAAAGATAAAGTAAGACATCTTGTTGGAATAGGAGAAACACATCCTGATGATATGGCTTCTTGGCTTCTCGATTTTAAAATGAAAATTAGATAAAACCACAGTTTCATAATTTTTAGATTTATTTGAACAAGTAGGTACAGGGGATTATCTAAATCAGCCAGATTGATAAACCAGCCAAGCTTTTCTCCATTTCTAAAATGGCAGGGCAATGATCCACAAAGACAGCCTGATCTTGAGTTGTTTTTAACTTGAATGAAAAGAGGAAATGCTCTTGAGGTCTCAAGAGACAGTACAGCATTAAACTCTCCATTTGGACTCCAGGCCAAAGACATGCAGATAAGTGCAGATTTAACTAGCTTGGATTAACACCAACATGACTGAACTGGAGGAAGGATGTGGGGTTCAGACTCCTCTGCCTGATTTCTGACAGTCAGTCCATTATTTTTTTTTAATTTTGGGAATATTGCATTCAGTAGGACCGTGATTATGTGGTTATCTTCCCCAGGCTTTAAAAAAAATTGCATCTATTGGGGTGACTTTGGTTAATATGATTATAAAGGTTTCAAGTGTACAATTCTACAATACATCATCAGTATATTGCATTGTGTGCCCACCACCTAAAGTCAAATCGTCTCCTGTCACCGTATATTTGACCCCCTTTATCCTTTACTGCCCTTCCCCACCCATTCCCTCTGGTAACCACTATGCTGTTGTCTGTGTCTATGAGTTTTCATTTGTTTTTCTTGTTTATCCATTTGTTGCTTTCAGTTTTATATCTCACACATGACTGAAATCATATGATTCTTAAAATATTCTGAGTTATTTCCCTTAGCATGAATATTCTCAAGATCTATCCATGCTGTTGCAAATGACAGTATTTCGCCTTTTCTTATTGCTGAGTAGTATTCCACTGTGTGTGTATACACACCACACCTTCTTTCTGTACTTTAGCCAGGGCCTCTGATGAGTAGAATGTCTGCCTAACTATATTTCATATTGTAGCAAAATCCAAGGGGATGTAGTAGGGGTAGGAATCAGATTCAGTGATTTTCCAGCTGAGATAGAACTCTCATTAGATTTATTAATACAGAAAGGAAAAAAGAAAAGAAACATGTAAACTACATAAAACATTTAAAAACATCATTTGGCTAAAATGATTTAGAACACATAGAAATTACACCAAATACATAATCTTATATTACTTTCTATTTCACCTTTATTAAGGTATAAATGGCATATAAAATTATAAGATATTTAAAATGTACATTGTAGTGTTATGATTTAGAGATTTAAAGGATTCCTTCTTTGCCCATTGAAGGTGGAGTGACCTATATTGGTCTATTTCAATGAATTTTTACTGTTGCGTAGTTCACTTCTACGTTTTTCAGATTCAGTTCTCTTACTCAAAGAGTTTATGTTATTCTGTTTTGATTTGGGATTTCTGCTCCATATTTCCATTTTTTTTTCCTTCTGGAATTCCAGCCATCTCTAATTCTGTATACCCTTCTTTACTTTCCACAACTTGTACTCATTTCAGCCATTCTGACTTAGATTTTCTGCTGGGCAACCAACAGGGATGGATCTAGCAGATACACCATCAGTGTGAGACAAACTAGCATTTCCAGCAGGGCCACCTTATCACTGCATGCCCAGGGAAGCTGCCTCCTTGGGGACAGCTATCAATAAGCCTGTTCTGTCCTGCTGCCTTCACTCTCCTAACACAGTATGTCTACGTCTGATACCCTCTCCTGTGCTGCTGCCTGAAATGTCACTGACAAGCTCAGCCCGGTCCGGGAGAAACCTCCTTGTGCAGAGGGCTTTTGGCCCGGTCTGTCTCTTTCACAAATTCTTTCAGATGCTTCTGGTCCGGGACACAGAGGGAACCCATCTGAAGTGCACACTGTCAATCCCGAGTCGCATCTTGGCCATATGTCTCAGACTCATTTATTCTGAATTTTGCATATTAACAGGATTTTTACCAAGGTCTCCTCAATTTAATTTTTCCTAAACTTCTTTGTCAGAAGGAAGAGTTAGTTTCTTCCTTTAATCTCATCATAAGTTTACCAAAAAAAATTGGGGGGAAATTTTTAGCATGGGGGTAGAATCTTTCATCTCTCCATAAAGCAAGGTTTCTCCATATGTAATAATATCATAATATATATGTGTGTATATGTTATTGTTTGGACGTTTCAATTGAGGTTTTGAACCTGGATTATTTAGATAACCGTGCTCAAACTACTGACTTTAGTTAAACTCCTGACCTTTCATCATAATGAACAATCATTGTCTTTTCAATTAAGGGTATGTCTCAGACCAAAAAGAAGTGTTAGATGTAAGTAAATGAGTATTTTTAAATTGTTATTACGTCTTAATTTCTATTTTAGATGCTCTGATGCGTGGGCAAGAGCTTCCCACTAGAGTCTAGCACGTCGATGGTTCCGTAGTATTGCCTTTCCGTGACTTCGCTGCCCACGCAGTGCGCAGCTTCTTCCTGTCGGGGGTGGTGCAGATACAGACGGGCCGCCGCAGGGCCTGGGCTCGGGGCCTCCATTTGGGACATGTGTGAAAGGTGGTCACGGATCAAGAGCTGGTCTGACTGAGATGTGCTTCAGACTGAATGTAAAATATCTCGTCAATAATTTAACATTTTTGACTACATATTGAAGTGATAAATTCTAACCGTATTTGGTTCAGTTAAATATATTGTTAAAATTAATTTTATACCTTTTTTTTTATTATTGGCTACTGAATAATTTAAAAATCACACATACGGCATTCGCCCGGGGCTCACATTCTCTTTTCCTATGACAAGCACTGTGGTAAGAACTACAAAAGCAGCCGGCGTGTCTGGGACAAAATGAGGGAAAGGGAAAGTGCAGGGAGGCGGGACGGGGGGCTAATGAAGCCCCAGGTCACCAGGGCCTGGATGTTGGAAGAGTGTTCGCCCCGACTCTGAGCGCAGTCCCCAGACCACTGCGAGGTCTGGGGCAGAGAACATTTATCCTGACGTAATACTTTACGGGGTCCTCGAGTTTAGTATGTTGAGCCTGGGCAACAGTGTAGCAAGGGTAAGGGCGGGAAAATTAGTTCAGAGGGTCTTATACTTACCAAGGCAAGAGGTGACTTGGACCAGGGTAATGCCGAGAATACCTCCCAGAAAGCAAACGAATAAACAAAGAGAAGAGAAATAGGAGGGAAAAGATAATAAAAGTAGAGATAACGCTAGGAGATTCAGAGAGGGGATAAAATAAATTGATGATAATGAGAAAAGACAATTTCCCAGATCAGAAAGTGAGTCTCCCACTTGTGAAAAGGTCGCTAATTATCACAGGAATCAGCAACAGATACATCGTTGTGAAATTCAGACTCGAAAGAACGAAGTGGCTACACTAAAAAACTTATGACAGAAATAAAACAGATCATATGCTAAGAATCTGACAGGTGACTTCTCAGTAGAAACTTTGTGTACTAATGGAATATTGAGTACTCACAGACTATCTCAAGCAGAGAAGTAAAAAAAAAAAAAAAAAAAAATACCCAAGGTAACAGTTTTGCTTTAGGAACAGGGAGCATGAGTCCAGATTGGAGAGGAGAGGCAGCTGTGGTTGGGGGCAGTGTCCAGGGTATATGTGTGTTGGGGGGCAGGGTGTGGGATGAAGAGAGTGCTAGGTCTCTGCTTGAATTCTAGGACAAATCAGCGACAAGAGTCTGACAGGTTTTTTTAAACATTAAAAAATAGAAATAGGTATGAAAAGCTGGAATTACACATGATACAGCATCCTTTGCTTGAATCAGCTATTGAGATTCAGAAAGCTACTTTTCAGAAAGCTACTCCATGTCTCTGACCCTTTGGCAATGCGTAACTTTCAAGGCTTTCTCGTTCCTTTCACCTGTGCGCGCCTCAGTTTCCCTCTTTGGATGGTTTTGCTTTCTGCTTCCATCCTGTGTTTCCCCATTCCGTTGTTGTTGAAAGGGAAGTTGGAGCGGTTAGGCTAGAGCAGCAAGCAATCACAGAGTTGAAGAGGTCAAGGCGAGATTCATGGGCACAAGCCGTAGGGGGATTGAATGGGTTTTGAGGGAAAGATAAGCTTCGGATGCATAAAGCAAGTACACAGGGGTCTGCTTTCCAGCTTGTGAAATAGAAAATCACTTTTAAGACCCCCAAAGGGAAATCAGTGGCTTCCTAGCCATGGAGAGACTTTCCTGTCTTAACAGGAACAGCATAAATAACACCTCTATTATAAGAAAGGATCGGCCTCTTATTAAGACCCATAAATCAAGTTATTTTATTTTCACAAAGTGATCCCCAAATGTAATTTTAAAGTGAAAGCATATTTTAAGTGGCATATGGGTTTATATAATTTATACTTCTGTGTATAAATATGGTACTAAGATATCTACTTACCTTTGAATCATTATTAGGGGGAATACTATTTTGTTGTGCTTAAAAGAACAGATATAATGAGTAAATATGGGGCTTTACTTTACTATCAATTCATGGTGAGCATTGTACTAGAGCATTGAAAAGCTTTAGGGCCAGAGAGGCCTGGATCAAATTCTAGCCTATATTTCTTATAAGCTGTTTAATTCTGGTTTTTGTTGTTTGTTTACCAGGGTAAACTTTGTGTCATCACAGGTGTCTAGCACACAGTGTGAGTTTAATTACTGTTAAATACCTGTTTAAAAAAATGAGCTAGTCAGCAATGCTGAGGCGGACCCCTGAGATCTTGAGAGCAGAAGCAACTTCCCATAGTTCAGACAGTTTGTGACACTCAGGGCTAGAGCCCCATCGGCTGCCTCACAACGGAATGTTCTTTTTATCACACTCAACCACCTCTACGACCCATACTGTTGTGTCTAAGTACTTCAGAACAAATTCAAATTACCAAAAGGAAGATGGGAATTAACCTGGTGGGCCCCAGGATATTTCTCTGAGCACTTAACCCTGAGGAAGACAGTGCGACTCAGGAACGCCTAAGGTCAGAGCCTCAGGGTGCCAAGGGCTCTTTTCTTCCTTAGTTTTCTGCCCTCATCTGTGTGCTGGCTGCCTCCCCGTTCCTCACTGCTGTGCGCCTTTCTCCTTCTAGGGGAAACGATCACTGCTAGTGATCGCTGATGCTCGGGAAAGTTCCTTTTGTGTGTCACCCTGACTGGATGCTCAGGTATTTGTTGAAACGTAATTTCCGGGTGTGTCTACGAGGATGTGTCTGGATGAGGTTAGCATTTGGATCTGCAGACTGAATAGAGCAGATTGTCTTCCCCAATGTGGGGGAACCTCATCCAGTCCTTTGAAGGCCTAAATAGAATTTAAAAACTAAGCAAAGGAGAATTTGCTTTCTCTGCCTGTCTTTGAACTTGTACACCAGTCTTCTCCTGTCTTCACACTCAGATTCAAGCTAAAACTATGCCATTAGCTCTCCTGGGTCTCCACCTTGCTGATTGCAGATCTTAACTTCTCAGCCTTCATAACTATATGAGCCAATTACCTATAATAACTATCATTCTTTCTCTATCTATCTGTCTGTCTATCTATCTATCTATCTTTCTATCTATCTATCTATCTTATTGGTTCAGTTGCTCTAGAAAGCCAAGACTAATACAATATTTTTTCCTTTTGGAGCCTCTTTAACTGGAGGAAAACTGATTTAGTTTTATTCCAAAATATTGACAAAGAAAGAGTCTTATTGGCCAACCTTGGCTGGAGTGACCAATCAGCTGTTGCTAAGAGGTAGGACCATGTCATAATCATGTGGCCACACTTGGGAACCATGAGGGAAGAAGAAGCGTCAGTCTCTAGAAAAGGAGGTAATTTGAAGATTCAATCCTACAACTCTCTACTGTGTTTTTATTACTTTTTGATTATCCATAATCTTTGTCGGTATAGGTGTTCACATCCTCCCAGAGTTAATATTGGCTGTAGAATACTCCTAGGAATGATAGAATTATTTCTGCTGAAATTTTACTTAGGACTTTAATAAATTATATTTTTCAAAAGTGAAACATCCATTCACTTACCATTTAAGAGGATCAAAATAATTTATTTATTAACTGTGACAACATTATGTTCAATTAAAATATGTGAATGTAGTGTTAGACCAACTTGATATTTAACTGGATGGTTTCACTCTTTTGTTTCTTCTTCTTTATTTCATATTCTTACTGATTACAAACCTTGAAATTTCTAATCATGAGAAAGGCTTTTCACTTTATTCAAAATGACTTCAAAATGATTAAATTGTTGCCTCACATGGTCAGATAACTTAAGAACTATCAAATGCCTTCTCATTCTCTGCATCATTCCAGAAAATTCTCAGAATGACCATGTCTTATAAGTGAAAATACTGTATATATTCAGGGAAGAAAAAGGAGAAAAAATGTTAAGCTAGTTATTTGGTGTAATAAAGGCAAAAGAAACAAAGTTACTTCATTAAAGCATATATTTGTTACTCATTTATGTTCACATGGTCAAGAAGAATCTAAGTGTTAACTAACATTAAGTATATTTTAAAAAGACAAAAATAAAGACCCCTGCAGATAAATGCCCAGAAGGAAATCGCTGAGTCATAAGGCTGTTTTATTTTCAATTTTTTGAGAAAACTCCACCAGCTTTCCACAGCAGCTGCACCATCTGCACTCCCACCAACAGTGCACGAGGGTTCACTTTTCTCCACATCCTCGCCAGCACTTGTTTGTTGATTTATTGATGATGGCCATTCTTTGTTAACCAGTGTCACCCCAATAAATTCGATAAAAAGGAAAAAAATCATAGGCCTCTTTAAACATGAATGTGTACACAATACATGCTTCACAACTGTGGATTCAAACAGTTAATGGCCAGCCTAAGTGTGTAGGCTGAAATAATGGCAGTGTGGCCCTCACAGTCACTGTTGTAAGATTCAGGGCACGTTTTCCTTTACAAACACTATAGGGGTTGTAAAACAGCATCCATTTAAATCAGTTCCTTTAGAAAGAAAGACTACACTTTATCCAAGCATCTCTAGGTCTCTGAATGTGAAGAATTATGGCAAAGTGCATCCATTTATGTCTATATTTACACAAATTCCAGCAAGAAATACACAGTGTGTCCAGGTTCAGTCCCAGCAGATGAATTTATATTGATGTTGTGCAGTTGGATCTTGTGGGGCAAAGTCTATTGAGGAGGAAAGCTGAGTCTCCAAGGCTAATTAGACTCTAGAAAATCCCCCGTTCTCTCTCCGAGACTCCCTTATGGAGTAAATCTCTTATTGACCCAGCAAACAAGTATGACATTAAGTGTTTCTGTTCACCCGCTGCGGGGTGAAGTCCCAGGACCAGTCCCTCTGCCTGTTTCTGATGGAAGTGGAGTGAAAACCCTACCTTCTCAGTGCAACACCCGGCCTCTCCCTCCCCATTGTATGTCTATTGTTGGGGTTGGTGCATAGATGCCTCTGATAAATGAACTGCACTGAGTCCTATACATAAATTTGCAAACACCAGCTTTCATAGTGATCATTCATTCAAGGGTGTCTGTGTGTGTGTGTGTGTGTGAGAGAGAGAAAGAGAGAGAGAGAGAGAGAGAGAGGGAAACAGGGGTGGGGAGCAAAAAGACTTAGGAAGGTCGCCTCAACTGAAATTCAAAACCATAAAACTCTGTTGAATTAGAGTCAACTAAAACTAAGCCCAAATTTCAGAAAAGGACAAGCTGAATTTGTACTTTGACATATTTGAAAATAGAAAAAATATAGGCATAGATGCTGCCTTTGGTAAATTCTACAGAACATTTACGGTAGAAATAATACAAATCGTACACAGTGTCTCCAGAAAATAAAAAAGAGAGAACATACTGCAACACATTTTGAAACCAGAATTACCCTGATACCCAAACCAAACAAAGACATTATAAGAAAAGAAAATTACAGATGAGTATCTGTTATGGACTGAATTTTTGTCTCCTCCAAATTTATTTTGAAGCACCTCCCCTCAATGTGATGGTATTTGGAGATGGGGCATTTATTTGAAAGGTAATTGAGGTTAGGGTAATTAGGTTATGAGGGTTGACCCTGGTCCCATAGGATTGATGTCTATAAAAGAAAGAGATGCCATGTTCTCTCTCTCCCCACATGTGCACAAAATAAATAGTTATTGTGTCCAGCCACTGAGGCTTGAAGTTGTTTGCTACTCAAATTAGATAACTGGAATAAAGGAAGACTATCCTGCCGTAAAGGTTCGCATGCAAAAGACCTTCATATAGGGGACTATGCTTAACGTCCAACACCCTCTCTCACACATCGCCTCTCCTAACAACTTTGCAATCAGGCGTCCAAAAGGCATACCACAGTGTCTGAAAGATTTTTTTTTGGATATAGCGTTTCTCCTCCCATATCTAGAAAAGTCAATTACTAGAGTGTTCTTACACTAACTCGCTCCAGTGCTACCAAGGTATTATACTGATATCATAAGAATGATCTCGCTCAAGATAACTCACATTACCTTCTGAAATGACTTTAGAAGGTCCGTTGATGACATCCTACATGGGTCAAATTCTTAAGGTCCCAATGTTATTGTCACCTTAGTTCAGAGGACAGGCACACACCTCCTTGCCTCACAGTGCATAGGGTCCAAGTGTGCTGGGCTTAAAGTTCAGTAGACCTGGCAACAGATCCATTTTTTAAAATGTTTCTACAGAACACAGAAACATGCTTGCGACTAGAAGTCCTAGAAAATCCTTGAATTTCCTAGAGTTAATATGCAAATTTAACTCAATAACTATATTAGCTAAGCCGTATGGATTTGCACAAAGAACATTTTCCATAGCTAAATATTCTACCCCTAAGCACTAGTCAGCCATTGCACAAATACGTAAACAGGTATAGAAGAAACGTGAGAAAGTGTGAGCTGTGAACTTAGTGAGAGTCCGTAGCTTTCCAAAGCCCTAAAGAAAACTACTTTATTATTTATTTACTCCTACTTCTTTTTTCCCCAAAATCTATTTGAGGCTGCTAAAGGTGAGGATTAAGGTAACGAAAACCATCTTTTATCATAATCGTTTTGCGGGACATAATAAATCATGAGTGTTCATAATGTGTGTTTTTAGTTTACTCAAAAATAATAGCCATCAGACTGGTGATATTTATTTATTCAAATTTTTATTGAATTTATTGGGGGGGCATTGGTTAATTAAATTACATAGACTTCAGGTGTACAATTCTATAAACCATTGGTATATTGTACTGTGTTCACCACCCCAGGTGAAGTCTCCTTCCATCACCATGTATCCCTCCTTTACCCTCTTCTACCCCTTCTTCCTGCCCCCACCTCTGGTAATCCCCGTACTGCTTTCTGTGTTTATGAAGCTTTTTTTCCCATTGTTTAATTCCTTCAATCTTTTCATCCAGTCCCCGTCCCCATCCCCTCCAACAGCTGTCAATCTGTTTTCTGTATCTATGAGTCTGTGTCTGTTTTGTCTAATTTATTTTGTTCATTAACACCACATAAAAGTGAAATCACATGGTACTTGCTTTTCACTGACTGGCTTATTTCACTGAGCGTAAAGTTCTCCAGGCCTATCCATGCTGTTGCAAAAAGTAAGATTTCCTTCTTTCTATGGCTGAGTAGTATTCCATTGTGTAAATGTGTTGTACCATAGTGTTTGTAGCCACTTGTCTACTGATGGGCACTTGGGCTGCTTCCAAATCGTGGCTATTATAAGATATTTAATTCATTAAAAGAAAGAATATAAAGAATGAGTAACATCAACAAACACATAGTGATGGAATGCATGAAGGTGGAGGTAGAAACTAATAGGTATTATGTAAATAAGGCATATTAAAAATATAAGCCCTGGGGTAACATTTTTAATACTTTCCCTTTAATATATCCCCACTAATGGCTTCAACCCCATAGAAGCAATCGAAAAACTCTTCACTTTTCATTTAAGCCGTATTTACAGGCACGTACCTCGTTCTTATCTAACACATGTCAAACTAAAGCTGTGTTCATTCGACAAAAAAGAAGTCACTCTTAGTTTAAAAAAGGCTTGATATTTATTGGCAAATGTTCATGAAGATTCAGCAAAGTACCTTCAGGTGTAAATGAATGTTTATTAGGATGGACACTTCTAGACACTTAAATTGATTGATTATAGTGTTCATTCCATATTCCTGGGATCTTAACAAAAATGTTATGAGTAGAGTAAGGAAGAGTGACACTTAAGCTTAGTTTTGTCTTTAAGCATTGAGGACATATTTTCCTGAATGAATTATCATAGCCATACATTCCTTTATAACCGAGGTGACACGTCCATAGAAAGAATTAATGAACCTGAAGCTAGGATAAATAGAAATGAAACAAACAGAAATGAAAAGTGGCAAAAAGGAGGGGGACCGTGCAGGTCATTTAAGAGCTGTGAGATAATAGCAGATGGCCTGACGTAGCTGTAGTGAAAGACCCAGGAGAGAGAGAGACGAGGGCATAATTTGAAGAGATAGTAGCCAAGAATTATTCAACAACAATGACTTAAAAGGCAGAGATTATCAAATTGGATTAAAAGAAAAGTAAGACCCAACTATATATTGTCCAAGGGAAAGCCACCGTAAGTATCAATCATAAGTTGATTAAAGTAAGAGGAATCATACGATAGCAAAAACAAGTTGGAGTGCCTTTTCATTTAGGATAGGCTATATCTCATTAAAGGAACATTATCAGAAAAGATAAGGAACATTATAAAATGATAATGGGGTTAATTCACCAAGGATAATTTAAATATCTGTATACCTTAAAACAGGACTTCAAAGCACATGAAGTAAAAACTGGTAGAACAGGAGAAAGAAACACAGCCACAATTATAGTTGGAGACTTTAGCATCTCTCTCTCAGGATTTAATAATAAATTAGACTGATAACCTGTAAGGACAGAGAAGACCTGATAGCACTATCATCCAACTTGACCTAATTGGCATCGGGAGACTATTTCACCCAACACACACAGAATTCACACTCAAGGTCACATAGGTAGTTCACCATGATGGGCCATATTGTTTGCTATTAAAGTAAAAAATGGTATGTTGTTGACATCAAACAAAGTGCGCTTTGTGTTCATAACAGAATTAAACTAAAAATTAATAATAGAAAGCTATCTAGGAAATCCTAAATATTTGGAAATCAAACAACTCAAAAGACCTGCTTAGGCCAAAGGAAAAAAATCAAAAGGCATACCACAGTATCTGCAAATTTTATTGGAAGAAAAATGAAATGAACGTATAACATTTCTGGTATGCAGCTGAAACAGTGACTCACCTGTCCTGGTGGCGGCCCGTGCTGAGCCTCGCGGCCCCGGGTTTCGGCTGCCCAGCAGGCCTTGCCCACTCTGTCCTTGGATTCCTTTGCCACCATTTTGGTGCCTGTGGCAACTGCTCAGAACTCAGCTCCCTTGGATATGAGAGGTTCTGAGGTGCAAGAAGGCGAGATTCCGCGGAGAAACTCAGGAATATTGGAGGCAATAGCTCTCCGATTCCAACCCTCAAGAAATAATACCAAGGTAGATTTTGCACATCTTTTCCCCAGAGAATCCTCAAGCCAGGGTGATACACAGTGAGTTGCCTTGGAAATCACAAGATCAGCAGTGTGCTCGAGGATCGGTATCTCTCCTCCTGCTCTGTGAGAGTATTTCCGGGCTTCTGCTATCGAATGGGATCTGTCCCCAAAATAAAGCGACAGGCAACCATCTCCTCATTCTGTGTCCCTTGGAAGGACTCAAGGCAAGAAAAGGTTATAAATGTTTTTCTTTGGATAATCCTTTTATATTGCTCTCCTTTGCTGTTACAAATCATATTGTGGTACACATCCTTATACACGTTATCGTTGCCATCCATGTATATAATAATTTCCTGAGACCAGTAGGTGAGGTAAAAGGGTTCACAAATTTTAAATTTTAATAAATAATGCAATTTTTCCTTTTAACAGCTGTCGCTACATTTTCTCACCCAGGCCCTGGGCGTTGCTTGTTATTTATATGGTCAGTGTTTTTCTTGCCGCCACCACTGTGGATGTGTTGGTGGCAAAGATGAAGTTCACTGTCATCTCTCCAGCATTATCCCTGGGTCTATTAGAACTATGTTCATGAGTTCAAAGGTTGTGCAAAAATAAATGTGATGTCTGTGTAAGAGGACAGGTAGGGAGCAAGAGCCAAACGTGCTACCCTTTGGGGTTCCATCAGAACAGAGCGGGCCAGTCAGTAAGAGCTACACTCCAGAACTGGCCAAAACATTTACAAACATTTTTTTAGTCTCCAGTATTCATATAATTGCTAACACAGCAAATAACAGAGAAAACAATGAAATGGAGTTGAAATTATGCACATTTTTATAAGGTAGCCTCATAGTTAATCATCCAGATTTAAAAAAAAAGAATTTTCTTATATGAGACTATAGTCATACAGTAGTGGTATTTTCACAATATGCTTGATGGGTGGGTAATTCTCTAAGAAAAATAAAAGCCATAAATATTAAAATTTATGAAGGCTCAATTGCTCCAAACTTTTCTATTGCAGAAAAGTAGTTAAAATCTTAGTTGCTGACTTTCCCCCAGGATAAAATTTTTACTGGAGAGGTGGTTGGACTATGGAAACATTTACCAGCTGCAGGTATAATACTGTGTCTGTTGTCAGACTCACAAGTTCATTGGTTTATTTCTGGAGGATTATTTAGATGGCTGTGGTCTTATATCCAGGCCCCAAGGAGAGAGAAAAAAAAGGAGAGAAAGAAAAAGGAGTCTATGAGGTGTGCCTTCTCACTACAGAATAGTGATTTGTTATGCATTTGTCTGAGTTAAATATAGCAACCAGTCATCTCGCACAGTCCTATATTATATTTCGCTCACTAAAAAAAAAAAAAAAAAGAAACATTTGTTTGGATAGTTGAAGTAGTCTCAATAAAAACCACAGTTCTCTTACCCACCCCGACAATTATTTAAAGTAGATTTGCAGTGCTTATGATATAAATTTCAACAATTAATCAATAAGAATTGCAATTTGTTTGACTCATTAATGCCATTGCCATTTATTCAGATTTGTTATTGTTTCAACGATGGTGATTTCAAATGTGATATTCCTACTGGGGTAGCAATTATTTGGGAGGGGGAGGGGGGTGGCTGACTGTTCACTCCCATGGGTTATTAATCAATTGGTGGGCTGAGGGCAAAAATTAATTAGAAATTACAAAAACCCTCCTTCATTATATTAAATGGCTTATTGAAAACAAATAACCTCACCTGCATTAACTCTATGAGATCATAGATGAAAGAAATTGAACTGAATTCATTACAAGTGATTTTCAGTGCGCAAGCTGAGACCAATATAATGTTCAAAGGCTGTCTGTCTCAAGGAGAGCCTAGGACTTTAAGTCATGCTGCCATTTCTGGCTTCTCCAGACATTTGCTAGGTCCCAAGGTCTATTAAGATTTGATCAAAACTAACGTGTTTTCAGCCATGTGCAATTACAGTAGGTATAATGATTGAAGTCAAGAGAATTAGGTTCTGATGGATGTTGATTGTTGTAAAATATTTGGTAACTTAAATATTTGGTGGCAGGATTCGAAAGTTTGACCTAGGTAATAAGAATTCAGTGTGAGGTTATGTTTCTTCCCTGCACTTAAGTGTTTACTAGAGTTTTCAAGAGAAAAATAAAGTGTATTATGGACTTATTTGCCACATTTTTCATTAGATGTTATAAATTTCATCATTCTCACAAACTAAACACCTCACAGGATGTATTTATGTCTAGCATCACACCTGTGATATCACTGAGAGGAAGTGGTGACTCTTAACACACACTCTGTTGTGTGTGTTTGTGGAAGTTTCAATAAACCCTTCAGATGGCCACTTTACTTCCTGTTTTAATAAAAGGTGACACATTTTTGTTGACTATTATAAATGTAATTTGTTAAATATATGATCCCCTTTATTAGATAAAATACAAAATAGAATGACAAAGTAAAGCTAAGTCATTTATGACTCTTTCATTCAAAGACCACCATTGTATTTAAGGGTATGTGTGCATATACACGCAAAAATTTATCTTTTGCAAAATTTCATATTGATTTAAAAATTGATTTCATGTTAGTGTACATATGGGCTTATTTCTCTTAATCTTATGACTATGTCATGATTAGTTATATAGTTTCAAGTAAATTGTTTAATTATAGCTTAATTTTGAAATCCTCTCTTCTACACACTTCTTTTACTTTCCTAAATTAGGACAAACATAATAAAATGATAGATTTTGGTGTTATTTAGACCTAGGACAACATTTATTAATGCTGTGACCATATTCAAGTTATAAATTTGTTGTATCTGCTAGCATCAGTTTTACATTGATAGGCTGGAGATATCTCCTTCCTAAAAATGCTGTCAGGAGTACTTGTAACATTGCATGTAGAATGAAATAATAGCTAAATAAAGTTAGCTGTTATTATTTGTATCCTGTAATTTTTCAACAGAAGTTGCCCCAGTGATTACTACACCCTCAGCATTCAATGACAATGGACTCCAATATCAAAGAAAATGTTTTTGTTCTTTTGTACAAGTCTATAAATCAGCAGGGGAGTAGGAGCATCTCAAGACTTGAATTAATGAGTATTTTTAATGTTTATGCCTTTGAAAAATCACCCTGCAGATATCTTCCTTGAATTAAGTTCACTTGGGCTTAGCTCAGCCCTTGCTTTTTGCAGGCACTGTCCGGACTGGTCCACCTCTCCCTGTCTGACAACGTTTACCACCGGGAGCCAGCTCTGCCCATCTCTGCGCAAGGTAAGTCCGTCTATGCGGACATGTATTTACATGCTATATGTTTTAAACAAAGGCTGTTAAAAGACCTAGAGCTCAAATATATCTACTTACCTTCTCTTTAAATAAAGTACAGATGTTCCATAACCAACACATGTGACTCTGAGCTCTCTACCCCCCCAAAAAATGTTGGGGAAATTATTTAAAACTAATAGAATGGCTGCAAGCATTATATTTATAGTATTAGATATGCGTGACTTCAGGACATTGATATCATCAATTATGGAGGTAACTCTTTAAAATATTCAGCCATTTTTAATAGTGCTTTTACTTCATGGAAATAATTATGAATATGCATATAGATTTACCTGCTAGAATTACCTGCTAGAATTATTACCTGTGATATTTATGATTTTGTGGAATTTAGTAAATGAATAATGTTATCAGAAAAGAGTTTATTACAGAGTTACAAAAATAAGAGTTGCAAAACAGGATGATCTTTGTGGTCTAATTTTGTAAAAATGAAAATGAATATGTATATAAATATCCAAGGGACTATCATTCCCTTTTTTAGTTTTTTTATCTGCATTTTAATGCTATGCTTAATCATAATGTATATCTATTGTAATACGTAAAAACATAAGTGTTATTTTTCTTTAATGTGCAACAGATTAGGAATGCCACTTAATATTCCCAAATAAGCTTGGTTTTCCTCATTAGCACATTGCAGGGTCATTGTCATGTATAAAATATATATCACCTGTGAGAGCTCTCTATTTTTTACAAATGTGTCGGGAATAATAAATTCAATATTCTAAGGAACAATAGAGTTCAGTATTGAAAACTTTCCTCCTTGACGTAGTAGGCAAAATCATGCCCTGCCCCAAATGCCCAGGTTCTAACTTCCAGGAGCTGTAAGTTTGTTACCTTATTAGGCAAAAGGGACTTAGCTCATGTGATTAAGGTAAAAGTGTTGAGATGAGTAGAAAATTCTGGATTATCTGGGTGGGCTTAATGTAATCTCAGGGATCCTTAGAAGTCCAAAGGAGGCAGAGTAAAAGGAAGAACTATGATAATGGAAACAGAAGTCAGAGTGACCGAAGGAGCCCATAGACCAAGCAATGTAGGTGACCTCCATGCGGAAGCTAGAGCCTCCGGGAGGAGTACACCCTTACCATCTCCTTGATTTTAGGATTTTTGACCTCTAGAACTGAAAGAGAACAAATATGTGTTGTTTTAAGCCCTTATATTTGTGATGCTTTGTCATAGCAGCAACAGGAAACTCATACACTTTGGAAGACAATTTCCTTCTGAATTTCTGGGCAATCCCATCACAGTACCAGGTCAGACGTATTCAGTAAGACCTGTCTAACTTCTTTTTCTCTAGCTTTCCAAGGATGATGTCAGCTATTTCCCCAAAGTTAAGCCTTCACCATCTCAATCATCATTTTAAAAAAAAAAAGAAAGAAAGCTTCAGGTATCAAATGATCTAACAAGTCATGAATATCCCATTTGCAAACCAGAGCAAGGGCGGCGTTAGACTCCCAGAAGGAATGTGAATTAGAGAGTCCCAGGGGCAATGCCCCTTTCAGCCGGGGGTTCCCCAGGTTTCAGTCAGCTGTGTGCCAGCAGTTTTAAGCGCCTACCCCAAGAGCAGGTGAAAATGTGCAAATAAGCTGCGCGATGACAGTTTCCTGTACTTTATGAAGAGAACAGGGCTGCTCATATACATCTGCTGCAAACTGAGTTATTTCGCTTTGTGCATTGCAGCGATAGAATGAGGCTCGCTTTCTAAATGTGTCTCAATACATTTAAGAAGACCTCTGGTCTTTTTTTCGTTAATAACATAGCTCTGGTCACAAAACTAATACATATTCAATGGAGAAATCCTGGAAAACACTTGAAGAGCATGTGGTAAAAAGTAAATAGCCTGTATGCTGAGTGTTAAAATGTTGCACTTTCTCTGCCTTCCTTTTTTCTTTCTTTTCCTGTGTACACATATGCTTACCTAAATAAACCAAACAAATAAAATTGTGATCTTTGCTGTAGAGCCACATTGTATTGCACACGATTCTGAGTTCTATTGTTATCCTTTAATCACTAAGTAGCCTCTGCTAGGTCTCTGGCTCTCCCACTGGGGCATGAATCAGGGGCATGTGGCAACCCCCTTAAAACGCCCATTGCTGAGTCCTAACCCTAAAGTTTCTGACTCAGTACGTTTGGGCCACAGGCCCTAGAATTTGCATTCTAACAAGCCCCCAGGTGAGGCAGATATTACTGATTCAGAGACCACATCTGAGAGTCACTACTCTCTAGAGAAGAATGTTAGCTGATATTGGAAAACATATTTTTATTGTCTCTTTCATCTCCATCTTATTAACTATTAATAAATTAATAGTTATTTTAAAATTATGCCTACTCTGCACATGTGGAGGATAACAGGATTATACAGTGTTCAGCAGGCATGGAAGAGTGGCTCTTATTTATAAAATCTAAGAACAAAATAGTTTGCCTCACCTACAGGGATGTTTCTGGTGTTCAAGGCATATACATAATTAAGATAATTGGGGTCAAGTTCCAACTGTTTTGCATGTATATACTGAAATTCTATGTAGGATGGTAATTGTTTTTCAAGGAATTCCATTTACATAAAATTTCCTAACGATATATGTTTTCCAGATAGTTCTTGAAACAGTTCTTTTTTTTTAATTGAACTTTTTTTTTTTTTAATGGATTAACTGAAAGGGCTGGCGGGAAGCCTCGGAACGTAGGAAAGCCAAGCTGTTCGGGTTGCACAATCCAAATGTAAACAGCCTTCCTTGTCATTTGTTGGCACAGTGTTGGGGACACCGAGTTATTTCACTTTATTGAAATTTCTCTCATGAAAAATGCATGGAACAGCCTTCACTTCTGCCAAACCCTCATGTATTTACCTCACTAGGTGCCGTGAAGATTTGTGTGTAAACATATGGAAAGCGCTTGTGCTGTCTGAGTCAAGCATAGAACAAGAATTATTCTTACTGCCCATAGGAAAAAGTATAACATAGATAAACTTTGCATTGGCATCCACTTTCATCCTAAGCCCTTTCCAGAACATTCCTGCTTACCTGTGCTCCTGCTCAGTATGACAAGGAACGCTCTTGTTGGCTTAAACCTGGACTGGAGAAATGGAGATTTTATGGTCCTGGGTACGGTGACCTGCTCCCTAAACCCAAAGCTTAGAACAAGGTATTCATAAATGAATCTTCTATGAATTGTGCATTGATTCACAGGATATGTCTTATAAAGTCGTAAAACATTAAATCAAGTTTGGTTAGCTACTTCAAAAATAATCACCTTACTGAATGAAAAAACAAAAGTCATGTGAAGTTGAAACTAAATCACGAGACCCAGGGCCGGCCCATCATGGTGGCGTGTGGTACTCCTGAAACTCAAGCTAAAACCAGTTAGTTCAAGGCAGTGAAAACGTGCAACTGTGGTTTTCGGGCCTTAACACAAAGAAGACCACAAAGTGCCAAACAAAATGCCAAGTATATACATGTATAATTGTATACGTTATATGTAATGTTAATGAACACATATATCATGCTAATCATCTTCTAACTTAGCTTTGCGGACTGAGCCCCTCCATCCCATCCTGCCTATCTTCAGTTAGCTGCAAATAGGTGTTTTCTGTGGCTTCCTGGAACACGCAGTGAAGAAGTCCTACACCACGGACGCTGAGAGTGCCAGGTGGGGACTCAGGCAGACCCAGGTCCACGTTGTAGCAGTTGCTATGGCGTCCCATGGAGCCCCTGGCGTTGCTGTCGGGTTCTCATTGGTGCCAGCTTGCCTAGCTTCATGCCCCAAAGCCAGCATCTGTGTCTTTGCTGATGGGCTGTCCTTATAACAGGCTCTTCCTAACACACTGTTACTGAAACATCCCCTGGGTCCCCCGTAGTATGTGTTCCCCCTTTCTGCAATAAACCCAAGTTGTTTAAGTACAGCTGTGCTTCTGGCGGGGGTGTGATCTTTGTCTGGGAGCATCAGCCCACCAAGAAGGTGGAAGTAAGTAGTGCTTTGATCAGCCATCTACTCCTTCCTATTGTGAAGGAGAATTCATAGAAAGACACGGGGAATTGGTAGGGCTTTCCTTCTGGGTTTTTGTTGTCATTTGTTTTATTTGTTTGTTTGCTGTGACAGCAATCTTATTTATTGCTAAGTCTCTTTCTTCCAGATTGTCTGCAGATTTTGTAATCACCATGATTTGTTATAATAGCAGCATTTGAATAGCGCCCAGTGCCCTTAATATTACACTAATAATGCTATTAATATTACCTCCTCCCCTGTCCTCTCTATTAAAAAATAAAAATAAACTATAATACAAAGTTCTAGGAAATAAGAATCTATGTGACATGACATGTGTGACTGATAATTAATACTACAAAGAAACATCTGCTTGTTTCAAAATGAGTGAGGCTGGTACGTCCTATAGAGGATCAGAAAGGAAAAATATATCATGAAGGTTTATGGTCTGTAAGCCTGGCATGATGAAATTAAAGCCTTAGGAATAACGATCAGGCAGACAGATATGAAGCAGCCAAAGTTCAGGAAGACTGTTCACTGCATTTTTATGGAACTCGAACCAGAGAGACCATTTCAAAGGCAATCCCCTTGGGTTTCCAATGAAAATTCAGGTCACCTAACTCCCAGTCAATCTGGTAAATTGAAGGTGCATTAAACTGAGTTGCTCCTTGACTTATGACAGGATTGCATCCTGATAAACCCACTATAAGTTGAAAGTATTGTAAGTCAAAAATGCATTTAATACACCTAACCTACCAAAGTGATAGCATAGCCTACCTTAAATGAGCTCACAACACTTCCGTGAGCCCACGTATGGGGCAGAATCCTCTAACACAAAGCCTACTTTATAATAACGCATTGAGTATCTCATGTAATTTGTGATTATGGCCTGCCGTCTTTGTGCTGGGCAATGCTCTTGAGATTTATCTCCAGGGCCATTACCTTTGTCTTCTCACCAGAAACAGGAAGCATAGGTAGACATTTTTTTAGACATAATTGGACACAAAAACACAAAACACAACATTCAAATAACACTGGCAACACAGTACACTGTGGAGTATCAGCTGTTTACACTCATGATCAAATTTCAAAATTTGAAGTATGATTTCCACTGAAATACATTTCACTATAACCCCATCGTAAAGTGGAAAAATTCTAAGTCTAACCATCCTAAGTCAAGGCCCACCTGTATATAGCAAAATTCTAAAGCTGTACCTACAAGTCTCACTGGTTAATCAACCAAAGACTACCCTAGGATAGGTACTGCTGTGAAGAAATTTGCAGATGTAACTACAGTTACTAACAAGCTGATCTTAATACAGGGCGATAATTCTAGGTTATCTGGAGGCCCCGTATCATCACATACCGGAAGAGGAAGGTGGGAGAATCAGCCAGAGAAATACGGCAGAAGGGGAGCAGAGAAATCGGAAGTCTGGGGGACTAACCCCTCAGTTACTAGAGGAGGGCCGCCTGGTAAGCGTGAGCAGCTGCAAAGACTAGCTGTCATCCCCAAAGCATGTGCACCTCCACGTGGCTCCAAAAGTAATTTCATGGCTTACAAGTTGCTCTTTTATTTTTTGATTGAAAGGAGCCTCGTATCAACAAGCTTCTCCACTTACCCTTATTTTATGGTTTAAATATCGGGGAAATTGAGGAAAGACTTGGAGTCATACCGTTTCACTGAGGACAATGTCGATGACTGTGGAGTTTTGACCCACACTAGATAATGTGGATTCTCCTGCACACCCCAGCCCAGCTGCACATTAACTAGAAGAGCTGAGCGTGCAGAACATAGGGATTCCATCTGCTAACTTCCAGGAACTTCCCAGTGAATCCCTGTGGTAAAAATCAGTCTACTGACCTGTAATATCGCCTTGCCCAATTATACCCCATTTTCACGTAAGCCCCAATTAAAATGCTAAACCCCAGTACAAGCAGGAAAGCTATCAAATGTAGATCAAGTGCACATATGATCCCACTGACCATGTCATCTAAGCCTTTTTATCTGCAGCATGAAATACAATTACACTGAGCTGCTTCTTGCCCAACTGTTTTGGTAACCAAATATGAGTAGTTCTAATATTGTTGGCAAGGCCAAGGGTGCCATTGGTAGTCATGGAAATAAGTGCCGTGAACTGGATGGGGCTGGGATTATGCCCACAGTCTATTCCCTAAAACACAATGCGCTAACCAACTGTTGCTCGTTCACAGCCAACTGTGGAGTGGAGCCTCCAAATTTCCTTTGCCCACCACGACAGTCTTGGCTGGAGACCTGCTTTCACGCTTGGTTAAGTTGGTGAAGGTTGGCCAAGTCAGTGTCTCACCACTGACCTTCCCATTAGGGTTTTACCCTGCCCATCGCGGTCACCCCCAGTAAAAAAATTCAGAGACTCCTTTGTCATTTTCACGCTGTTGGTCTACCCTGTATGAAGTAGTGTCTCCAAGGTCAGAATTAGACACATATTAACTGAAAAGCACGTCAGGTGGAATCCACATTGTGAAACCATCATCTGGAAGAATAAATGTCTTCTGAAAGATTAATTATGCTTTCTTTAGAGGCAAGGCAGAAATGATCATTTTGTCACTGTCACTGGTCTTTATAGCCTTTTACAAAGTATAAACTTCTCTGGCTTTTAAAATTATTAAACTTTTCATAGAAACACATCAAAAGTTACATTTGTAAATATAAATTTTATATATATATAATATATATATTTTTCCCCTTCACTCCATAGAATTCCAACTTATAGAATTCCAACCACACTAACTACCAGTCTTTGGTAAAAATAGATTACTATGAATACAAATATTTGGTATGTTAAATGTGAGTTGAAATTAAATTCATTATTAATGGCTCTATACCCAGGAAGGAGCTTATACTTATAAGAAAATAACCTTCAAAAAATTTCCATGACTCTCCAGGGGAAATGGGACCACTTGCCCATAAATACACATATCATCCCTATTTAAAAATAAATTCCCTAAATATTGCCTGCCACAACTCAAATCCTATCATTAGCAAGCAATTCTTGTAAAGAGGCATTTCATTAAATTAATACATGTGAGAAGGCATTAGGCATGTACTATACTTTAGGGAAGAAAAAATACATAAATAAATGAGTGGGAAGAGATGTTTTGCATCACATGTTGCACAGTCCAGCATTTTCCCCAATATGAAAATAACTTTTACCACTTGGCTGATGAAAAACTGGACCTAAGTAAACACGGCTAGACCTTGAACCGTTGTGTGCAACACATGGGTGGCCAACCAGAAACTAAACAAATAGTGGCTACTTAAGTTTTAAAGAAAAGTGGCATATTGACTAAGTCAGGATGGTGATTTAAAACAAAATGAAACTATAAATAATAGTCAAACATAATTATGTAAGGAAATTGCTAATTTACTATAAATAGAAGGAAAAAAATGTTATCAAGTATCAGTAACTCTTTACTTGAATTTCCATATAAAAGTATTTGTCAACAATATTGACTTTTTCATTGTATCTTTTCCCTCATTTTTTCGTTTGTCCTTGATGGTCACTTTCAATATAAAAATTTCAATTTCTGTTCTGGTAAGCATTTTGTAAGGTAATATAATGTCGATAATTTCCTACCCTAAAATTGCATTTTTCCTTATCAGACTCTTCTGAGGCAGACAGTGGACTTCATCTACCAACTTTTTCATTTTTTAGCTTTCCTTTTTTATTGCTGATAATTTTAAATTTTTGTTCTACAACCTGACACCCCAAAGTTATCTTCCCACTCAACTATTTATTTTTAAAAAGTGGTTCTCATATTTCCATTTGCGAACTCTTTATTTTTTTCCCTATTGCTTATTTCTTAGATCCTGTTTTTGTGTATGGATTGAATACTTCCATCCTCTTACTGATTTAAACTTATAGATTATGTATTATAACGTTTTTATTTTAATCCCTGCATCGTATCCATCTCCACTGTTACTCTTTTTTCAGTTATTACTATTGTTTAAATCTGTTTCCGGCATTTAGGCTTTCGTTCAAAGGTCTGATAAAAAGTGTCTTTCCATTTATACTTAAGGATGAGACATTGAGAGATAATTCAAAGTTCAATGTTTGTGACAGAAACTTATCAAATAGTAGGTTTCCTTCGAAGGCGACCTGTAGAGAACTGCTGTTTTGTTGAGGAACTCCAAAAAATAAATTCTCTACTTCCCCCTCTCTCCTTCCCTACTTCCCTCCCCTCTCTGTCTCTCTGGACGGAATCAGACAACCTCTCGCTTGTGTCTGCAACTAGGTAGTCCTGGATAATCTCCGCTTCCACTGAGGACACAGGAGGCTGATAGCCTTATACGATACCTGAATTTTCATGTGGCATCCACCCTATTTTCAGTTCAGCTCCCCTCTCTAACCCTCTGCTATGGTTCCTCCCATTGTCTGGAGCTCTCAGGTTTGCTTTCTCCACTGAATGCATCTTCTCCTTCTCATTTACATAGAGGATATACTATTGGGATCTGGTGCTCCTTACACACGCTTGTATTGAAGTCCCCTGTTTTTATCCCCTTGCCATATTGTCACTCTCGTTGACATCTTGTTACTCCAGTTCCTGAGTCTTTATGAGGTAGTGTGACAGGTGTTGGCTTGCTCCCTCCTTGGCAACTCGCCCTGCAAACACTTCGAATTAGCATCCACATTCCTCTTAATTACTGTTAAATGTACTCCTCATCTCTTACTTTTTGTGGACTTATGTAGTAGTTATCTGTTGCTGTGTAACAAAGTACCCTAAGCTCGGCTGATGAAAACATCGAACATTATGTTTCACGGGCTCTGAACTTTAGGAATCTGGGAGTTGCTTTGTTGGGTGGTAGCAGCTTATGGTCTCAGGAGATTGCTAGCAAGCTTTCAACTAGGGCCGCCATCTAAGGGCTCAAGTGGGGCTGAAAAATCCATGTCAAGATGACTCCCGTGGCCAGTGGCAGGTATCTGCTCCTCACTGGTGGTCGGCCAGCAGGTTCGGATTCTCCTTATACGAGTGCCTCCACTGAGCTGATCACTAGATGATAGTTTGTTTCACCCTGAGGGAGAAATGAGAAAGAAAGAGAGGGAGAGAGAGAGAGCTGTGTAGAAGCCATATTATTTTACATCCTAATGTCAGAAGTGAGGTACTCTCACTTTTGCCTTATGATACTGGGCAAACAGTTCAATCTTGGTACAGTGTGGGGAGTTGACTCCGGCTGTGAATGAATACCAGGTACCAGGAGACGGGTAATATGGAGAACTATCTTGTAGGATGGCCCGCATGGTTTGTGTCTTTTCGGATTTATATACTGTTATTTGTGAAGTTTGGGAGAAAGAAAATATAAATTCATCATATCGTGTGGGTTCAATTCATCGTATTTAGCCAAAAATACACTGAAGTTTTTAAAAGCAGGAAATGTTGAAGGAGATATGGAGATTAGGTTATCAGTGGGGGGAAATTGCCACACTTAATTGTTTTTACATTGGGGTCCACCTCCACAATGGAAAATAAATAAATAAAAATTCTTGAAATACCAAGCAGTCAAAAATGTAACCAAATTTATTCCATGCCAATTGAATTGCTCATAGAAATTTGACAGCTAGATCCACATACTACCTGTGATTTTAAAACCCTGACTAATACAGATGAAATTCTACCTGCAATTTCATTTAAAGGAATGCTGGGCATTTAAACTGAATTTTCTGGGACTAACTGTTTTCTGCATTTTTTGCTTTTTACGTTGTTAAGAAGAAAGTTTTGGCCAGAGGCAATGTTCTGGAATGAGAACCTGATATACAGATGCTTTTCTCAATGGAATGAGGAGAGTATGTTCTTAATAATGCAAAAGTTGTAAACTGATTGGTTAAGTCAGCCTTTTTAAGGTTGAGACTAAGGATAATAGGAGGTACAATTGTTGATGAAGCCCATTTGTAACCATTTCGCTTTTAGCACTGGGATGGGTGAGGAAGGCAGTAACTAAAAAATATACATTCAGATTTTCTACAGTCTTACCACAATGATAAATGTTATACTATCAAACTATCAACCCTTGCACCCTTAGTTTTTAGGGAACACATTCCCATGGATTTTCAAGGACTCAAATCACATTGTGTACCTTTAGCTGACGAAATAGCTACAATAGTGCTTTATAGTGAGCAATTTTATTTGACTGTTTATGCTATAGGTGAAAGAATACCTTTATTTTTAAAAACTAGCAAATAAACATAGTTTCACATGAAATGGATTTATATGATTATCATCTGAAAACTTGTTCCTTTTACAATATTGACCCGAGGCACAGCGTGATCATCCCTAGGTCTTCTAAAGCTGAAAATGCAGATGTAACTGTATTTGGTATGTTTTTCACCAAAAATTTCATTATTATATGACTGATCTTAATAAATTAGTAATCCATCTCTAGATATATAACATTTTATAAATATCTATTTATGCACACATGGATATTATGTCAATATAAATATGGGCCTATGTGAAGTAGATATGGATGTGGTCACAAAATTATCTGGGTATAGAGAGGATCTCTTAAATAACAGCTAATTTATTCTTTCCAGCTAGTTCCATTGTTAATTTTTGGGGAATCTCCATTCTGTTCTCCCTGATGGCTGTGCCAATTTACATTCCCACCAATAGTGTACAAGGGTTCCCTTTCCCCCAATACTTCCATATGATCCAGCATTCCCACTTCTTGGTGTATATCCAAAGAGATACCTACATACCCTATGTACATTGCAGCATTATTTACAATAGCCAACATATAGAAACAACCTAAGTATTTGTTGATGGATTCATGGATAAAGAAAGTGTGGCATACATACAGTGCCACAATGCTCTGCCCCTCAAAACATAATAGGTGTGCAGAGACAAAAAAAAAAAAAGGGCCCAAAAGAAAGAACAGATCAAAGCTCCAAAAATAGAACTAAGTGATGAAGAGATAGCAGCCTAACAGATGCAGAGTTCAAAACAGTGGTAACCTGGATGCTCACAGAATTGGCTGAGTATGGTCACAAAATGGAGGAAAAAGTGAAGGCTATGCAAAGTGAAATAAAGAAAAATATACAGGGAATGGAAACTGGGACTCAAATCAACAATATGGAGCAGAAAGAAGAAATAAATATTCAACTACAACAGGATGAGGAAACAAGAATTCAAAAAAATGAGGAGAGGCTTAGGAAACTCCAGGACAACTTTAAACGTTCCAACATCTGAATAATAGCGTTGCCAGAAGGAGACGAGGAAGAGCAAGACATTGAAAGCTTATCTGAACAAATAACGAAGGAGAACCTCCCCAATCTGGCAAAGGAAATAGACTTCCAGGAAGTGCAGGAAGCTCAGAGGGTCCCAAAGAAGTTGGACCCAAGGAAGCACACTCCATGGCACATCATAATTATCTTACCCAAGATTAAAGATAAGGGGAGAATGTTAAAAGCAGCAGGAGGAAAGCATACAGCTAACTACTAAGGAGTTCCCATAAGACTATCAGCTGATTTCTCAAAAGAAACCTAATGGGCAAGAAGGGGCTAGAAAGAAGTATTCAAAGTCATGAAAGAAAAGGACCTACATCCAAGAATACTCTATCCAGCAAAGCTATCATTTAGAATGGAAGGGCAGATACAGTGCTTCCCAGACAAAGTAAAGTTAAAGGAGCTCATCACCACCAAGCCCTTATTAAATGAAATATTAAAGGGACTAATCTAAGAAAAGAAGATGATAAAAAATATGAACAGTAAAATGACAACAAACTCACAACTATCAACAACTGAACCTAAAAAAACAAAAACAAAAACAAAGCCAACTGCTAAAACAGGAACAGAATCACAGAAATGGAGATCACATGGAGGGTTATCAGTGCAGAGGGGGAGGAGGGAGAATGAGGGAAAAGGTACAGGGAATAAGAAGCAGAAACGGTAGGCACAAAATAGACAGGGGGAGGTTAAGAATAGTATAGGAAAGGGAGAAGCCAAAGAACTTATATGTACAACTCATGGACATGAACTAAGTGGAGGAATGCTGGTGGGAGGGGGGGTGCAGAGTGGAGGGGAGTAAAGGGGAGAAAAAAATGGAACAACTGTAATAGCATAATCAATAAAATATATTTTTAAAAAGAAAGAATAGCATGTATGCACAATGGAATATTATTCACCCATTAAAAAGGAGGCACTTCTGACATTTGTGACAATGTAGTCATCAATATTACAGCCCCGCCATGAAGGGTGAAAAAAGTAAATGCCCCTGTCTCTCTCTTATTGTCCTCTCTTCTCTGGTCAGAGCTGTCTAGTGACCAAACCCAGCTAGACCTAGAGACCCAAGGAGCCCAGGTAAATCAATATCGCGAGATCAGCGCCCAGAAGCGGACAGGCAGAAAAAATCAGGGAACGGAATCTAGTCACCGGGGAAAGAACCAGCACAGCAGCCGGGCTGTGGGCGGAGAACTTCTCTCCCTATTTTAAGAGCGAGAGCAACGAAGACACAGAATAGCTCATTCACAAAACCAGAAATAGACGATTCATTTAATAATTTCTAGGACGTGGCAATATCCACTTTGCCTGGGATGTGCTACTTGGCATTTTGTTTTGTGGCCTTTTAATGGATGGGTGTATCTCAGGAGATGTGTATAAATGCCCTTTGGTGTGGGTGGTCCATGAGACATCTAACCAAAGGCTCATAAAGCTCATCGTATTTGTTTCTGGAAAATGGACAGATTTTTAATCATGTGCCTTCAGACCAATATTTGAAAATTTACTTGATTTGCAAGTGTGTCTTCAAAGACACAAAAAATGTTAATGGAATCTCTGTATTATCTTGTGCCTCCAAAAACTATTTAATCAGTCCTTAAGAAGGAGTGGAAGCAGTATACATACATGCAAGCATTTCACAAAGTATGTAATTTCATTTATTCTCCTTTGTGCTTCTATAGCCTTATCTGGCGTAATATTAATATTGTCAGAAAAATTAAGTAATTCAATTTCATGTTAGCATAAACTAGGTTTAAAGAATGTACATTACACCTATTTGTGAGTCTTAACGATGCTTGGGTAGTTGTTTTGACTAAATATGTGAAATAGTTAATAGTTCAAGAAAATAATCTAGAAGTAATTTGGTTTTCTGCCTAATGTCCTGAGCGATGTAGCATACCCAATATCTTTCACTATAGTTCTCTTGTTAGAAACAAACAAACAAAAATCAATCTTGGGATACCCAAGTTACATAAAGATAGTGATTTGATACTGGAAAGCAATGATAAGTGTGTCAACCTATTGTGTCTTTCACAAGTACATTACAGCCTCTGCTTTAACATTTATTAAAGACCAGTCTAGTACCTTTGCAAGAGACCAAGCCCCGTAATATCAAATGCTCATATTGTCTATACTTTAAGAAATGTAATTTGAGCCATAAAAAGTTTGCATGCATGGTGGAACAAATTTGGTTATATAATTCGGTACCAATATAACTATCATTCCTCAAGAATTTTTCTGCGCTCTTTAGGAGCTAAAGTATTAGAACTACCTGGTGGCAATCAGAAGTCGGGTTGCATGAAATCCTCGATCATTGTTTTCGTGTTGATTTCAGAGCTTCTCAGTCTAAATAGGAGGCAGGAGAGTGCTAATTTGTATCCACAGCTAGAGAGAAAGCATCTCAGTCCTCATGTTACTCAACGTCTCTGTACCACAGTTCACAGAGTGGGAGAAGATGGCTACATGAGTCACCTCTCTGTGCCTACTCGTGATTTTTCTGTCCTGATTTCAATCCATTTAACCTCTGCATTTCGTGGAATACCTAACTCAACACTGATTCTATCCTAAAATATACTATCTATGATAGTTTTGAAAAATGTTTGAAATCCACAGAGATTTGTTTAAGACTCTCTGAGAATAATTACCTCTTCTTAAAAACAATGAAGAGGTTTGGCTGTTGGGCAGAGAGGCAGTGAGGGAGCTGAAATTCTCTAATAAGATGAGGATTCAATAAAATGTTATCTCAAACTAACGGGCTCTGGCAACTTTTCTTTTCTTTCTGCAAATTCTCTCTGTGGCGTTACTGCAATTAGGCCAAATCGATGTCCTCGGCAATAATGGTCATGACGGTACAATGACAGATGGCAGGCCACTGGGACCCAGGGCGCTGTCTGGAAAGGAGCGTGAATTTCAACTCTGTCTCCCTTTGTCTACTAAGGCCTCAATAGTCTCAGTTTTCCTTCTTTTTCTCTCTCTCTGTTTCTTTTTTTAAACATATGCCACAATCGTCTAGGTCAGGGGTTGGCAAACTTTTCCTGGATAGCGCCAGACAGTGAATATTTTTGGCTTTGTGGCCAGTCTCTGTTGTATCTGCTCAGCTCTGCTGCTGTGGAGCAAAAGCCCCCATAGACAATGACAACTCATAAATGAATGAACCTCGCTGTTTTTCAATAAAACTTTATTTACAAAAATAGGCCAAAGGCCAATTTGGCCTGAAGCCTGTAGTTGCCAATTCCCGGTTCAAAGTCATTCTTATCGAAAGTGTTGAGAATACAGAAATACAGTTTTTTCATGGAGTTAAAAACCTCTTTTAAGTATTTTTAAAATGAAAGTTATTGGATTATGACTACAGATGAGCATATAAGATCTTAGGCTGAGGGCTACAAAATGTTCTTTTTGCATTGTGTAGGAGAAGAAACGTTAGAAATCTTTCTAGGTATTTTGATTTCTGTTACTGCTAACTTTTGCCACCATCTTAAACATTTTAAATGTCCCATAGTAATTTCTAGGTGTCTTGTATGTGATAGTATCTATTACTAGTATATTTTGGTCCAGTCCAAAATCCCAGTCTTGTTTTCTTCATAGTAAACTCTGAAGACATTTTAATTTGGGAGATATTTAGGGTTTGTGTGTGATTTTCACAGATATGAATGAGAGTTTGCAACAGTGCAACGTTTTTGTTGTTTTAATTTGAGAAATAAGTAACGTATACTAGGTTTTCTCTTTTCTAACAAGTCTGTTTTTCATACACTTGTAAAGAGAATGGAAATTAAAAATCCTAGTCCACCGAACACTGAATTTTACCATTCTCGTGCTATTTGCTTAGCACGAGTCTCTGACTTAATAAGTTCTGTGTAATAAGATTGGGGGTAATAAATTATTTTTTGATAAAGGGGTAGTGAGTTTTATATGGAAAGTGCTTCAACAGTTCTTTGCATGCAGTACGTTAAATAAATAGCTGCTAGTATATTTAATTAGCTAAAGAAAGAGCAACATATTTCAGGTGACATTATCATGTGACATCATCCTAGTTTGTGATTAGAACGTTTAAAAGGAAGACATTTGTGGCATCATGCCCCAAAAGAATCTAATTAAATAGAATTCCTATCACTATCCATTAGAAGCAAAATCAGAGACATGAATTAGGTGTAACACTGAGCTTCTGAACTCTTAGTATTAGGTGGTCCATGATGGTTACTCTGTTATTTGGAAAAGATGCGATAAACCTGTCTTTGATGAAGACATCAGTTACCTCCCAAAGTCACCTGCAAGTAAACAGTTATTGACTGATATGAACACTCTCATAGGTTTGTTCTAGAACTCCTCCCCACCCCCACCCCCAAACTAAACAGAGGCAAATGACGGAAGTGTATTTCCCAGCATCGTGTGTGAATCCCTACATAGTTTCTTCACTGGAACGAACAAGGGACAAGGACAGTTTGGGTTCAAGGCTGCACGGTGGCTGCCTGTACCACGAAGCGTCCCATTCACAATGTTGACAAGGAATTTCCTCAAGGATTACTGGTTGCTTTGTCCTAAGGCATAGCAGTTTACCTTCCTTGGCATTTATGTTTTGTAGGTAATTTTGAGCTGGAGAGTCTTGAAACCATTTGACTTGTGGAAGAAAATTACTTGGAGCACTATGAAAATATCACTGAGACCATGTGGTTTTTAAACTCTTTTGCACTGTACTCTGCTTCCCAATTATTTCCAGCTGTGTCTGGCCACTAAGCGTACCTTCACAACCTGACTTTTTTTTTTTTAAATAGTTGTGAAGTGCCATGATTCGTTTATTTGTTCAAGTGAATGTCGAACGCCGGGCAGAGGTGGACTCAGCTCTCTACAGAGCCCTCACCTCTATTTCTCCTGGAGCTTCAGGCCTGTCTGTTTTTCCTGATTTTGTATTTCTGACAAGAGTAGGAAGTAAAAAATTGGATGCAGTCTCAATAATTTTTATTCCTCTCATTTACTCTTTGCAAATAGAGATGGCGATGAAATTTCACTTCTACTCCCTGTGAAAAAAAGAGACGTGTTGTAAAAATGGAAATTTATCGTTAAATGAGCAGTTAAACCAGCTGTCTGGATCATCCCTTTTTCAAGTCATTAACAGCATCAGTTTGCCAAAGAGTCTTACAGTGGATGGACGGCTTACCTGACCTACTTAACAAATTCATTAGTCAGTAATTTGTGTTGCTTGCCATTCTATTTTCTTTAAAATAGTCTAAAACTTAGACATCTAACTTATTTTACAGCTTTGCACCATTTCCCCCTTCATGCTGAATTGGCCAAACATAACCTTCATTCATTCAAATTCTGATAAAGGCAACCTTCAGCATATGAATGGAATGTATAAGTATTGAGAATACAGCATGGTTACCTATTCCCAGGGCAGATGTCAAAAATATTAAATGACTGGTAGAGGCTGAGCAACAACCAATCAAAAACAGATGCCCTGTCCAAACACAATGGACACCAGCCCTAAGCACCAACAGAGCCTACAGGTGCTGACCAGCTGCCACCAGCCTCGCCTGCTCCCAGGGGAGGGCTGCAGCTGCTTCCAGACTCAGGAGGTTAGCAAGGGACAGAGAACATGTAATAATGTACTTTCGCTATGACTTGGTTTTGTCAACATCTCTTTATGCTTCGTTTAGTCCTGTTTTAACTAATGATCTGAAGGTATTCCCATAAAAACAAGGCCCTTGATTAGTTTCCTAATTCTAGAAAGAATTTGAGTCATAACTTGATGCTGTGTAATATTCATAGGGAAGAAGCTCCCTGCTCCCAACAAGAAGCAGGTTCAAATATTAAAATTGTTAACTTCACCTGGATTTAGGTCTTCCATGCAAATTCATCGCTTTGTTTAAAGTTGGTTTCAAAAGCAACAAAAATATATCAAAACTTATGTTTATAAACTTACTCTAGAGAGAACTACAAATCACTTTTAAATTCTCTCTGTTTCTGCTTCCCTCCATTAGTGAAAATAATAAAAGTCTATCCAAAAAAATTTTTAAAGGCCCCACATTAAGTACGTGAGTACATGTGCGCACGGTATTTATTTTTATACACATGTGAGTGAAGCCTGCACATAATTCTGTATGTTATTTCTCTAAATTTAGCTTCAATTCTACCAGAAAATTCTATATGGTGCAGAAAATACCATTCATCCCTGATGATAAATTTAGTAACCAAAAGTTGGCAGAATATTAATAGATGCGAGAGGTCATTGCTCTCTTGCAACCACTAAAAACATGGTCTCTGTTATAAACATTTGAACAAGGTTTAAATTTGGTTAGATTATTTATAAAATGAGAACTTTCCAGACATTCCTCTCTGACATCCTAGGAGAATGGTCATCTCTTCCATCCTCTGTATTCTTGGAGATGTATAAGGTGCTACCGGCATGTGTCTTCAATGCCATATATGCCGGGAAGGCGTAAGCAAAACTCCTTTTGAGTCAGACATCCCACAAGCCCGTGCATTCCACAAATCATTCTAAAACAACCCATCCATTCATTCTTTTGCTTATTCATTCCACAAAATTTTATTGAGTGTCCGCACTGGGCCAGAGAATCCTGATGCAACTTTGATAAGTACAACCTAACCCTGTCTTCTAATGCACATGCTTCAGAGGCAAAGGCAACACAAGTGTAAATAAAAATGAATATCCACGGTAATGTATGTGCTACCATTGCAATAAGGACCGGATACTAGTCAGTTGCTAAGGAAGAGGAGCTAAGGGTTTTAGGGTGGTGGGGGGACATTGTCCCCCGAAGGTTCTCCAGGAGGTGATTCAGAGGCAGCAAAAACAGCAAAACCATTAGGTGAGTGAGAACCTATCACCTAACTCCAATTGACATAAAATAATTTTTATTATACTTTAAAAATAAAGCTTCTCTGAAGTAGCTAGATACGTAAAGAAGGGTCTAATTTACAAATGGAACCCAGGGATACATCACTTCCTTATGTGGGGGATCAGTCGGCGAGGGTAAAGTCAACAACTCTAGAAGGCCAGACAGTAAGGCAGGCCCAGCGTGAACCAGTGAGGCCCACGGATTGTGTCCGTGGCTTATTTGAGCCTGCCGATATTCCCTTTTGGTTTCTTTTTCCCTCCTAACTTCTCGAGGCCGCTCTCTCTTTTCAACTTCCATTTTCCTCTTATACATAAAGATGCAAATTCAACCTATCTGATTATCTTTCCTTTACATTTAATTTGCATGAAAATATGCTCCAGCGAGGCTTAATGTTTACCATTTCAGTATTTTCATGAGAACCTGATGACATGAGGACGTGTTTCTAATTCTGAAAGAGGTAAGAGAATGAATTGTTATGATAGTTCATGTATAAGTATATGTGTTGACACACACACACAAACGAGTCGACTACTCTGATATATATTCTGTATGCATAGTATATAATACACCCATATATACGACTGACAGTAATCAAAGATTCCTTTTTCTGTGTTACAACTATCAGAAATTACATCATGCAAAATGATTTGAAAGTGATTGTGTTTTTCACGTAGAACGAGTCCATTTATTTCATTCTATTTCAGAGCTCCCGACTGTTTAAAAGAAAATTAAACACAGCAAAAATGTCTGTCAAATACTCCAGAGGGGCCTCCAATTCTTTTCTCTGTGGGTTATGCTGCACAATTTCAGCAAGCACTTTTGAGAAAATGGGTGGAGTGGTAGCTTTGAACTCAGTGGAAGACAGACACAAAATGTCTCAAGCACTCTAATTGTTTTTCTGGGAAATTTAGTAATTATAGAGAAGTTCTGTTTATTTTAATGGCTTCTTATCACCACATGCAACTCACTTAATGACCACATTTTCTCCAGGGACCCTCATGACATCATCGAGTAGTAGCCCCAGTGCTTCCTGAAACTTTAAAATTCTGTCACAGCCAATTTTCAGGATTGCAGAGCATTGTGGGATTTCTGGGGAAGTCTCACAAAGCTCTCTTACATACATACATATACATATATACAATATAGAGAGTTTAAAGCATATCATTCACAATATAAAAATAAGACATATTTATTTACAGTTTGCAGTGCAGTGAGGTAAAGGGTGGGCTCGTTTTGAATCAATGTAGTATCTGGACAGCCAGAGGGGTTGCGTCTCCTAAGCAGCTGCTCTGAATGAGGAACTTGCTCATAGAAAAAACAAAATAAAACAAACGAACAAACAAGCCAAAAACCAAAAGCAAATTCAGGGAGGCAGACAACAACGGATTGGTGGTTACCAGACAGGAAAGGGGCGGAGAGAGGGCTGGGTGGGTAAAAGGGGTCAATTATACAGTGACGAATGGAAACTAGACTTTTGGTGGCGAGCACGATGTAAGATATACAGATGTCAAATTACAGTGTTGCACACCTGAAACTTATATAATGTTATAAACCAACGTTAGTTACCTCAATTAGATTAATTAATTTTAAAAAAGAAATTCTACCAGCCACATACCAGGCAGAAGTTCGGTGCGCAACACGCGTCTAGCTAGTGAATGAATGACCGGTGGAGGAAGGAGTGAATAAACAAGTAACTGAATACGTGAATGAAGGCTTGATTGAGTGCCTGTTGATTTATCAGATGGTGGGGAGTGGGGAAGATATACAAATCTTAAGAACTGCCCTGCTGGAAGACTTCTCTGAAATAATGGTTTATCATATTTCTCTGGAGGCAGTTCCATTTTTACCTATTATTTCTCCGTTCCAAGTTTTATCCCAACAGCATGATATCTTTAACGATGGATTTTTAGCACTTCCATGGGTGGATTAGAGAGATTTGGAGGCAGGTATTGGGAATAGAGAAACGTTTTACTGCAGTTAAATCATATGACACATTTGGCCACGTATTCCTCAACTTTGAAAGAATAACCCGAGATTCTCTTTAGGCAGATGAGAACTACTCTGTGTGAAACAGAAATAATTCCCTTTTGATCCCGTTCCCGATTTCCCTGTGGCTTTTCATTGGCCTTTCCTTTCCGTTCAGTTCCTACAGTCCTGCCACGGTGCACTTTTCAGAAAGCCAGGAGATAATCAGCCCATCCCCAAGCAACCCGGGCTGGGGGTTGGGTGGAGAGGTCATTTTAGGTTGTGGCTTGGGAACTCTGACCCCAGGCACAACATAGAGCACAGCGTTAGTGATTTTCTCATTTCCACTGAAAGCACCGGCCGGCTTGCGACGGGAATATCAAGTGTTACCACGGGCTGCTGCAGCTGCGAGCCATTATTTCCAGTGGCAGTGGAAATGCATTGAGCGATCTCCTGGGAGATTGTGCAAAATGCTGTGGTGGGTTTAATATTAACCCTTGCCACCGCTGTAGCTAAGACTTCCGGCGAAGACCAAATTTTACTGGTCAGCTGCTGCCAAGTTTTAGAAAAAACAGACTTCATCCCACGCAAGCTGGAGTTTGAGATGGAAAACCAGTGCTTTCTTGGAAGCCCTTTGTCTCCACTTGACAGTTTCACACCCCACAATGTCTGTTTCATAGCGGGCTAGAAAGCTTTCGAGGAGGGGAAAGGCTGTGATGAGGAATGCAACCAAATGCCTTTTTCTTTTATAGTTTAATATGTGCCTTAAAAAAAAAAGAAACTATATTACATTACCAGGCACACTTACATTTTACGTCTACAGCTATTTTTTTGCCCATACTTAATTTGAAATGTCTTTATTATTTGGTTGCACTTGTTGTTTAGGGAAATTTGCATTTGTAGTCTCCTGTGTACTGTTTTCTCTTTAAGGCAAGTTTCAAGTGAATTACAAAGTCCTGAAAAACACAAAAATGACAAATGCAAGATGTAATCTGTTCAGACTGGTCACATGTGTACATAATTTCAGGCTTTGATGCCTTTATAGTAATTCTACAAATTTGGATGCCAGTTCACCATGTTGATTAAAGGCCACATAGTTCCATTTTGACATAATTTCTACAATTAAATAGCTGCAATTAATTAGTAAATATAGTCATATGATCTGAAAAGCCAGCTTCAAGCAAGGTTTCTCAACATTGACACTATGACATGCAGGGCTGGATAAGTCTTATTACACGGGGGCTATGCTGTTCACTGTCCCCATGATGCCTCACAGCACCCTTGGCCAGCAGCACCCCTCTCCCCAGCTGTGACAGCCAGAAACATCTCCAGACATCGTCAGTGTCACCAGAGAGCAAAACCACCCCTGGGTGAGAACAACTAGTTTAGAAAATAATAGTTAGAAGGGAAGAGTATGAACACGCTTCTTCCAGAAATCTGTAAACAACGTCCTCATCACCTAGGATATTTCATACTTGGGATCTAAATCCCCGGCCACAAATCCTTAATCATTCTGATTCCAACACAGTCTTCACTCACTTTTTGGTCTCCCCTTTGGTGGACTTCAAAGGGCAACATCCTGAGCCCTTTTCTTTACCTATTGACTGTTGAAATCTTCAGGTGGTTCCCAGCTTGGCTTTTCATTTTCACTTAAGAATTAAAGCCTTCAACACTATAACTTAGCTCCCAGCTGCAGGGCCGAGTCTATCTCAGGCTCCCGTCCTCTCTTGCACGCTGCCATCCAGGGAAACCCCAGGTGGGAGCAGATGGAGAGCATGGACTCCCCAGGAGTCACCGGTGAGCTGCCACCCTTGCTCTGGGGACAGAAGCAGAAAGAGACCATAACAAACAGCTGGTAGACCCCGCTATCAGCAGCAAGGGAGCTGGTCCTTGCCACTGACAATCCAAAAAGCATTCTCATACACTGACGAATTCTTTTTTGTTTTTTTTTGGAGAACACTCAGCTTTGTTCCATTCTACTGTTTGTCTCTAACACAGATTGCCCTTCAAGCCCAAGTTCCTTCAACCAACCAAAGAGCCCTGTTTCCACCCAGTTTTAAACTTAGATTGCTCTGGGAATAGAGTTCCTCCAAACTGCTTTCTGAAAGATCCTGTATTCCCACAAGAACATAACATTGTTAAACAGCAATTTCAGCTGAAAGTTAACAAGGTTTTAAGGTAGTTAAAAAACTGTGAAAGCCTGATTCCCAGTGTGAAACACAAAACCTGTGAAATTCAAATATGCGGGAGCGCTTTCATTTTCTCAGAGCTGTGATGAGGGCTGAAAATGTTTCTTTGTTTAAAAAAAAAATCCACAGGCCAGAGTGCAAAGAAATGTAGGATTCTTAAAGTTGCTATTCATTTTTTTCTTTGACTAATTATGAGCTGAAAACAGTTCAATGTATAATACAGGTAGGCATTTTCATTCGTATATGATATATGTTCTCTTTGTATTCTGTCTCTTTATATTTACATGTAAGAATACATGCATATATACATTATAGTTATATATGATCTACTTATATATTAAATATAATTTATAGAATCACTTAAACATATGAAAAGACTTAAGTAGGTTAAAGGGACATATTATCATGTGGTGGCAGAACGAGGACTTGTGCACGCATCAAAAACCAAAATTCAGTTCTTAGCTCGCTGTGGGACTGTGGTCTAACAGCTTTATCAGTATTTCGGCAATTCTAAATTTTCTCATATAAAATGTTAGAACACTAATACCCTAATATTCTCTATCCACTCCAAAAAATCATAAAAGGCCTTTAAAACTGAAAAGTATAGAAAATATATAGAAACAGATATTTGTATAGGTATATGCCTTGATGAACTAAGTACTAAAACCTTTTTAAGGGCAGCTACTATTTGAAATGAATTCTGTATTCTGCATGTGATATATGTGATGTCAAATACACAGTTATTTTATAGCCATGCAAAAGTTCTATACCGATGTGATAAAATGAATCAACATTCCGCTGTTTGAAAAGTAGGATTTCTGCGACATATGGTAGGGTCAGAGACAGAGTTTTTTCTGAAAAGAAAACATTACCTCAATATTAGCGTCCCCTAACTTTGTAAGATTTTTAAGTATTTTGTACCTAGTATTCAAATTTATTTACTGAAAGTATGATTCTGAATGATATAATGCAATATCTAGTTTATCTTTTGAGTTTTGTACTGTAGCTGAAAATACTATCTGCAAGTACTTTGGGGTACATGAATATTGATTAAAATAGTATTCATTTTATCTTACCTTAACAAAAGGATCAAGATAATTTTATTATACACAAAAGCATTCATCTGTAACAAATAGTTATATAAAGCGAGAGATGTAAACTTTACTGGTGTTATTAAAATATAGTTATCAGAATATCTCGTCTCTAAAAACATTGTCGATATTCTTTGTCTTTGATGACTTTTTTATTACAGTTACTGTTTACTTAGACTTGTGATGCATCTAATTTAAAAGACACAACTTTCAAATCAAAAGACTGAGAATTGCTAACATAGAATCCTTGAACTTTGGAATCAATTTTCAATTACTGGACTATCAAAGTGTCAGATAAATCCGTGACCTACAAGGAAAAGTAAATGAATTATAGTAAGTCTACATAATGTGATAGTTCTTAGCCATTTACAATTATATAGTAATAACTCAAAGGGCTGAGAAAGTCTTCAAAGCATAATGTTAAGAAAAACTGGCAAATCACAAAATGATGTAGCTGATATCATCCAATGTTAAGTACATTTGTATATATACACACACATATGAAGAATATATTGTGATATGTGTAAAAATATGTCAACATACATGAACTGTATGGATGTTTCATGTGCACATATATGAAGACAGGAAAAAATTCTCAGTCTGATATTATCTCTCTGAGAGGTAGAAGTATCAGTCATTTTAAATTGGTATCTATATTTTATAAATATGTGAAATATTGTTTATTATTTTATAATTAGAAAATAAATACATGTTTTTGCTATAATATTTAAATTATAAAGAGAAAAAAATTAAATAGAAAATAAGAAAGTTCAAATTTAAGGTGTTAATTCTAGAACAGATTGAAATGTGAAGGTAATATGTATTTCCACCCCCAAGTGTGTTTTAAACAATGTAAAGTAAAAACTCAATTTGAAAACAAATTTTAAAAGGACACTAGAAAAGTGTTCTAACAGGCAAAGGGAATAAAAAGAGAATGTATTTAAATGATTCTTAAAATCAGATTTTTTTTTGGTATATAACATTTTTTAAAAGAGTTTCATTCAGCTTTAATAGATGTTAAAATCCTGACAAAAAAGCTTTTGTTTTCAACTATAACAGACACATTTTATTCAGATATCAAGGACTTTAAGGCACTGGGACAATCAGGCATGAAAAAATACTTCTTTATTTTGGTGAGCTAAAACTCAAATTTTTGCATGTATTTTATTGGCAAAAATAGTTAGGTCTTTTCTGACATCTAAAGTTGTCTTAAAAATTACACAAGGAAATGCAAACTTTCATTAAAGAATAATATTATTAAAAAACAGTCCAATGACATTACTTTGAGCTACAGAGATAATGAACATAAATGGTCTCATTTGAAAGTCTTCTGTTTGCTAACTAGCTATTCGTTTTAAGTGTAATTTTTATAAGATTAATGTTTAGGGGTTAAGTCACAGACTCTACAGTACTATTGCCCTTACTAGTCTCTGATTAAAAAAAGAAATCATTAATGAGTCCAAAAAGTGGAGGTGGGGAGGTGGGGCTGCATATGGTGTCAATACAGTTTAATTAAGTGCAATAATTCCCCTTTTCCTGAGGTAGCTGTGTTAAGACAGATTTCTCTTCAGAGATTTACCTTCTGAGGATCTGTTTTTCAGCACAGTCGTCAAATTAATCTGTGGAATTCCACTGCCCTCTGTTGGAATACCGCGAAAGTTCCGATGGCGCCCCATCTTAAAAGACCAGAAATTTGGGGTTCGGTTTCTCTTAGTTTTGGCTATTTTCTGCTCTTCATATAATTCTTCTGAGGACAAGATAATTTGAAAAGTTTGAACTTCAGGAAACGCCGCTTACCTCCCTAACAGGCAAACTTCACTCAAAAACATTTATTTCTGTGTTGAAAACGAGCTTAGACTTTGTAACCATCATTTTTTCTGTGAATAACTTCATTTTGCCTAGTAATACAAAATGAAAGGCCTCTTAAAACATGTCTTTGAAATCCAGCAATGTCATATATGTTTTCTCTCTAAGGAACCAGACAGAAAAGACAATGTAGGAAAACTAATTATAATACCACAGTATTATTATATTTTAATTTTAGCGATCATATAGAGGAGATTCTTTTCAAAACTGAAATGCACTAAAATCTGCGACTCGTTTTTGAAAGGCTCTCCGTGGATGAAATCTCCCCGCACTGACCCCTGTGTCGGTGAGGAACGCCGGAGACGGATGCCTTTGATCTGGGGCGCAGATGCGGAGCTGCGCGCTTCTCGCACAAACCCTCCACAAATATACAATCACAAATGACCTGAAAAGTCACCTCGGGGACGAGGGAAGAAGTGGCCAGAGGTGGACTCAGAAGGGCTCAAAGCTATCTGGCTGGAGGCATTGTTACTGATTGGATGTCAGTTTTTAATTCGTTGGGTAGAGCTTTTCAGCTAAAATTTGAAAATCTCTCCTCCCTTTTCAACATCTGGTTTAGCAATTCCTTGAGAGACAAAACAGCCCTTTCTCTCTCATCCCATCTATTAAAATGTACAGAGGTCCTGAGACAGAAATGAATGACCATGTCAGAACTGAATAGTTCTATGGCAGTATTCTGCTGGAAATAAGTCCTAATGCCCCAAACCAAAATATTACAGTAGGACACTCTTCAACAGTGCAACTGATGGGAAATTAGCTTGGTTTCCTATTATATCCTATGTAGCCATTTGTTACATCAAAATACATGAAAAACTATAATGAGTTCAATTTATTTCTTTATTTAAAGAATAAAATCATTTAAGTCCCTATATTAGAACACTTCATGGCTGCTAAGTATTTTAATTCACAATAGATAATTTTAAAGTTACTCAATAAAGTGTATCCAAACAGAACTTACTATATTTAATGTGCAAAGAGACCTGAGCTTGTATTTATTCATAATACTTAAATATTGCAATGTAAGGGGAGGTACTATGATGACACTTGAATTTTAACTAAAAAGAATTCTTTGAAAGTTTAGTCATCGTATACCTCTTTCAACAGTGCAAAATATTCTAAAATAATGAGAGCTCTTTTAATAATATGAAATCTCAGTCTGAAGAACCGATTTTACATCTTTTTTTTTTTTTTTGGTGGCGGGGTGGGGGGGTAGTCTTCCATTCAGCAACCAGCACAAATTGAGAATAGCAAAAATACATTTACATCTGTAAATTCTTAGCTACCTGTCACATGATCAATGTATACTCAATACCTCTTGCATTTTAATATACGTGAAGCTGCACATGAGCATAATTGACATATCCTCTACAAGTATATCACTGTTAGAGGAAAGACAGACCAATGTCTTTAGTTAGAAAAAGACAGAAGACCACATTGTGGATTATAAGGTAGAGTGCTCTGTGTCTCTGCTAGCATGTACATAGACAAGTGTATGGGTAAGGATGTCAAAATGTGGAATTAAGACATTGTCAATACTTTTACATAAGTTGTAAAAATGTATGTATAATTTTTTTAAAGTATTCATTATTATAGGGATTAATGATTACAGGTGATAAAATTGGCATAAGTACAAAAGTGTTACTGTTGAAAAATGCGTGAGGTCGAAATTCACGAATATTCCAAAAATCTTTTTACACAGACCCTAATATTTATTGAATCACCCTTGTTTAAAATCAAACTTACTACCATCTGTAGTTAAAATATGTTATTTGGTGACTGTTCTAAAACAGAAAATGAGAAAATGCAGTAATAAAAGTTTTCCAAGATCTCTTATAGTTATTAAAGGGAAAAGAAAAATTCAGGTATTCCTGTAATCCAGTTGTCTTTGGGCAAGGGGTATTTCCATGTAAAATGTAGCTGTTCTCTTACAGCTCTGCCACTGAAATTTCACTGGGCTGGGGTAGAGCAAAGATGCATGCATTTTCTAACCTCTTACTGCCTTTTAGTACTACGCTTTATGTAATTATTCGTGGGAAATTTTGATCAAGCTTCAACTCAGGGAACTAGTTCAGAACAGGAGCTTTACCTGTTCCCCTCACATTCTCTTGTTCTAGAGATGAGTATAAGCTGCATCCTGTTGCTATGAACTACGTCCTATGGGCTGAAGGTACTCGGTATGAACTCATCTGCTACGGTGCTTACCTGTCCCTTTCAGGAGTGTTTGGGTATAAAAATAGAGAGTGCCACAGATGTCTGCAGGAACTAAAACATTTCTGTGGGGCCACTAAGGCAGGAAGGCCATGCTGTCTAGAGCTGATGTGGGTCATTTTCTCCTTGTCCTCTTACTTCTTCTTAGTCTCATGAGCACGTGCGTTACTGGTATCACAGCACCATTTCAATTATTAGGTCCATGCTGTTCCCATTGCAAGGATAACCGAACTAGATAATGAGAAAACGATACTAAAAATTCTCTTCCTTCATTTCAGTCATGACAGATGATTAGTTTTCTGAAGGCACTTTATGAAACACAATTCTTTGAGTCTACAATGTTCCAGATATTTCATTTGGGCCTTTATAGATGTCTTATGTGACATCAATAGTTCTCTACGCCGTTATCACGATTTCCATTTCACACATGAGGAAACTGAGGTTCAGCTACAGGAAGTGACTTGCCAAGGACGATACAGTTGTTTTCAGACAATGGCATTTTCCACTGCAACCTTCTCACTATATTCTCTTCCTCTATTTTTCCACTTTCCCACCAAAATCTCTTCTCCCCTCCCCATTAAAAAAGCCTAAATGAATTATTTTACTAAGCAGCATTTTAGACCTTTAGAGAACTAATAAATCTCTTAGGTAAGAAATATAAACTCAGGAGGTAAAGAGTGAGTTCATGTAAGGAAGAGCCTGAGAATGCATTTCTGTCCGGCCAGGTTAAAAATAGTGCCTTCCAACTTGATGCCTTCACTGAGTCCTCTGTACTTGCACCGACGTGTCTAGACTCCAGGGAAGTTATCCTGAGTCTTGCTGTCTTTCCTGACTCATGACAAGCCTCGTCTTCAGCTTCAGAAGCCCTTGCATATGACCATATACACCCAAATCAACCCTGGATACTGCATGCAGATGAGTTATGCTCACCACCCCAACTGTCACGAGCTACTGTTTAACCACTAACTCTTTTTGCTGGCTTTAACTAGAGCCAGAGCCCCAGTGCGTTGGGGTTGTGAACACAGAAAGCTGACGACAGGCATGATTTTGAACCTGTTTGTTTGGTAACAATTTTTTATCTTCCTGTTTCTAAGACGTCATCTATGTTCTTTTGTCCTACCTGCTAAGTTTCTGTTTCCTGCCTGAGAGAGAACCCGTTCTCAGTTCAACTGAAGATCGGGGGCGATTTGGGTTTACTCAATGATCAAGCGTCTTTGTTCCAACCCCACTTACTTCCTTCAGTCTTGTGATAGCCTTCTTCTGACACAGGAATAAAGGACAATGATTTTCCATGGGTCCCTGATTTATACTCACATGACACATACTATTTAAATAATTAAAAGTGCATAACATGTAATTGTAATTGCCCACAGTAGCAGGCTATTATTTGGCAAAATTTAAAGTAATTTTTAAACTGGTCGGCATTAGAAGGTATCGGCAACTCTGTTTGTTGGGCCTGATTTCAAAGGACAAATTTATTCAAATTTGCAAGAGTGAACTGTACTCCTGATATTTTCACCTCCATCTTTTTACACTGGATATACTGAAGGCTGTTTAAAGATTTTTTAACTTAATTTTTTAATTTTAAAAAAAATTTTATTCATTTATTTTAGACAGAGGGGAAGGGAGGGAGAAAGAGATGGAGAGAAACATCAATGTACGGTTGCCTCTCACGCGCCCCCCACTTGGGACCTGACCCGACCCTAAACCCAGGCATGTGACTTGACTGGGAATCGAACCAGTGACCCTTCGTTTCGCAGGCTAGCACTCAATCCACTGAGCCACACCAGCCACGGCTAATTTTTAAAATGTCGTCTTGATAATATCTCAAAAATGCTTATAATTTAACATTTTGCCATTTATAAAGACTTAATTGTTTAGGATTCATATGCTCTAAGTTCCATTCTTTACAACACAAGAGATTCACAGTTACTTTTAAAAAAATATGCAGCAGCTTTATTTTATTGCCCTATTGCTTAAATATAAACACTATCAGTTCATATAAAGAAGATAAAATCAACACTAAAAACACATCATTGAGGCTCATAATTGAGGCAAAAGAAGTCTATAAATATTAATAAAACACACATATATATATACATTGCCAATAGACTTTTTCAGACAAATGCATTGTGCACCAATGTTACTGAACTCAGGTGCATAAATAAGACAAAGAAACAAGCGTGGCAAGAAGAGCAGAATAATCTATCCATCCTTACACATAGGACATACTGTCACTTTCAGAAAAGAATTCTTATTTTATGGACAACTTCTATTCTACCATTGGTAGCTCAGTAGCAGCACATGTGGACAAGACGTATAAACTTATACTAACCGCTAAAAACATTGAGATGCTCTCAGGAACTCAGGGAAATTAGCAAGACTGTCAGCGAACAGGAGCTGGGTAAAAGGTGGCTAACCTATTTCTCCAGGATTGCTAAACATGCTGTAGTATTTACAAGAGAGATTTTCAAACAGGGGAATCTCATTTTCTAAATGGTTTCCATGGTTTTATTTAGTGTTTGTATTTTCTTGCCACATGGGTTAAATTATCTGAGAGGAGAGCAAATGAAGATGGTAACAATCCAATCATCCTCTTCGGTGAAGAGCATTTAAAATTCAGAAACCATCTAAGTTTAATTTCTTTCTCATTAGAGGCAGGAGAGCAGAGAAATGGGGAAAGGGGGCTGATTTAGGAACGCTGCAGCTCCTTCTTAAATATCGTGGTATTTTTCTTGAAACAGAAGGTAGTAATCAATGAGAAGTTATTCAATGTGGTTCAGCTCATATAATACTTTCCTGGTGTTAGTCTAACCACTATTGCTTTGCACCTTTTTTTTTTTAAACCTTAGTAGACTCTTTAAGGTCACATCTGTTAGGGCACATAATGGTTTTTAATCACACTTTTCTAAATGACTAGAACACAAGTATGTGAGGGGAGCAGCACTTAAACCGAAGCCTGATCCCTGTTGTAGGGTATTTGGGTGGTGATTTTCTGGAGGATCGAATGCAAAATGGCAGAGACCTCTGCTGAACCCACGCCAGTTGATATACAGCTGAACAATCACGTGCAGGCAAACTCCCACTCTGACTAAGTCTCCTTTCCCAGAGGAGGATCATGGAGAAATCACAGCCAATTCCAGGCAAGCAAGGAAGGCTGGAATAATATATAATCTTTACAGACCCTTGTCTTCAATTCCAAACACCTCTAATGCACCTTAAATCCACATCAGATCAGTTTCAACCAAATTATAATAAGTATTCAAGCACAGTGGGTTTTTTTCCCCAAATTTGAATTAGGTGCTAAAAACAAATTTTTCTTCTTTTTCAACTGATATGTAACCAGAGTCATTGATGATGTGCTACTGACTTTTGCTGTGTACCTTGGAACAAAATCATACATTGTTTGATCTACTTATGTGCTATAGATACACTTAGATCTAAGTATATCACATATACTCTCAGTTGTCACTTAATGTCTAGGGACAGACAAAACCCCCAAACTGGTCTTTATGTAGAAATCAATTTTATTCATAAATAATACTGTTCCAGGAAGTGAGGAAAGAGCAGCTACACACAACACGGGCCCTGTTCTCATGGAGCTTCTAATCTAAATGTATCCATGGAGCTTGAAAATAAAAACAATCTAGGTAATCTGGGTTGGTGGTAAATGCGATAGGGCAAGTAACAGAGTGATATGATAGGGGAAGACTGAGGGAGGTCACTTGTGTTTATCTTCAGCAAAGCTATTTTGAAGAGATATTTGGCCTGATATATGGATGACAAGAAAAAGTCAACTTTGGGACGATTTGAGGGCAAAAAAACAAAACAAAAGCTTTAAGGCAGACACAAGTACATTGAGATACAGATATAACATAAATATATATACACACACACACACACACATATTCAAATATATATATATATATTCCATTTTCTCACTTATTAAAGAAACAACTAAGAAAATTTGCTATAGTTTCCTTTAAATCCTATGCACATATTCAAAATCAGTCACGATTATGTTTTTCAGGAAATACGTATATATTTTTTTCCACAGTGCCAAGATGTATGGCTACAGCAAGGTTCTCTTTCCACTAATTATGTGCTGTCCATTTGCACTTTCAGCAGACTATAAGCAGGAGAATTGAAGAAGATGAGGCATAAACAGTTTCATTTTCCAGATTCCTAGTTAATAGATTGGCATAGCAGGAATTTTTATTATTAATTTAAATCCTATTATAGCTAGCATGATAGATAGCCCAATCACCTAAAAGGCTAAAGGTTTTAAACAATCCTTTAAGAATATTTACTTAAAAAGTAGTTCTGTTCCCAAGAAATAGTAAGTTGCCAAGCCAAAAAATGTGATCACTTGTATTAATTATCATCCAAGAACTCCTTTTTTGAAGACTTACCTCTTTTTAATGATCTTGTGAGCATTACTAAAACCTCATTTCTAATCTTAAGGATTCTTGTCTTGAAGGCAAACACCCACCAGTTTGGGTGCTATCACAGTGCAATTGATCTGAAATATGTACGGTAATTCTGATTCTTTTCTTGAAGCCTACTACAAAATTCCGTGCTTTGGTGGCATCTGCTGCATCTGGGAGACACATACTAGCTCCTGGCTTTAGTTACTGACCCACCTCTGCAATGGGAACTTTACGATCTTTTTGTTCTAACTTTGAAGATGAAAATCACAAATAAATGGAAGAGATGGGTCAAAACCTTCAGCTAGTAAATGGTTCTGCTTTTGATTGGGTGCTGTGTGCTTGTTTGCGCATATTCAAAATAATCCAGGATTTCATCGACTACATGAAAATGTCTACAAGCATCTGATTTATAAATCTTTAAAAAACAAGGAATGGAATTAACTTATTTAAAAATGTGAATGTATTTTCTGAGATGAAGCAACAGTGCTTCTTAAACAGGAAATCAAAAGTCGGTCCACTTGAATGGATGAGTGACAGACAAATGCAGCCCGTAGCTGATGGCAGGACTTATTCCTAGAATCTTAGGGGTGCATTTTTCAACTGATATCCTTTAAACAACCTTTAATTTTTTTCCGTGTTAAAATCTCTATTATAACAGGGAAAATTGAGGAAGACACTTATTAAAAAGAAGCAGCAGCACATATGGTATTATTTTTACAGCCATTCTGTGTGTTGATATAAAGTAATACATTTGAGTCAAACATCATCTGTGTGAGTAGTTAAAGTGAAAACTGATCTGACTTTGCACTGCGGAGCAACTGGCTGTCCAATTAGCAAAATGATTAGCCAGGCTAATATCAACAGACCCATTCCTGTGTCAATTTGACAGTTCCATCAGATGTCAGCGTTTCCCTTAGGACATCTGAGCATGATCCATATGTCCGTAAAGAAGCGCCATTCACTGGGTTTCTATCAGAGGCACGAGGGTTTTGGGGTTTTTTTGTTGTTTTTTTTTTCCTACAACATAAGAATACTTAAATAGTTTCTAAAATTTGGAAGATTTTGTTTTAAAAAACACATAATTAATTCAGCCCACCTCCAAATTATATTCTGGAAGAGTTGTATAACCAAGGATGTTGAACATGAAGTATGTCTTGGGCTTGTAGCTACAGTGAATTAGAATAGTTTAAACGTAAACCATTTAAGACTACTATTTGAATAGATACCCTCACTTAAAACACTTAAATCCTGTAAATGCATTTTAAAATAAATACTTGCAAATCATTCCCTTATTGATGTGATTACCAAATGTGAATTTCTTGACAAGATTAGCTTCTTGATACTCTGCTTTCTCTATACAGTTGAATGGCCCAGAGATCACGAAGTTGGATAAAATACACCTTTATTTTGACATTATGACTTATCTTAAAAAAGTAGAATTAAGAACTTCATGTCAGAAAAAAGGTGACTAAACCTTATTAATATTACAACAGAAATTCTTAACCAGGGTCTTTGGATAGGCTCAAGGAACTACATGAGGCTCCCTAATAAGTGTGTAGCCTTCACATGTGTGTGTGTATGTGCATGTGTGTGTGGGTAAATACATGTGTATTTTTCTGGGTTGAGAGATTATTCTAGTTCTCACCAAGTTCTCAAAGTGACCCAAAGCTCACACAAGTTTAATAACCATGCTTTGAAGTCCTTCTCAGGCCAAAGTCAAGCCTCAAAGGAGAGAGAGCTGGGTAACTTTCGTCTGAGCCAGCGCATCTTTTTGTGCTTGCCCACACTGCCAGTTGGGCCAGGGCAGCTGGCCTCTAGGGACAACTGCAGTTGGCTAATTTTTGGATTCCTGTTAGGACTTGCCAATGGAGACTAATAGTAGGATATCAGAGGGAGATAGGAAAGTTCTCCAAGGTATCCATTCTTCTGTCTCCAACACATGCTGGCTGTAGCTTTGCACCAGTGGTCACAGGTCCTGTCATGTGGCCCTGTCATCACAGGTCCCCCTTTTTCTTCCTTACCCCTTCATGTCTAGGGATGATAACAAAACCAGCATCTTACTAGTCATGGGGTGCTACGTTATCCTTTGCCACTTCCTGACACCCTGTCTACATCGTTGTCAATAGTTATAGTGACTGTGCCATCCTTTCTTGCCATGATCTCAACTGATACACAGGAAAACTAGTTCTAAGCCCCCCTCCTTTCTTTGAGTGAGAGGGAAGGAGTAGAGAAAGAGAAAAATAATGTGATAGGCAAGAAAGGATTACCGTGTTAGAATAATATGTGACCATCACAGAATAACAGGTGATTATCACTTTAGGTGGTGCATGATAGTAGGTCCTCATGGGCAGAATTCATTCTCCGAGTGAAAAAAGGGAAACAAAAGGATAGATCAATTTTCTCATGGTTACAGAAGGACGTGAATAACATGACCTTAATAAAGCAAAAATTATCGTTAGCCCCAAATAATACAACAAAGAATTTGCATATTCTACAAAATTAACTTCACGTATTTTTACGACAATGGATGTAAGACATTGAGTAAAAATTATGAATGGGAGAATGTATGTGACAGTGAAGCCATGAGGCTGTCCAACTCAAGCCCACTCTAATCAATGCTCAGACAACATGATGAGCCTCCTAATTTGGATGCAATAAGAGACATACACAAACCCATCTGTTTCCATGGCCCTTAACCATTACATAAGCCTGCTTCCAAGTATATCATCAGTATGTCCATATGAGAGAATATTTAGAAAACAGAAAATTGAAAGGAGAAAATAAGTATATCCTATAAGCAAACTATCTAGAGATTAAACACCCTTAATTCTATATCTATCTACACATATACACAATTCTGTATCTATTTACGTAAATGTATGAATGAGTCAATTTAGAAATAAATAAATGTTCAACGCACTAACTTCTATATCTAACTTTTGTTAAATCTGTATGAGTATGAGTTGCACTTTATATTTAGTGGGGCTCCTGTAAAGAGTACAGAATTAATTGGGGCATTTCAAAATCATACTTTAATATACAACCCACTCACATTTTTAAAAAAATTTAAAGAATCGGTTCATTAGGAGTCTTTACTCCGTTATATTGGCAAAACTGTTATGCTTATTTTAAGGTTATGGGCTGTATACAAATGAACATGACAGTGTTTCAAACTAATTTATTCCTCAGCAGTTCTTTGAGCTTGATAAATTAAATAGATTATCTCTAATAAATAATGTTTGTAAAATTATTTATAAAACATATTTTTAAAAAGAGCTTAAATAGTAAGGATTTGGATATGTTAAGCAATTACTTTGGAAAATTGACCTTGTTCAATGGAAACTTATTCGTTTGAATCAATCAAACCTATTTCCAATGTCAATATGAATGTAACAGGCTACTTTTTTTCTTCCTAAAATTTTCTCAAGATGGAGATATATTCAACCACTTTGATATCTGCACAAAATCCATATTAGTTAGCTTTTATTCCTGGAATTGCTTCTATACCATTGTTTTGTAGTTATCATTTATTTTACTTAATGGACATCCTGCAAGTAGGCATTGTGAAGCATTTTTGCCTTTTGAGTTGAAATATTACTTTTCCATATTGCATTTAGAAATTCTGAAGGGGCATTTACAGCATTTTTTTCTCTGACCCTAAATTTGATTCTTTTGTTCTACAAAGTTTTCTCTCAAGATATTTAAGTTCAAGCTAAATAAGTAAGATACACACTTTTTAAGCAATGAAAAGGATGACAGTTGTGGTCCATTAATCAAAACCATTCTGATACAAATTCCATTTTTACCATGTTAGACACCAGTTATTCATTAGCCAATTTTATATTAAAAATCAGTGTGCAAATCTGTGAGCTCACATAAAATTAGACATCCTACTAGATGCACCGGAGTCCTTTTTGAATAATATTTTCCCCAAAAGTAGTTTTATTCGGGCTAGGTCAGCAAAGATGACTCCATATGTCTTAGTTTGCTAAGACAGTAATCAAAACATACTCTTAGACAATATGTAAAATAGAAATAGCCCATAATTCATACCCTGGGCCTTTATTTAGAAAGGAGCATGATATATTTTATTGTTAGGTAACAAAAATCTATATTGTTTAAAATGTCTGTAATCTGAGTTCTTTTTTTCCCCCCTAAAGTGACATTGACTGAAATCTCTCCATAAAGAGAATTAGGCTGTTGCTTCTAGTTCAAATGCATACCCTTCATTTCCTCTAATTTTATACAATGTAAATAAATACTCCATGGTGTTCAGAGGCTACTGGAAAACTCTGAATACCTATCATGTGTTCTAAATAAGGCCCTCTTGAATAAAGAATTACCTTTGAGCTGGGAAAAGTAATAGTTGCTAAGCAGAAAGGTCAACAAGAGCAAGTGGGCTTTTTCCTGTATTTGTCTGTGAGAATAAACATATGGAGGAAAATGTCCCTCTATAAAAGAATTTAAACAAAGCAAAAGTCTTCAGAAAATAGATTGCCATGGAAAGTTTATTTAAACTTAAGACTCCCGCATGGAATTAGCCATGTTAGACTGAATTGAATTGAATGAATAATTCCACTCCAATATGGTCTATTTTCCTTTCATTTCTGTGAGTAATGTTTGGAATATTTGTGTCCCGTAGAATATGAGACATTTCAACATCAGCAAATTGAGCACAAGAAATAAGACCCTGAAGAAATGGACCCAAAACTTCAGTGCTAGTGAGGCAGGCACAGCTTCAGATCAATGCAGAGGGTGAAGGGTATCTGAGGTTAAAAAAAGACGAGCTTGTATGTGTGCAGCGCTCACTTGAATTTTATGAATTCTGTTACTAAAACTTTATATTTCAAAATTTGTTTCTGTATAGAACGTTTTATATGATTTTCATAGGATTTCACAGGCACAGGAAAAGCAAAATGGAATAGCTAGTTTGTTAGACTGGGAATATTATTTGTAACACCAGTGGATTATAATCGATTCCTTTCCAAAACAAAAAAAAGAATTTTACCATTATTTCTTTTGATCTCTTCTAAACAATCTGCATTATTTCTTTCTTCCTAACATATAATGTAGTCCTCTGTGAGTTGTGACCAACCTTTATAATAAGCCATGTAACTAAATAGGGCTCTCTGGGTAAATTTTCTCAATTTACCCATAACAAATCAATCATCCTTCAGAAATGCTGAAAACCTCTAGCAGTACTAAAAATTAAAACCAAACTTACTTTCACTTTTCTAAAAGAGCTGATATTTTTCAAGGTGAGATATAAACACTATACCTAATGGAAAACATGGAAAAGAAAGAAAGACAATTTGCTTCTCCGCTTCCCTCTCCCTCCAGTGTGCTTCTTTACTTAAGGGCCCAGTGTCTGGACTCGGTAGGTAACAGGGCAACCATTTCTCAATTCTGTGGTCACCAAGGTTCCAGTGGAGAACAGGGGTGAAGGACCAATAACACATCTAAAAGGTATAGTCATCACAATTAAAAAGGGAGAGATGGCCTGTCCTAGCAGATATTAAAACATATGAAATTACATTAGTTTTAAAAGTATGATACTCAAGCAAGCATGTAGGGAGTGATCGAGTATCCATCTAAAATATAAATCTTATAAATAATTCATGTGGATACTTGAATTTAATTATCATTTAAAGGTAGACTAACAAAATCTGTAGGAAAGGAAGTGATTAACCAAACATTGTATGGGATATGGAATATTTTGAACAACATGTTGTCACAGCATCTCCACGTGCCATACACAAAAATAAATCCCACATCAAGTTAACAACTAAATATAAAAAGGAACCAAAAATAACTCAAAGAAAATACAGCTAAATATTTGCTTGATTGTAGGAGAGGAAAAACTATTTCAGCATTAACAACAATGAAAAATAATATCACCAGTGAGGATATTTGCACACATGAGAGATTAAGTACAGACTAATAAAACTATCTTAATTATCACAGGAAGTCGAATGATAAAGTCTGAAGTAATATCTGCAGTCTATAAAGCTTGCCAATAAGTAAGTAAGGGGAAATTACATTCGGATGAAATAAATAATGGGGCAAGACATAAACAGGTAATCACAGGTGAAAATTCACATTTGGGGAAAAAAAAAACTTCAAAAGTGCTCCATGAAGATCTTATGCCGATTAAATAAACAATGCATTTCTTGATAAAACTGACAAATGTGGACATGTTTTAGACAAGAAGTACGTTCTCATATACTCCTGGAAATGAAAATCTAGGGTCCTATTCTCTAAGTAATTAGGTAATATTTATGTAAGTCAGACTTAAAGTTGACCTATTAATCCTATTCCTAGAAACCCATCCTGATAGAATAAAGAGATGTGATCAAATACTTATGTAAAAAATATGCTAATTGTGCATCCATCTTTATAATAGCAATATAATGAAATAAAAATTCAAAATTTAAAACTGGGTTAAGTAAAAATTTTTAAAAACATAACAAAGTTGTGTAGCTATTAAAATGACAAATTGAAGAACATCTGAATGCAAAGATTTGGACATGAATTACTTTTTTAAGAATTGAGAGTTAGGTGTTTAGAACATAAATTTTTCTAACCATACACATCCCACATTCTCCATTCTCAGCTCCCTTGAATTTAGAGTAGTTTGCTTATTACAACAGATTGGAATGTCAGCTCCACAAAGGCCAAGATCTTGCCTTGTTTATTTTTGCTGTTATTTTCTGTTTCATTCTTCATTGTTTTGCACCCCTCCCCCCACACAAACACACACAGTCCAGCACCAGGGCTTGGCGTGTGGCAGGAACTGCATAATATCTCCAGAATGAATGAAGAGACATATTAAATACTGAAGACAACACTTTGTACAGTAGTAGTAACAGTATATGACTTCAGTCAGTGAAAGGTCACATATATGAGTACGTATATTTGACAATTAAAAAAGAAAAACCTCTTCAGACAAATACTTTTAAATTAATGATGACAGGTGTTTGTATGTGTTTGTTCATAGAACTGGGATTACCTAGTAGACTGTATTTTCTATTGCCACCCTGTAAGTAAAAGTTTACCATTTACTGTCAAAAATGGAGACACGCTCAAAAGCATACTATCCTTACCACTTTACCCCTTCAAGGTTTCATTTTTTAAAAAATGAAAAACCACAACACATTTTATTTCTGTCTTCCATCCAATTCTAAAGTTTTTAAGAGGCTGCAGTGAACATAGCGTAGTGGAGACAGTGGAGGACGCAGTGTGATAGAAACTGAGTCTGCGTGAATCCTGGCCTTTTCTTAACAGAACCTTTTGTCAGTCAACTGTGGAGAATGATTTTTAATCATAAACAGACAAAGAAACTAAAAAGTCACCTAAGGAGTCGGTTTGCATATATTAATTTAGCAAAAAAGACCCCTACTTGTTTGTTCATTTTAGACCAAGAGGATGTGACTCATGAACTATAAATGTGAATGTTGGATTTCAGAGCGAAACAAAACAAAATGAAATAAAATAATAAAATAGAAATATTACTTTGATCCACTGAGAGTTTCAACTCACATACTAGAGCTCAAAGCTGGGCATGGACTACAGTAACTAAGGGCCGAGTGACGAATGCCTGCAACAACGAAGCACATTTGAAGTGTAGAAACCGTCTCGAGGAGCGAGGGAAACAGAAGGAGGCACACCATGAGTACGGTAAATTCGCGAATGCCCGAGTTGTCTTACTCCTGGTCTAGAGCTGTGTCCCAGACAGAGAAAAGGGCCGGGTTGCTGAGGGAGGGACAGAGCTGATTCCAGACAGAGGCAAGAGTGCGTTTTGAAGCCAAGCAAGGGCTCCGCGAGCACGGCGTCTCTGGGCAGCTGCCGCGGCGTGGTGCGATGAGGTCGCTGCGCGTAAGGGCGCGGGGAAGGCAGAGAGGAGGCGATAAAATGGCAAACCAACAGAACCACTGGCCGCGACACCAAGAGTTTTGGTGGGACTTGATACTCCATGGACCGTGGGGATCTATTGAGGAGTTTTGAGCTGAGGATTGACACCTTCACCTCTGAACTGTTTAAAGGTAACAGTCGTGGATGTGTAGATGAAGTTTCTTTCAGGGGTGCTACCGAAGGCCAGGGGACCAACTGGGAGGCGGTCATCTGTGGGAGTGATGTCAACAACCTGAACTAAAATGCCAAAGAAATGAAGGAAAGGACACCTCCAGACGAGTGTGAGAGGTGGGCTTATGACATTCACGGGGCCTTCCTTCATGTCCATCATACAAGTTAGGACTAACAAGGTGATTTTATATTATAAGGCTTCCAAGAATTTGACCACATCCTTAAGGCATTAAATATTGACCTAGAGCTCCTCTTGTTGAATGGAAAACAGTCAACATCATTTAATAACTTTTTTAAGTGAAAATGGCATCCACACCTATACAAAGCATCTTAGTTTCCAGATAGGAGGTTTTGCTTTGATGGAGAGGGGGTTAAGACAGGCGTTTCCTAGAAATCTCCATCTTTTTTGAAACATCTATTGGTTTTCAGTTTTAAATGTAAAGTCATTTAAAGTCTCATTTATCATGCTGGTGTCCTTACAGAGATTTTTTCCCTGTTGATTAGGGTAGATATAAATCTACATTGTGGATCATTTCTCTGCTCCTACCTTAGACGGTCTGTCTATTAGTGTAAAGCCGGGCTCAGTGTTGGTTATCGTATACCCTCTCTTGATATTTTTCATTATGCTGGACCAGAGAGATTTCCACTTGCCTGAGGCATTTAAGGTTTGCTAATGTTCCAGGCTGAAAATCAGAGTCTTCAATAAATTTATCATTTCTCAATTGGACCAGTAGTTCAGAGCACTAATCTATTTAGAGAGAATGAAACATTGAAATAATTTGGGTAACACAGATATGACCCAAGAGTATTTGCCATTTATCTGAACTAGACAGGATCAGTACATTGCTGGTTTGAGCTGTAACGGTCGTAGTCAGTCTTGTCTAAATGCTGCTTCTGTCCTAGAGCATGTGCCATGCCGAATGCTCATGACTGAAATAGGAAAGATATTTAACGTCAGCCAACTGCTTTTGAGGACTAGAAAAGGGTCTCAGGTGCTCCAGAACGCTGCACGCATTCCAATGGCAGCATTCTCTACGGTAACTGGATGTGCACTGGAAGGTATTTAGAACTAGTTTTGATAAAATACACAGTTGTCTGAACTTTTGCCCAGAACGAGAAACCAAATAGGACGTAGGCCTTCGTTTGGAGAGTTCATTTATGCGTTTCTGAATTTGAACATTCCCCTGTACTAATGGAACATTAAGAACTGTGGTTAACTCGAGATGAACGTTTGGAGTGGCTACTGCTTGGATAAAATGATTTTCGTATGTTTTCATATAATCGCTCAATGAGCTGTATCCCATGAGGTCGTGTTGGAGACCCACAACAACTAAACCTAAGTAGCCAGTAGAAGCCTGTCTTTTTATTGAGAACATTATTTTTTCCTTAAGGCTTCATTTGCTCCTCTCGCTCTCCCACTCATCCAGGGGAGGATATTTGGCTCTATGGTTAAAACCAGAGATGGAAAGTTGTTTTGGTTTTCCTTAATAAAATTTTCACAAATTTGATTTTTAATGTATAGAAGGGAGTTTTCCATTAAACCCTTTTTTCCATCTAAGGAAAGCGGCAAAGTTGGCTACACAGCAATCTGTAATCAAAAACAAAGGTCCCTCAGTCTCCCCATCGGCTCATATATAGAGAGTGTGGCAAAAGTCAGTTCACAGTTGTTCATATGAAAACGAATACGATAATTATCAGTAATAATATTACAAGAACGAACTCTGTGTTTTGCATACTCGCAACTGTAAACTGACTTTTGCTCTACCTGATATATTATACTTCTTGATTATTGCATTTTAAAACTTTTCTTGATGCATTGTACTTAGTCGAATGTGATACGGTCAGGAGTCTTGACAAGGAGGTCAAGTGCAGACTCAGTTTCCTAGACGTGGAAATGGCAGAATATTGTGTATGATGCTAAGTGCCTGCTGGGTTATATCATTATGTGGTCTCGGAAGTGAAACATCATGTTTAATGTTCGTTTTCTGTTGTCGTTTGGTTTTTCTTCATCTATAAGGCAGATTTTAAGGAGGATTGTCTATGGTTTCATAGAGAACACTAGATTTATGTTCTGGAATTAGATGCCACTGCTAGCTGTTGCTGCTGGCTTATTTGCATAAGTCTTAGTTTTTTCATACAGTATGTCATATAATCATCAAAAAATATCTTCCATGGTGCTTAATATTATCTCCATTTAACAGGTAAGAAACTTGAGGTTTAGTGAAGTTAAGTTACATGCTGCAGGCCCTAGAGCCTGCAGGTGGAGGGACTGGCCAGGCTCAGGGTGATATCAAAGTCCATGCTCTTTATACTCACATCAGCTCTGTACAGTTGGTCCAGGTGTGGTTTCCCCAAGCCTTCTATGAGTCATATGCAAACTGCAACAATACTCCCTTTTACCGGATGTTAGTATTTTCAGTGAAATGGCATATGTGAAAATACTGCTGTGGATGGAGTGTTTGTGTCCCTCCAAAATTCTTATGTTGAAATACAATCCCCAGTGTGATTGTGTTTGGAGGTGGAGCCTTCAGGAGGTGATCAGATTACAAGGGAAGATCCCCTTATAAAAGAGACCCCAGGGAAATCTCTTGCCTCTTCAACCATGTGAGAGTCCAGCAAGAAGGTAGCTATTGATGAGGAAGGGGGCTCTCGCCTCACACCAAGTCTGCTGGCATCACGATCTTGAATTTCCCAGCCTCAAGAATGGTGAGAAATAAATGTTAATTCTTTATAACCACACAGTTTATGGTATTTTTGCTACAGCAGCCGGAACACAGCAGATGAAGACAAGTACTTGGAAGCGTGTTGTCTAACACATGTAGGAAATCAATAAGTATTTGTTTCATTTGAAGATATCGATATCTATGACTTGCAAAGATTAAAGTTCCTGAAGGAAAACAATGATTTTTACTGAGGAATCTGGACAGTTAATGGTGGGATAACAAGTAAAGGTCCCTTTTGACCAGGGAATCTGGGATTTAAGAAAAATCTGTGCTCTCTTTAATTTTGGCCTTCAAAAGCATTGATATACCCTGTGGACATAGGAAATAAAGTGGTCAACAGCTTTTCACAATATTAGTTGACTTACTGGATTAGAAGGTATCTTTCAACATAAAAAATGGGTAGCGTTGGGCTTGAAAATGTATTAGTAGTCCCAGGAATGCAACAATTTGACACTATTTCATTCTGAAGAACAAAATTAGAAATCCCCATTAATATACTCTCTGAAGACTGGAGAATATATAAAAAAACATGGGGTTGAATTTCATAATGAATTTATGATGTTTTTCTTTGCTGTACATTTTGGCTCTCTCTGAAAGCCACAAATGTGCACATAGGTTATAATGCAGCTTAGAAGATGGAGCAGAAGAAGGAACAGGAAGAGGAGAGGAAGAAAAATGATAGCTGCAAAAATCCTATACCTACTATACCATTGAAAAGCACGTCATTTCAATGACCAAACGGGGAGAATACAGCCCAGCAATAAGCTCTTACACAAAGAAGTTAAAACATTTTAAAAATAACTATGGAAATTGGTATTCACACAGCAAAAATGAGTTTGTGTTATGAATAATTTTTGTATCATGTTACTGGAAGAAGGACTGTGTGTGTTTACACATTGGCATACCTATATATGCAGAGAGAGAAATTACATGTGTATTAATTCTCATTAATCTTTTATGATAGGAACATCTTTCTAAATGATCATGTTACTGTTTTAATCTATTATTCCTATTTACTCTTCTGGCTGTAGAAGATACTTGAGTTTCTTCTTGTTTGCATACTAGACTTTTGATTTTTTCCTACTTTTCTTCCCGAAATGCCTTTGCCCTTTGTGCTGGCGAATTCCTACACATTTTTCAAACAGTTTAGGAAATATTTCCTGTGAGAAGCTGTCCTTTAGCTTCTCTTCCCTTTGTCTTTCTGAATGTTTTTTCTAATAACCAGTCCACATCTTCACATTCTACTCCGTGCATTTAAAATAATCTTTTTGAATCTTTGTCTTCCTTAGTCAGTTTTGTTTCTGGAAGAGGAAAAAATAGATGCATTAGTCAATGTTGTTTTTTTTTAATGTCACATTGACTGTATAATATATAACACAATAGGCACTCAATAAATATTTGTTTATGAACCAACAAGTAACTTTGTATATCCAGGAAAAAATGTATAAGCCACATTTTCACATTTAGTATTTAAATTTCTATGTGTCAGTGTTCATAGAATAAATCAGACATGATTAACTATTTCCTTAATTTAAGATTACACATGGCTTTTCCTAAACAGAAGCACTTTTTTTTCCTATACCACAAACTATCAATTGCATCAGCCATCATCAGTGATTTCAGTTACCTTTATTATTAAGAATCGAACAGTCTCTGCCCATACTTTTGAGTTTATTCACTGAGCATAAAGCATAACACTGAGTTTTGTAAACCATCTCCCATTTCACTCAGTGATGCTAATCTTGGAACCCTGCAGGAGAACTTTCTATCTTTCCATAGCCAATTTTAAGTAAATGAAAAATACACATGGGATATTCTTCATTCAACTTTTGGAAAAAGCCAAATGAAAATGAAGAAAGGAAGTCCTGTCCTGAAGTCTGAGTTAAGTTGCTTCCGCGGAAGGAAATGGGATCCAAACCCAGTCTGAGAAGTAGTCACCCTCAGCACTTCATATCGTCAGAGCAGAGCCTTGGACAGCATTGTCTGATGAGGGCACCCCTTAAGGAAAAAGAGATTTTCAGTATGGCGGGTTTCAGGAGAGTCAATTTACCTCCAAGGATAGACTCTGAGGACAGATCAAGTTCATTTGTAGGCTTTTGAATTGATGGAAGATGTAAAAGTCCACTGTTAGGCTACACCACCCATCAATCTAAATGCCAATAGCTCAAATGGGAGGTTACACAAGCAAGGGTGGTGAATGTGATTTCCCCTACTCAAAAGTGACAAATTCCATAGAGTGCACCTCACTGAGTATGAGGGGTATTAGGACCCACTGTTGTCCTCCTCTCTTCAGATCAGTTGAAAATGAGCATCTGAAGTAGACTCGAAATGATACCCTGAAGGAAGCACTTGCTCAGCTTTATGGGGGAAATAAAAGGGCAAGAATTTCAGCAAAGTACTCTCTGATGATTTAAATCTCCCTGTGAAAGCCCGATGTGCACGTTTTCCACTGTATGTAGTTCACACTATGCGCATATTTTGGAAAACGTTTATTTAAAGATGTTCAGAACTTTGCGATCCTCAGCGAACCAGATGTCATTCACATTGGAATACATCACTGGAAGCTGGTGTTCAAATCAGAATTTAAAGAAAGTGAAATTTAGATATTTAGCCTTTCTGAGCTCTTAACACTTAGGTCAACAATGGATATGATATAGCCCTGGTCGGATAGCTTAGTTGTTTAGAGCGTTGTCCCCATACGCCCAGGTTGTGGGTTCCATCTCGGGTCAAGGCACATACAAGAATCAACTGAGGAATCCATAAATAAGTGGAACAGCAAATCAATGTTTCTCTCTCTCTCTCTCTCAAATCAGTAAAAAATGGATATGGTACAGCATCTTAGACAGATAGAGGACACATGAGGAGATTTTCAGTTAGTCCCTTATCCTCTCTGAATCTCCCCACTACATCTGTCAAATAGGGTTCCTAACCCTGTCCCCTTTATCATACATATAGTTGGACCCGTATAGTTGTAACTATATGGTACAAACAAATCAGTGTATTATTTTCTAACCAAATATTGTAAATGCCTTCAGTCCAGAACCCAGATATTTTAAAGTGAATATAACATTTCCAAATGTCTAATAAAAAATGCCATTTTTAGGAAGATTCCTATGATTCCAAAATCAGAACATTTTAAATAGCTTTGGATTAACCTTCCTATACCTGTTATGCAATTTACCATCCAAACTTCATAAAGCTTAGAGTAGCAATGTATTTTGGAGTCACTGAAAGTGTATTTTTAAATTGAACCTAGTTTGGTTTCAAATGTGACTTAATATATAGAGAGAGACTTAGCATTTTATTAGCTGAGATGTAAGCAACAGGGAAAAGATATCTTTTCCTAAAAATCAAAGTGTCATTTCCACATGCAGATATTTGGTTTCTGAGCTATTTATTATAAGACCTGGGGAATTTTATGTTAAACTCCATAATTGGTGCACAGATATTATTTCCCAAGAATTCTGTGATGACAAAAGCAACTAAGATCTGGACCAAAATTATGCCATTTGCTGACTTAAACTGGAGGGATTCAATTTCTCTTTTCATATATAATTTGGAAAATTTAAATTCTAGTCTTTTCTTGAACTGACAATAAGCTGTGAAGCAGAAAAGCATAACTGTAACACTGATTAAGTACAGTTGTATTTTATCACAGCTTTTACACACAAACCTGACTCAACTCAGGGGTTTCATTATAATCAACTATCATTATTATGAATTGTGTATACCCTTAAAAATGCTCTGGACCATATACCTGACACTCAATACTTAGAATGAAGGAGGTTTTAAAAAATATTTTAAAGCATAACCCAAATTGGTATTTTAGAAACATTTTACAATGCATCTTGAGATATATGAATGCAAATTTTATGGACTTCATGAAAAATTAAGTAGATATGGGAAACACCTATTGCGCAAATTTATAGTACATTTATATTCCTTCGGCACAGGTCTCTGATTTTCTAAAATGATTGCCTTTGTGTTATATTCACAAAGCAAAATATTATCTAGTTCACTGTTTACTCACCACACAGAGTAATGCTGATGTTCTTTGACAGATTTGCACAACCCAATGTTTTTTCATCAAGTGTTACTTCACTGAACAAATGTCAGACTAATTATAAACAGAAGCATTTTATGCATTTAATTGTGCAAATGGCATTATACCCTAGAAAGCTCTCCCTAGCCTCAAATATGCTCATAACAAACCTTGCCTACAGCAGGAGAAGGAGGAGTTTTCCATACCTCGTGTTGCTTAATTATATAGGTGTTTTTAAAAAAATGAGAAATACGAATATCCCTCTGTTCCTATTGTTATATATAAATGTGGGAATTTTTAAATTTTTCACTTCCAAGTATACATATTGCCATTCATTAATCCTAATTTAATTTTTCTGTTTTTTAAATTTTTGTATTAAAGTCTAGGGATTTTAAAAATCTGTTGCCATAGATACTAATAGAATGTGCTTCCAGGTTGGGGTGGTGTTTGCTCTTTGCAGAAAGTAACAGCAAAAGATGCTCTGGGCTGCGTGGGCAGCCAAATAAGGGCCCACTCGCCCGCTCACCCACTCACCTTGGGAGATTTTCAAGGAGTGTCACTGCTCTGCGAAGGTTCAGTAGTTTTTTTGAGGTTCATAATAATTTTGACATCGAGTGACAAGAGGAGGGGAAGTAACTAGTGCATCACTTGGAAGTAATCTTTCATTTTTGTAAAACTGTCCATAAAAAGAAAAACATTAATTTCCTTGCATTTCACATTAAAAGCGCTTTCATTTTGCTTGTTTTCAATAAACTTTTTATTTTGACGTAATTTTAGACTTGCATAAGATTTGCAATAGAGTATAGAGAACTCCCATACACTACCCCCCAACACACACACTTCGGGAGTCTCCTAATGTTATCACCTCGGGCTGCCAATGACTGTTTGTCAAAACTAAGAGACCCACACTCATATGTTACAATGAACTAAACCCCAGACTTTATTTGTAAGTCACCCTGTTTCCATTAATTTCTGTTTTCTGTTCCCAGATCAAGTTCATGACGCCACATGGCATTCGGTTGCTTCGTGTCCTTAGCTTCCTTTGACAGGTCCTTAGTCTTTCTTTGTTTTTCATGACCTTGACATTTTTGAGCAGTAGTGATAACGGATGTTTTAAATTGTCCAAGGACTTTGTTTTTAACTCCATTGAACGTTTGAGTTCAAGAAAATAACTACCAATCTATACATTAATCTATTTGAGATACTTATGCAAAATGAAAACAGTGTGGCAAAGGTAGATGCAAGTTTTCAGGCCACTGTAGGACCATCTTGAAGGGAGTTATTGACCATGTTAAATGCCCTCTAGTCTCAGGTGATTTTGGAAGCTATCTGTAGCCAGAACACTAGGTAACTTGATGAAGATTTGGATAAGTTTTAATATTTGCATTCCCTGTTATAGTTGCTTCTGTCATTTGTACCTAACTAGGAACTCAGTGGACACCGTGGCCCAGAGCTGTAGATTTTCTGTTGTCTCGATACTGAAAGGGATGAATACAAACAGAAAAGTACAATGGACACAGTTGAAAATTGAAAGTGTGTGATTTGAGGTCTTACTGCTTGCAAACCTTCTGAAATTTAGGCCTGCCAAGAAGAGAAGTTGAAGCATTGCACTTGCATTTCCAAAGAGAAGTGAAGCCAGTACCTAGAAGACATATGTCTTTATTTACTCAAACATAAATCAAATGGTTCAGGAACTTGTGCAAGTAAATCGGATTCCATTTGTATGTTTTTCCTGACACATAAATCTAGCTGCATGCAGAATGGCATGAATAATGCAGGAACTGAGCTCCCAGAGTGAATAATTTTTCATTGAAAACTTGGGACTGATGGCTTACCTTCCAGAAACAGGCTTGGCACCATGGAGACAAATGCAAGAAAATGCATAAGCAATTTATATGTATCTATTTTTCTCCCATTAAATTTTACTGATCTGATACACATGAAAGTAGTTTTATGACAGTGATAAGTTCCTTCATTTAATGCATTAAATGATGATAATAAATCTTAGTCATTGTTATTCTTATTACTAATTATTTTATGCAGAACACACCACTCACAGCAATCTAGTGAGATCCATGTTATTATTATTACATTAAGATGAAGAAAATAAGGGGATTTTTATACCATGTCCAGGATCATACACCTAGTCAAGTGCAAAGTCTAATCTACTCTGACGGACTCCTGAGACATAACATGACTGAACTCTGTTCCTATCTCAAACTCAGCATAGCCTTAGACTACCTAGGCTGGCAGGACAAAATAAGCTGACAGATTAAAAAAGAAAAAGAAAAAGAAAAAGAAGTTTCCACAAAACTCTGAGTATAAAGAGAAGAACCAATCACGTGCTCAACCTAGGGAGCTAAGCAGAGCACACCCTGGAATGATTATCTCAGCGGCCTGAGGATCGAATCCACATAAGCCAATATTCACATCCCATTTATCACCTACTTGTCTGAACAGTTTGGAAGGAAAAAAAGAAAAAGAAACCTTGACATCTCATACCTGGGAGTATGAAGGCCTCTGCTCACTTATTAAAAATCAATCTGCTGATTAGCTCCGAGCCAGGCCAGTGGTAGTCCCTCAAAAGACTGTTTGGGAAAAGCATGCAGACAGGCAGTCAAAAATAGTCTGGGGGAGTTTCATGTGTGTATCCTACTCCAACCGATGGTGTCTCAAGGACAAATAAGACAAAACCCCAAGCTTGTAGCGTTTTCATTATGTCAAGGAAGCCAAGCATAACACAAATAATTGCATAATGAATATTTAATTGCAGTTGGAATACATGCTAAAATGATAGAAAGCTAGGTTATAAATATATTTCCTACTCTTAAGTAATTTATACTATAAAACAGATAAGACACTTTGATGATACAGATAATAAATATGTATTGTATAATGTAAATGATACAATTTATAATATGTCATTTTTTAATGAAAAAAAGATACACTTAAGGTTTTTAGAAATTCAGGAGTGGGTGATTTTTATTAATTCATTTACATAGTACTTATATTTGAACGAAAATCAGGCAGTAATTCATCACAGGGCTTCAAAAGACAGGGATATTTCAAAAAACATTAATATCTGGTAAGAGCAGACATCCTTGTACTGTTAAGGAGAAGCTTTTAATCTTCTACTATTCTGTGTGATTTCATAGATCCCACAATTAGATTGAGGGTGTTCCCTTTGGTTCATTGATTGGTATTAGCGATAAAAATAAATAAAACACATCCAGATTGTTTAGAAAGAAGTAAATCTATCTCTACTTACAAATAATAGGATCTGCTATAAAGGTAATCTTAAGGAACACACACAGATAAGGGGAAATAATTAAGTGTCATAATTGGTTTAACAAAGGATCAAATTCAAGACTTTTATTAGGCAGAGTACTTCTGGAGCTATGGTTCCTCAAATCCTTTCTCGATTGCCCCCGAATTTCTCAGGTTTTCACATAAAATAGAGGCTTACTTGTACCCCTAATGTCCACTGGCAGCACATAGGACTTTTCAACTGCATTTCTGGAGTGGCTGATTCCTTTCCATGATTAGAAAACACTCCTTTTTGCTCATTCTGATCTTTAATTCATTTATCTTTTCCAACATGCACAGTCAATAGGACACACATAATGTTAAAGCTTCCAGGGTTGAAACCACCCACTTTGATTCCTTTAACCAAATGAACCGATTTAACCTCCCGACCAAATGAAATAACTGGAGTTATTTTTCCCTTTACTTATAATCCTAGGTAGTTATTAAGAAGTTTCCCTAAATATCTTTCTGGGACTCCACCAATGACGTGTGTGTTCAAACCAAACACAGAGTAATGGAACATAAGGAAGCATATTTATTAATAAAAATTAATAACAAGTTTCATCTGCAGGTATAAAATGTATTCCAAATCAAGTTTGTCATCTGTGGAAGGGGCAAAGTCCATAAATAACGAGCTAAGAGCTGTGATTTTTGAAATGATAGCATTCTGAGAAAGGGAAGAGCAAAATCATGCATGGTTAAGATTATTAAAGTGTGTCCTTTGATATTCACAAAGATGTTAAGAGCCTGAAACATAGAAGGGAAATCTGGGCTAATTATACCAAATTGGGAGTTACCAGCACATAGGTGGTCATAGAGGCCATCTGATTGGATGAGATACCAACCAGATATTATAAAGGGATAAAAAAAGAGAATATATGTCCTAGTTTTGAGGAATGCCAACATTTTAGGTGTGAAAAAGAAACCATCAGAAAAGTAGCAGTAAAATAGTGATGATGTTGCCACAGTTCATTTAGGAAAAGTGTGGTTCAACACAAGATCCTGGGTTCCATGTGCTACTAGGAAGTCAAATAGGCAAAGACCTGCAATATTGAATGACTGTTTGTATTGGCAACAATCAGTGAATCAGAAAGCCATAGGACTCAAGGTTATTTTGAGATTCAGTCATAACTTTGGAATAAATGTTGCAAGCCTCTGGTTAATATCCTGAGTTCTGAAAAAGTTTATCCTGACAATGTTTACCAGTGCCCCTGCAGCTTTTATAAAGGAGAGAGCTTCTGAAGGCCTTCACTTGGCTTCTTCACAGATACCTCGCCCATATTTAGTTTTGCTGTCTTGATCTATCGATCCACTTACTGCATTTAACCTGCCACTGTAATCTGCAACTGTAATCAATGTCTTTTGTATCAATCTGGTTCCCTGTCTTATTTATAACCCTAATGACTCCTCTTATTTATTACTTAAACCAGCATTTTTCAACTTTTTCCATCTCATGGCACTCATAAACTAATTACAAAAATTCTGCAGCATAGCAAAAAACATATATTTTGCTGATGTGACCAAAATAGATATAATTTGGCTCATTCACCCTAGATGGCTATTGTTGTGTTGGCTGTTGTCATTTTTTTTTGCATTGTTTGACACCCAAAGGTATTGCAAGTGTTAAAAATTCATGCAGCACCCTGGTTGAAAATCACTGACATAGACCAAAGAAAGGGGAGAGTAACCTCAGGAGATGCTTGAAATGACCTTGAAGACGCAAAAAGAAGAATGTTTCCTCTATAGTTTACTTTATCTTTTCTTTTTTTCCTATTTATATGTGCATTTTATAATATACATTATTTATTGATGCAATCATATGCACATACATTATAAATAAATAAATGTTCTTATTGGTGGTGTGCTCACATTTTAAAAAATCCAATATGGGTATGACAGCAAAGAAGTTTGGTGACAGTGGCTTGGACCATCAGGTTAGTCTCTTTGTGGTTTGCTACAGTCAATATCCCCCCTTTATTCTATTCAGGATCCCATGTGAATTATATTTCTAAAGCACAAATCCATGTTGCCCCCAGAATATTACACACAGCAAGCCCCCCACCCCCAGGCCGATGCTGGGGTTGCCACTGTGGAGCGCCCGTTCCTGGAGCTCCACGTGGAACCACTCATCACTCATCAAACCTCTTGCCACCTTTGCTCAACTTACTTCCCCCTCTGGAATGATTGTGCTCCCTTTCCCAGACGACCAGCGTCCTACCCTCGCTCAGAGCAAAGCCCAAAGGCCAGTTCAATGGAGTAAATGTACATGTACTTTCTCATGCTATGCTAGTCAACCTCATTTTATAGGAAGTACTCAAAGTTCCTTGTGTTATAATTTTTGAATAATTGAAATAAGATTTTTTTCTATTTATCTTCCGTTTCCAGCCCAGAGATTAGAAGATGAATGTTTAAACATATTGCTGAATAAGTCACCTTTTTCTGTTTAACATTTTATAGTTCAATTCCTATATTATATGTAAAACCAACCCAGGTTTTTATTCGTTTAAAGGACCTACCTTGGCTAGGTTTCTATTAGTGGGAAAAAATGACAGAAATATAGCTAATGACTAATGTACATGGATTGAACAGCTGATTAATAGTGAAGCAAATTTGTGAGGATCTTGCTTTCACATATGGTAGGAATATTAAAATAAAAACTTCAAAGTTGAAATGTTCAAGTTTGTCATTTTGAAATTGGTGAACTCCAACTTTATTTTTAGGCCATATTTAATTGTTAGAAAAAATAGAGCACCATTTTGAGAAAGGTGTGCAAACCTTATTATATGGCAGAAAGTCATTATTTCAATGACTTTAAAAATTTCCACACCTGCTTGATTACCTGTGATAACTGAGATAAATTAGTGCAGCAAGGGAATAAAATTAGCGTGCTGAAACCACCATAGAATGATGTCACACAAAAAAACAAATTCTCTTTATAGAGTTTAAGAGGTAATCAAAAGGTTATTTTTTGGAGACTTTAGTCGCATTTTATCTAAAGGGAAGCCAATGTGCTTCAGGTCAAAGGCGGACCAGCCTGGAATGAGGTCACAGGAAAGAAAGTGAAGATGGACTTGAAGATTAAATTAATTAGGACTTCTTAAGATAATATTTAACTTTACGAGGGATTTGAAGGCTGTGAGTTTGTTTCCTCACACCACAAGCTACAAAGAACATGCACGTGTTCAGACTCTGCCAGGTGCTTTCGGCCAGCAAGGGTTATGGGATTCACAACCTCTCCAAGACAGAATTAACACCAGTTGTAATAGAAGCCTACAGAATATTAGTGGCCTGCAAATGGGTTTGATGAAAAATGGAATGCAAGGCACTATGTCTGCATGCCGTACAATGATTTTTGAAAGGTACTCATTTTTTATCTCATCTTGCCTGGAAACTGTGATTTGGTGCTGAACTGCATTTGATTTAAAAAAAATTAATACCTAAAGTAAAGAAGAAAATAAATATGTGTCTTGGTGTGTGGGCATGTGAGAACTTTGAGGAAGAAAAATAAGGATTAGGGACCAATGTCTGAAACAATATAGGCCGCAAGTGCTAATAAAAGCAGGGTTTATTTATGGCTTCGAAGTATTGAAAAAGAAAAACATCCTTAGGGGTGAGAATTTTGGAACGTTTGTAGCTTACTGCTTGAGATTTTGGGATTTTCACTTAAGCAGTTTATACATTTTTTTGAAAGGCAGTGTTACAGGTTTAAAATGCAACCGTGAATAAACGTAATAAACTGTGAATAATGGTAATAAGAAATATTACTAGTAAGAAAGAAACTTGTATTTATTATGCCAATATCCTTGTAAAACTCTCACAATTTATTATTGCTCCATTTTTACAGCTAGAGAAACTGAGACTCAAGTTAGGCCTTGTGCCCGTTACACAGTTGTATGGGGCAGAAACAGAATTCAAATCCCGTCAATCTATCTCTGAGCTCATACATTGGACTAGCTCCCTTTTGTCTTTGAATAAAAGACGAGAGGCCAAAATCAGATGGCAATACCTATGGGTGGCTGCCATTTCATAATTTTATTAAATTTATTGGGGCAACATTGGTTAATAAAATTATATGGGCTGCAAGCATACGACTCTATAATACATCATCTGTGGATTACATTGGGTGTTCGCCACCCAAAGTGAAGCCTCCTTCCCACAGCTGACTGTGCCCTGAACTTGTTGCTGTTGAATGCTGAGCAAGTGAAGAGAATGGTGGTGTATATTGCCCTCAGATGTAACCACTGCTTCTCCGTTTCCGCCTCCAGACTCGTGCTCTCTCATTCTCTGCCCTGCCCTCTACCCGGGAGGCCTGTGTTCGTTTGCTGACTTCTGATCTGGTCAGCCCAGGGGGAGAATCACCCGAGCATTCCTCCCCGACTCCATCCCTATGCCAGCACCCATGACTACGTTTCCCTAAACTTTGGTTCCTGTTGGAGGCTTCCCCCCTCCTGCCCCCTCCCCACCATTGTCACTGGACCCTGATGATCTTTTGCACCTGTGCCCCTTGAAGCCCTGCGGAAGTGGCTGGTTTCTGGAGTCTCGGCATCACTAATTAGTGACCTCACCCTTGCCCACACTTCTGTAAGTAGTCCTTTCATGAAACTCTCTTCAAAATCTCCGCTGTGTGTACCTGCACATTCCTTTTGGAGCCCCGAATGATGTCAGAACTGGGAGTAGGTTAAAAACCTCTATGAATACAGGCCCTTCGGTATATCGTTTTGTTTTAGTCATTGATTAGGCTAGTCGTCCAGATAGATACCAAACGATGTTCAGAATCCTCTTTTTGTTAAACAGGAGGAAAGATGTGTACGTAATATTTTCTTAACATTTCCAGTTAGCTGTCTGCTTCCCTGGCAAATTGTTACATGAAATTTGAGTATAGACAAACCTACCATTATAAACCACTTATTCATCAAAAATAATTTTAGACAAGTATGTAAAAGTTATCGGAAGTCTCTACTGTCTTTATCTGATAGGCAATCTCATGAGACAGATGGCACCCCTGCACCTTTGGCACTGGGCCATCACGCTGCTGTCACCGCGGCAGCATGTCAGAGTTCTCATCCTCCTTGAAATTCCAGGAGCAGATGTCCTGGTCGGGCACTGTCTCCTTAAAACACTTCTCTCCTGTGCTTTTCGTTATACCTCGCTCTCTTGGTTTTCTTACTTCTTTGCCCATTCACTCTTATCACTTTGTGGCTCATAACCTGGTGCCTATTCCCTAAATGTTGATATATCTAATGTCTCTGACTGTTTAAATCCCCAGGGCCACCCAGGAAGGGGGAGGTATGCTCTTTACACATTCATTCTGTCCTCTCCCTTAGACTCAAGGCCAGGTGAAGGGATGAAGGGACTGAGTCTCAAGTTTTTCATCTTCCAGAAGGATAGCCAAGACTCGGGTTCCCAGGTCTTGCGGTGCAAGTACTTTTCAAGTCTCCATTTATTTCATTTGTTATTGTTCCATTGGCTAAACCCAGACTCACTGTGGAAGAGGCCAAGTGAAGGGTGTAGATACAGGGAGGACCACTATTTCGGCCAGTTTTGCAAACAATCTACTGTGGGTATCTAGATTTGCAATCATTTCTCATTTTACAAATTCTGTCATTTATGATTTTCTTACTAACTATAGGTTTTTTCTCCTGGTATGAGGCTGTGAAACCTTCCTGATAGTTACAATACTCTTAGAAGTCTCAGATGAAAAGTCAGGTATTTATTTATATATTTATTGTCTTTTTCTTAACTGTACTTAATAATATATTTTACCAGTGTAGAAATATTAGACTTTGGAATCTGAAACCTTTTCACAACAGAAAAAGTTACTGTTTCTTCTTTTTCTTTCTTTTGAGAAAAATATTCTAAGCTGTTAAGAATGTTCTATGAAGAGAAATTCTCAGAACTTTAAATTTATAGCAAGTTTAGGAAATTTGCAATCAGTCTCTGTAGTCTTCTGAGAGGTCAGAGCAAATTAACATTTAATAAACCCAGAAAGAAATATTCTTCCTGAATCCTCGAATCCAGAATGCCTGGATTGATTGGTACCCGGCAGAACAAAATGTCTCCAGTACGAAAGTCCTCTGTATTTTATTTTACTTACAAGTGGTAACAAACATCTTGAAAACAAATATCTTTCAAAGAAATCTGATGAAACAAAAAGGATTTTGTTTCAGATATATGGAATAAATCTTGTGAATTTTAAGTTGTTTCCTGAGAAAGAAGAGTGTGGAAAAGGCTGAAGATGATTTTTCTAGGCATTTCCTTCAAAGAGCAGAGTTTTAAAGACTTGAAAGGTTTTTGTTTTTCTTTTGTTTTAATTTTTCAACTACTAACTCAAATATTATTTATGGCAGATCTTTCTCCTTTGAGCTATTTTAAGGCGTATTGAGGATATATATTATGTTAGTATCACTGGCTCAGATACATTCCCAAGCCAACAAGCTCAATAAAAACTCACAGGTTCATCAAGCTAAATATATTGGATTATGGCATTTATAATTGTGCCCTAAATTTCTGTGTGTAATATAATTACATTTCATAAGCATAATATAAAATATTTGAAAATTAGACAATGTTCAGTAAAAGGCTAGTCATGATAAATTGGATGGAATATAATGAAACTCAGGCCATAATTTCACTTGAATTTATCTTATGGATGTTGAGAGTTCATTTTTCTCATCAGATTCGAGGTGAAGGAGTTTGCAGTGTGTTCAACATATTCAGGATTTTTCAGTCTTGGCCTATTCATATCTGAGGCCGGATTACTCATTGTTACGAGGTGCGCACCCTGAGTTGTAGGATATTTAACAACATCCCTGCAACCTACCTACTCGGTGCCAGCAGCACCCTCACTCCCCAGAGGCGATGACCCAGACTGTCTCCAGACATTGCCCAACACCCCCTGAGAGGCTAACCAGCTCCGGCCTAAGAGCTGAGGATTACTGCATTCATTTGTTTCTCCTGCGATAATTTGCAACAGATATCACACTTTTTAGCCCAAATCTAAACAATGCTGTATAAACATTAAAAGGATAATCTTAGAATTTTAGGTGTAAGCAATAAAAAATATACTGCTTATATCACATATTCAGTCCCTGGCAGGGGCATTTCAAGCATGTATGGTATCGTCCAATCGTTAGACCTTTTCCACTCATTTTATATGCGAAAAAGTGCACTGTCAATAAGTGTTGGTGATGAGCCCCAGGTCACAAAGCTAGCCAACTGATGCTTGAATTCAGCTCTTTCTGACTCTGAAACTTGTCTCCCAACTCTATTAGCTGGAAGGATGGGAATTGTTGGGGTATATGTGTGGCTGATTATTTCCCTTTGCTCCTTTTCAAATCTGTCAACCTTAGATTGAATCGTGCTGCCTTGGCCGGGTTCTTGGCCGGGAGTCGATGGCTGCTATTGTCAAACTCTGCTCTGCTCTGACTCTGTGAACAGAGGCAGGTCACTCAGACTAGATTACCTGCAAAGCCTCTATCATCTTGGAAGAGCCAGGTCAGAGCTTATAAAACAAAAGCTCATGGCGAGCCCTTGATATGTAGGTAAATGGAAGTCTTGACGGCCCAACAGTATAATTTAATTTATGGAGAATAAAAGACATTAAAAACACCCACAAACATAAACAACATGCCAATCAAAACTAATATGGATGACAGTCTTAATAATGACCACCAAACTGTCCAAAAGGCTATCCCTAATTTTGCAAAAATATTTGCAATGTAAACTTTTGGTCACTTGGGGACTGTATTTTTCAAAATCAAAAAAATCATAATCATTTGAATATTTTAAATGTCTATGATTACAACTTAGAGGTTCAGAAACTAGATTTTATAACTAAAATTCCAAGGAAAGTAGTTTGTTCTAATTTTTTTAAAAAGTTTTTGGAGTTGAGCAATATGTGATTTTTCCCCCAAGTATTTATCATCTTTCTATCTACAAAAAGAAAAAAGGTAAGAAATATAAATTAAAACTCTTTGTTTTACAAGATTTGTTTCATGTTAATATTTTCCCCTTTTGAAAATACCATTAATATAACTGACATGGCGTGGAGCTGTGCTGGGGAGATACTAACATAATTCATTTAAGTGCTACTTAAATAGGTTTGTGCAGTCAGAGATAACCTATACCATTTATGTTCTTCAAATAATTTGGAAAAATGTATATTCAGTCAGAATTACCTAACTGAATTGGGACTTCTGTTCCCAGTTTACTGATAGTGTGGAAATCTACATTTCTCACTTCACCCAAGAATTACAAAAGAAACCCCTTCCTTCCATGATCTTTCTGGCCTTCATCTTATCTAAAGGCCCATCTGACAACTTTGTTATTGATTGATCACAAATGCAAGACAGGGGTTTAAGGACAGAGTGGGGAACTTATCATGAAATTAACAGACCAGAAAAGTGTGGTAGAATCCTTTTACTTATATTTGAAAGTATAAAATAACCTGCCACCACCATAAAATGCTTATTACAGGGACATTTAAAAGTTAAAAACACAATGCCTGACACTTGATTCATTAATCAACAAATTAGGGACAGGTTCAGATCATCTGACTTTTCATAATTCTCCACCTATTTCTGTAAGAATTGCACAATTTCTCCTCAGAGGTGGTGGTGGATGTGGTTTAGCTCATGCCCTTTTGGCTTTGTTTTAAAGGCATTTGTATAAGCCACAGGATATGTTTGTTCTGAATATAAAATATAAAACATTGGCTTTTTTGAGATGCTATTGTGATCATCCCACCAGTACCACTTAGAGACATTCTTAGCTTTGAAGGCAAGGGGGAAGAAAAGGAGTTGAATATAAAAGATGGGTTTGAAGCCAAATCATCAAGAATAAATATGAGGAACTCATCCGAGGGCTGTATGCAAACCTATAAACAATGTGCATGTGTACAGTCTTATGTTCCTTGGGCTTAAATAAAATAATAAACAGATGTTGGTAAAACATTTCTGATCTTGAGTTGGCATCCACCAGAAAGATAAAAGGGGAGAAACAAGCAACAACAAAAAATATTAAAAGTCGAACAATGCAATCTTCAGTCTAAAGGGCATTGGGCAGCCCGTTCTAATCTTCCACTAAACACTGAGAGAACAGTCAAGCCAACATCAATGAAAAGGAAATTAAAATGCTCCTCATTAAAAATTAAGACTATTATAAGGACCCGTGAGGAACTTTCATGAAACTCAAACTCTGTCTTTCTACATGGAAAATGACATCAAGTCTGATGAAAACAGAGCAAATCTGCAGGCTTGAAAGGGGGAACCAGACGTCTTTCCCTCCCCTACCATTCTTTCTTTTGCTCAGGTATCTTCACTTCACAATCGAGTCATTACACTGACGTTTTTTCACAAAGTTTTATGTAGCAAAGTCATCATTGCTAAAGAGTTTGTTATTTCAAACAAAAGAAAATGTTATAGAGAGAGTATGTTCCTTAGATTTGTTATTAATGTTTGGAGTGAGTGGAAATCTAAGTGTTTTGCAAGTATGTGTGTGACAGAGAGGAGCTGTGTGTGTCACTATGGGAGCTGGCTGCCAAGTACACACTGAGGGTTCACAGAAACTTACACCCAAGTATGTACAGGAAGTTCACCCCCTCTCTGCCACACCACTGGTGCTCAGGGAAAAGACAGTGGGTGAAGAGAATTAAAGGCAGAATCTATCCTGAGTTGGACCACCTCCCATGTAGGCTGCAATGTATTAAAAGATCAGTAGGTGGATTTTAAGATGATTGCATATGACACCATCTTTTACCTTTGCCAGGTGAGCAGGAAAATCACCACTGGCAGCAGAATGAGAGTGATCAGAGAACACCAACAGAAAGGAACTGGAGCATTCCCAACTTCTACTCCTTTATGTTGATAAAATAATTATAATCAGAATAAAAATATTAAAGTGAAGAAAGAGGAAACCTAATATTCTATGTAGTTGTCAGTATGAGTGACCTAGAAAAGGGAGAAGAATCCAGATAAGAAAGGGAAGGGAAACAACATCAACAATCACCACGTGCACACACAGGTACAAGCACTCACACCAACAAACACATTTCATGGGAAGTACAACAGCGATATAAAGGAGACCTTCAGAGTATAGGGAGGAGGTGTCCCTTGAGTCAATAAGTGTTATAAAAATTTGAAGTCTAGAGGGCAAAAACGTTTCTTGTTCATCTAACTTATATGGACATAACTGTATTTTGATAGCAAATGTGCCTTTTGGAAAATAGAGATAGCTCATTAAGCTGTACTGTAACATCAGTCAGATTTTACTGTAGATAAATTGGAAATATATTATTACTTACTCCCTTTTCTTTCCCATCTACCACTTTGACCACAGATCTCACAATTCAGAGAATGTAAAGAGTTTAGTGATCTTCATTCTAAATTGTCTGGAAACTACCAGCCTCAACTCATTATTCTTCTAACTTATTCAATATTCTTCCTTCCAACTCTGTGTTTCTATTTTTGGTTCATGATCTCCCAATTAACATTCAATTTCCTGGCACTTTAGCCCTAGGAATAGAATTAAAATATGATCACTGGAATGTTTTCCATTCATAAATTCAAATAATGACCTTTCCTCCAATCCCGTTTCTGAAAGCTTACCTGGAAGTTTTATTCACTCAAATAATCCTCCGGAGACTTGAATCTCTGTTCTTGGCTATGGCCAGCTATATTGGGTATACAACCATTTTAACCCAGTCCCCCTAAATATTTTCGTCCCCGGTACTGAGAATCTCTCTTGACTAGCAGTTCCTGAACTTGAGTCGGATACCTCTTCCTACTCTGTACTTTCCTGAAGAGAGTATTTTTTCCTGCCACAGCTTCAAGTGAGAGACAGCCTCACCTTCTCTACCTCATTACAGCAGATAGCATTTACCTGGTCCTGCAGAGGGGTTGGTGCCTCTCTGAATTTAAAATCATCTTATATGAATTTTGTTTCAGAAAAGCGTGTCCTTATGGTACCTAGGGGCGAGATTCGGCTTTTTTGTGTGTGAGGTAAATAGCATGTTACTGTAATAGCATGTTACTGTAATACTGATATAAATGTAATTATGATTTTGAAAAACCACTCAAAACCAGTGGTATACAGTATAGAGAATGGATTGGTGATAAGTTAGATTTGAAATACAGTTGCAAATTGGTGGTAGACCAGATGGATATGGTGGGGGTGGGAATGGAGAGAAGCAGAAACAGTCTATTTATACTGAAGAAGTAAAATCCTCAGGACTTAGCGATCAGTTGGGTAGAGAGGGTTTGAGAAAATGCTGAGTTGAGGCTTAGAAAATGGATTAAGGATCTGGGGGACATAAAAAATGAAACAAGCTTGGGGAAGAATAAAATATCCATTTTGGACTTTATAATTTTGAGAATTCTCAGCAATATCCAAGGAAAAAATGTCTCCAAAGTCAGTAATAATTTTCTTCTGCAGTCTATTTGAAATAATTTTCATCTATAAAATAGGAATTCCTAATTCTTAGGGTTTTTTCCATAGTATTCAAAATGTCTCAGTAACTTGAGTCACAACTTCTTAGTATAATATTAGATCTTTTAAAAGAAGTTTAAAAACCTTTGGAAACCTTATACGAGCTTCCTTTCTGGGTTGTAATAGTTTTGGAACTGTGCTCTCTATCACTCAACTTTGGCTACATCTGTTTCCTCCACCAATCCAGCTCACATACAGCCTAAGGAGTATTAACTCTATGTCTTATAAAGTATTTTTTAAGTTCTGAGGCACTTACTTATCTGACCATCTGAAGTCGATGGAGCATCCAGTTTGAGCTTACAGATTATATGTATATAGGAAGCTTCTCCACAGTAAAATTTATACTGTGTTTGAGTTGTCTACATTTCTTACCAAACACATTGGTAAGAATTGATTATAACTAAAACAAGGATATAAATATTTCTGGTTTCTTTTTCTAGCTTCATCAGATAGTTGGACTGTTTCTTATTGTTGACAGTTATTTTGAGTTAATTGTGACCCTATGGTAAAGCTGGTAATTTTAAGTGGAAATGCCTCATTTAAAAACATTAAGGTGGAAAGATGCTTCTTATGAGAACACATATTAAGCAACAGTTCTTTTCTTTCTCAAATTCAATGTTATGTTTTCATTTTCCCCTCACTATAAAGTTACTTAACTTGGTGCAAAGTAATCTGCTACAAATAACTGGTATACTATAATCTTCTTTGAAAATGCTAATTATTATATGAGTGAACATGATTCAATTTTCTACAGATACCTAAAATTATGTGGTAGAAAATACGCTTGTCTTCCTTGATATGGTGTGTAGTATTACCTTTCAGATGGAAATTCTCCATGTAAATGAGGCAGTTGTCCAAAAAATCATTCCACTTATGGACCAATTTTATGGTGAAATAGCATATATCTGGTCATATGTCCATTTAATTCATACTAAATATAGGAATTTCCATATGATTTCTTTAGATCAGAATTCTTTTACCCTCACCTGAAGATATGTTTATTGATTTTAGAGGGAGAGGAATGGAAGGAGGGAGGGACAGAAAGAGAAGGAGAGAGAGAGAAGGAAAGAGAGAGAGATTGAACTATTGTCTCCTAAAGCCCTCACCAGGGATCAAACCTGCAGCCTTCCAGTGTGCAGGATGGCGCTCCAACCAACTGAGCCACTCGGCCAGGGCTAACTAAAATTTTTTAAGGAGCTGTAAGGGCATGCCAGGAAAACCTGTCTTTGACCCCTTAGAATCACAGTGTTCCAAAGGAAGTCCTCCTTGATGTCACTCTCAATGGTTTGGCAGCTTGTTCCCCTTAAAACCGGGTCACAACCATATTACACATGTGAAATATAATCAGACTAGGGAATCTTCAGTGAATGTTGATAAGATATTGCTCTGGCTATCGAGATGCTCCACCACATGACTTTAAACTCCCTTTCCATTTTCTTGGCTGCTCCTTTTCAATACATCCTTTTCTCCAACTTGCCAGTTTTTATACAACCCACATTCTCCTACCTTCATGTCTTTGCTTGGAGATCTTATGTACATAAAATATCTTCACTCACTAAAAATGTGTATATTCACTAAGTTCCCACCATGTGCTTGGCAGTTATAGTTTGATAGTCTGAGAAGAAATGGGGAGGAAAACTTCAAGGTCTCTGCTCTTAAGGAGTTTGCTTTCTGGCAAAGCAGAGAGATGATTATCGAACAGACATGTGATACAATTTCAGACAGCAATGGACGCTATGAAGAAAACAGTAACAAGAGGTGATGCGCTTTCTATTCTATCAGGACTCTGTCAGAGATGGCTCTACTGGGAAGGCTGTGTTGATTGCTTTCCCCTGAGCAACTCGATTCTAACCCTAATCCACATTTACCCCAACACATTGTATTTGTGTTTCACTCTCGATGAGTCTGCAAATCTGAACTCCATTTAAAATATCTTTCCTGTTGTTTACTGAAGAATATTTATTGTTCCGGGGCTTATAAAATGATTTTCTATGTAACCTAATTGAATCCTCCCAAATGTGCTTTGCAAGATTAAAACGATATCCTCATATTCAGGAAAGGAGAAAGAGGAAGAGGAGGAGGAGGAGAAGGAAAAGAAGAGGGATGTATTCCATTTCTTCTTGCTCTGGTTCTAAAACTAGCCCATAACAAAATAGAATTCGGATCTTAACCTTCTGCCTCCTATTCTAAGGCTTTTCCTATTACTCCGGGACTGCAAGATTCAGCAATTCATGGGAAGTCATATTATTTTCCTTCTGTAATAAAATGCAGCAAAATTGGACACCCCTTTTGAAAAGAGGAGACACATAACATCAAATGTGATTTAAAGGAAATAAAAATTGGACTTCTGGCCAAGATAGAGGCATAGGTAGATACACTTTGCCTTCTCACACAACCAAAAGAAGGACAACAACAAATTTTAAAACAAAAAACAACCAGAATTTTGAGAAAATTGAACTGTGTGAAAGTCCAACAACCAAGGAGTTAAAAAAGAAACATTCATTCATACTGGTAGGAGGGGTGGAGATGGAGATGGGAAGCTGGAGTGGAAGGGATGTGGCAAGGCAGTGGCTGGAGGACCGGGTGGGAGAGATGGCGGCTGGCAGTCCCACATTTGTGTGTGGATAAGCTGGGAGGGAAAACAGGGGAACAAGACAGACCTTGCAACCCAGGGTTCCAGCATGGGAAAAGAAAGCCTCAACACCTCTGGCTATAAAAACCTGTGGGGGTTGCAGCAGCATGAGAAACTCCCAGCCTCACAGGAGAGTTCACTGGAGGAGCCCTCAGGGTCCTAGAGCATGCACAAACCCATAGACCCAGGAACCAGCACCAAAAGGGCCCAATTTGCTTATGGGTAATGGAGGAAGTGACTGAAAGCCACCGAGAGCTGACTAAATGGCATTGTTCCCTCTCAGACCCTCCCCTACATACAGTGCCACAAAGCAGCACATGGGTTGCCCCACCCTGGCTAATACCTAGGGCTCCACCTCTTATAATGTAATAGGGGCACCACAGACAAAAAAAAATATGGCCCAAAGGAAAGAACAGATCAAACCTCAAAAAATAGAACTAAGCAATGAAGAGATAGCCAACCTATCAGACGTAGAATTCAAAATACTGGCAATCTGGGTACTCACAGAAATGGTTGAGTATGGTCGCAAAATAGAGGAAAAAGTGAAGGCTATGCAAAATGAAATAAAGAAAAATACACAGGGAACCAACAGTGAAGGGAAGGAAACCAGGACTCAAATCAATGATTTGGAGCAAAAAGAAGAAATAAACATTCAACCAGAACAGAATGAAGAAACAAGAATTCAAAAAATGAGGAGAGGCTGAGGAACCTCTGGGATAACTTTAAACACCCCAACATCCAAATCATAGGGGTGCCAGAAGGAGAAAAGGAAGAGCAAGACATTGGAAACTTTTTTGAACAAATAATGAAGGAGAACTTCCCCGATCTGGCAAAGGAAATAGACTTCCAGGAAGTCCAAGAAGCTCAGAGAGTCCCAAAGAATTTGGACCCAAGCAAGCACACACCAAGGCACATCAAAGTTACATTACCCAAGATTAAAGATAAGAAGATAATTGTAAAGGCAGCAAGAGAAAAAGAGACAATTACCTACAAAGGAGTTCCCATAAGACTATCAGCTGATTTCTCAAAAGAAAACTTACAGTCAAAAAGGGGCTGGAAAGAAGTATTCAAAATCATGAAAGACAAAGACCTACACCCAAGATTACTCTATCCAGCAGAGCTGTCATTTAGAATGGCAGGGCAGACAAAGTGCTTCCCAGATAAGGTCAAGTTAAAGGAGTTCATCATCACTAAGCCCTTATTACATGAAATGTTAAAGGGACTTAAATAAGAAAAAGAAGAAGATCAAGTCTATGAACAGTAAAATGACAACCAACTCACAACTATCAACAACAGAACCTAAAAAAACAAAAGCAAAAACAAAAACTAAGCAAACTGCTAGAGCAGGAACAGAATCACAGAAATGGAGATCACGTGGAGGGTTGGCAGTGGGCAGGGCTGAGGGGAGAGGGAGAGAAAAGGCAAAATAAATAAATAAATAAAGGTAATAAAAATTGTGTGACTCGCAAGGCATGAGGTCTGTTGTCCCCTCTCCTAGTATCATTCTCTTTCTAAAAGCTGAATGACATCAGCTTTTTCTTAGCCTCGTGTCTGAGATTTCTGGGGAAAACTTGGAACCAAAACTTTTTTTTTCTGAATTGAATGATCTTTTCTTCATGTTTTGGAGATTTTCTTTTGAATTATGGAAAGAAAATCCTTCTAACGCAAGTATAAACAAAACCTGCTTTTGTCACTAGCACCCTGTAGAAACCAAAGATGAACATTAAATTACTCTGAGTGCATGGCTCCTTGCTGGTAATTATTCAATATGAGATTTAACCAGGTTTATCTAGAATACAGGGACTGTGTATACATAGCTAAAGGGAAAGACATGGTTAAAGTAATTATCAGGCATATTCCCACCATGTAGACAGTCAGTCTGGCTCATTTGGACCAAAGAATAATAACCCAGCACATTCTTTTTGCCAGAAGAAGTTATTTGGCAAATCATCTCAATGTGCCTCATAGATGAATGAATGTTAAATCTATAAGATGCCAAGAGGGAAAGAAAACATGACAGTCCTTGGGTATCAGGAAGCCTGCAGACAGGATGACAGAAGGAGACTTCTAGAAGAGAATGGGCTGGGAATCAAGACAGTGGCCTTTGAATTCTGTGTTCCTTTCTCGGGCTTGTGAATTAAAATTCTAGAATTTCTTCACTCTATTTCGGATTGCTTCATGAATTCTTCCCCTGAAACTTCCTATGCTTTCTTGGATGTCTTTTTTTCTGGGATACAAAAATCAAGCTTCTCTATATAATCTGAGTTCTGCAGGTTATCTGATGATTAATGCCATGCACTAGATAATTGCACCTTGAAATTTTCTTTTTTGCTGGGTATGGGAATAGGAAGAAAAAAAGAGGTTGATTGAGAAGCACCAGGATTATTGGCTTATTAGGTATAAATACAGATCTTAGGACCCAGTGCAGATAATCAATGCCCTTTCTTATTTGTTTTGCCCTTTGCTTGCAGTTCACTCGTGGTGGTTTCTTAAATGAAGCAACACTGATCTACTAACCTCAGCAAGGTTCTCTCTTTGGAGAATAGTGTTATTCATTCTAATCATTAATTTTTTTTTCATTTCTAATACCAAGAAAGAAATGATGGCTATTCTTTTCTCTGTTTTTGCTTTACTGACATGGACAGTATTTCTGAAAAATTTAAAGAGGTTTTCTTCTGCTGTTTATTCTGGTGTAACAGTTGATCGAGGGGGTCAATTCTGGAAGCAGATGTTCAGGTTCAAATATCACCTTCACTGATTACAAGCCGTATGACCTTACTTAGCTGTCTTGGCCTCAATTTCCTCATTTTCACAAGAGAAGTAATGACATCCTTTAATGTATAGAAATCCTGCGAGGAATAAATAGGATGAGATATGCATGGACATCTGTCAATATGAATTAACTGTTAGAAACTACACCAGGCAATGGTCAAATATGCATACCCTCTAGACTCAAACTTATTGTGGGGCCTTTAGCAAATTACTTACTAAACCAAGATGTAGTACTGACCGTACAGGTAGGTAGATGTTATGAGGATTAAATGAGTTGATTCATCTAAGGTGTAACTAGAATACTGTGTGGCTTATGGCATGTGCCCTGTAAAATTTACTATTACAGATGTTGCTTGCCCATGCATGACGAAAACATTTTCTAAGCTAAATGGAAAACAATGTGTAAAAAGATGTAAAAATTCTACCACAAAAAGGGTTTGCTTAACTTGATTATTTACACAGTGTTGCATTTGAATATATAACAAAAAAAAATGAACATCTCAACAACAGCAACAACGACAACAACAAAACATTATCAACAAACATACTGCCAGTCCCTGCTCTGGGGCACGGTATAGAAGATATAGATGTTCAACAGCCACATCTCTGCATTCTGTCTCCAGAAGCCAATTTTAGGTTTCAGATGTAGAAATCCACTCTGAAACATGAAAAAGCCCACACCTCTTACTTATGTTTAATAGTGAAGGACGTGCCAACCTATATCCTATATATTTACCAGGTGAATTGGCACTGGGGGACGCCAGGAGTACTTAGTGCAAAGCCCAAACTATTGCTGAGCACGCGTCTTCCCTCAAAGGAACTGTTTTGTAATTTTCCTTAACTGTCTTCATCTTTGCTTAGTGTTGGTAGAGCCAGGAATAAATAAATAAATAAATAAATAAATAAATAAATAAATAAATATGTAATATGAAACATTCCAATTAACTATTGATACAATTTGGGCAAAAAGAAATCATATAACGACATTCATTACATAGTAAGCACTTCACAAGTATTAAATAAAAGAATGAATGTACGTGGGCTTTCGACCGTTCTTGAACACACGGGGAAATATTGTGGATTAATGAAATCGAGTTGGTGCGGCTCGCCTGCTGCTACAAGGCACCTCTGTTTGAAAATGTTCACGGATTTCTCCACTTGTTTCTGCATCTTGTCCAAAGTGGCCTTAACATTCTCCTCAGCCTGACTAACTTTACACAGGTTTCTTTCTGACTGTAGACCCCAGACCTCCTTTTTCTGTAGTGTATACTTTAGAAACCTTGCACTTGTAAATTCCTTTTGTCCCCTTTGAGATACAATCCAGGAATGTCTTTCTCCAGGACCTGGGAGCCATCCTTTGGAAAGAAATTATCAAGGACGATCACCCCGCTCTCTCCTAGACTCCGTTGGAGGGTGGGAGCTTAATTTGAATGTAATCCTTAGCCAACACTGGCAGCCTCACGACAATGATCAATCTCCCTGTCCCTTAATGTTCTCCCTACTTTTCCATTAGCCTTTGTGCTTCAAAACCCACCTGCCGTTGGTTTCAGCAAAGTGAGGCTCAGTCCTGTCTGGAAGCTGGTTCCCCCACGACAGCAGTAATCCAAATGAAGTCCCTTCTGTCAATTTTAACAAGTGTCTCCTGCAGTTTCCCTGTGGCCGCCCTTTCTCACAGTGCTGCCTCGGTGCCCTCCTGCGTCTTCTGATCCTCCAGCACCATCGTAATCCATTCTTCACGTTGCGCTCGCTCTGTGATGGGAACTCATGTTCCAGACTGCAACCTGTTTGACATTCCTGGCCTGTCTCTTTTAACCTGCGTCGCCGGAAAGAGCACTCAATATTATTCACTTATTTCTACAAAAACAAAGGGACCTCTCTGCCCTGACCTCAAAAAAAAAAAAAAACCCAAACAAACAAACAACAACAACAAAAACATAAAACCAAACCGATAACAAAAAAGCATCTTAATTTTCTTTTATGTATAACAGGCTTTTTAAACATTTGGGTAAGCGGGACGTTTTTTATCATAATGATGCCAAGAATGCAAAACCGAATGATTCTACCTGAGTGCTTGGGAAGTTCCCTGACCGTTTCTGTAAACCTGAGCCCCAGAGTCTAATCAGGACCCCAGCTTGCTTTTCCCTCTTTGTGGGAGGCTAGCAGAGCGCAGTCTTTCCCGGTGTGGAGCAGCTCAGCTCTGATGTGGGATCTGCTCTTTGCCTGCTGCTCCCGTCTGACGCTTAATGTTTTCACACCTCCGTGACTAGCCGCTGTATTCGCCTGAAGAAAGCCAGAAGTCCTCAGGGGGACTTGGGGACCCATTTTTAAGAACTTATTAACATTGATTAATAGATTCACAGAACTGTTTGATTTTGCTTCATTAGTTGCATTTTCACTATCTTTATCCTACACTCCAGCCATTTGCAACAGAAGTAATGAACTTACAACTATTGTAGTTTTAAGCAGAAGGATAGGGAAGAAGTTCAATTGACAGAAATATGTATCTATGGCCTATCATTGTATTTCTAAATTTTGCTTCTGCAGAATTTTAAATCAGTTGGTGTAATGCAAAATTTTAAAAATTAGGTTCTGTATCCTTTTTTGAAATGCAATTTATAGTTCTTAACTCCTCTAATTCTTTGCAATGATTTGAAACCCTTGTAATTGACTCCTTGGAATCACCTTGGCGCAATTTTAAGGCAACCTTCTGCAGTTACAGAACAGAAAAGGAAGAAAGAGGAATTGAAAGCAGTGTGTTTATAACCTTGGTCATAGGTATCCTAGGAGTGTTTCTGTTTTAATAATTAATTAGCTTATCAGTTCAGAAATGTTGGAATGGCTTTTGGAATCCCGTGCCCTAAGGCCTCTGGCACATTCACGTTTCCTGACTGCACTTTCCGTTTAATTTTTTCTTTCCTTGAAACTAAAATCATTTAATGAAATCTGACACGTCAAGGCCACTGACTGATCTTCAGAGCAGAAGGTATGCAAAGGTGGCCAGTTCCTTTATATTACAGCCCCCGTCCAGGTTGTGAGACATCATTTTAAGGCAGACAAAGTGCAATGCAGTCAGGAATGCTAAGAGACATAACTAATAACAAGGGGGGAAAAAGAATAATATGAAAAAAGCTGAAGGGAAAATAAGTTCACCACGCAGAAGAGAGAAGATCAGGAGGTGGGGGAAGGAAAAAGCACATGTGTGATTTTTTTCCCACTTATTCTATTTCCTTTTTGTTCCCTAGTTCAGAGCGGCTGGTAGAAGATTGATACATTTATTAATTCTCCATGCAGAAAGACAAACAGTGGACTCGGTCCAGTGGGAGTGAAACGTCTGGCCCCAGGTGTCCCTGCGGAATCTTCCAAAGTTGCCTAATGGTCTCTGACCACGCAGACCCATTTAAGGAATGCGGTATCCGTTTTCTCAAATCTCATTTAGACTCATACATAAAATAAAATCATCCTGTCATAATGCCCTGGTTTTCTCTGCTTCTTCTTTTTATTTCTCCTGGTTAATTTAAAATGCAGGACTAAAAAAAAAGACAGAAAAAACAATTTACAGGATGTGCAAGCCAGTCTTTGTTAATATGACTTTTTAAATTGCAAGAACATAGTAAAATAAACCATTTCTTTCTGCATAAAGTGATATTTATGCCTTCTCCCTTAGAAACTATTAGAGCAAATATTCATGGAGAAATATTTTCACCTATTTTACATGTTTATTAACTTAAGATCCAACTGTGAGGGAACTGTAAGTTATGGGATCTATTTTATTAGGGTTAATACTGGTGTTTTTTGTTTTTTTATTTTTTAAAGCAGAGTGAAAATTATTGTTCATCTGTTTAATTAGTTTTTGGAGTAGAACCATGCTGTTTTCCATTTTTAGAACACATTTTCGATCTTAGATGCTTAATGAGTCTTAATAAATTTTTACATATAAGGTGAGGTATAAATGGAATTAGATTCATATAACGGGCATTTCTCTTTTCTATAGTTCCTAGTACAATTCTGAAAATAGCAGCTTAAGGAAAAAATATCATATGATCTGAGGCTATTCTGATTTTAATTTTGATTTTGACAGTAGGTAAGTTTAGGTCAATTGTGAGAGACTCTTTTCTGTAAATTTCTGAAATTTCCTCAGCACAAGATGAGATTAACAGTCACCTGTATATTACAGAGCAGCCAGATTTTGTGAAAGAAAATATATTAGGATATTATTAGGAATGAATATATCACCATTTGAAAATCAATTTACATATGAACCTGAAAAATAAACATAACTTAAGTTTGAGTTCTGGAAAATAAATTGTGAAGGGTGTTATTTTACTAAAGCATTCAGTAAAGTCTGTTTATGTTATTAAATAGGATGAGATGAAGCATATATTCAACCTTTTTTTAAAAGAACAGAATATATCATTTTAAGTAATTAGGTCCATTTATCTTAACTTTATATTTGGGGGGGGATGGTTCCTGAAATAGACACAAAAATAACCTATTTATAAGATTTAGCAAATTTTTTTTTCAAAATTTGTTGAACTCAGAATACCTAACACAATTTTTTAATTAGCTACATTAAATACAAAATTTTAAATTATAGTTTTATGTGTACATTTATTTTATTTTTGTTATGTTCTAAGATTCATATTTTGGTAACGAACTACTTTTTCAAGGCAAATTAAGATATTTGGTAGGTAGATAATATTACTCATATATATATATGTATGTATATGTAAGCCCAATATAACATACAACTATGTGTATGTATATACATACATAGTTTTATATGCTTATGCACGAATTTGCATAATCATATTACTTAAGTGTGAATTATATACACTAATAAAACATTTGTAATATTGTCCAACCTAAAATACAGTAAAGAGTTCTGTCCTAGTTATGAGCCCTTAGACTTTAACAATAACTATATTATAAGTAAATAAATATAGAAATTAAAAAATATTTAATTCCAACCTTGCAAAAGTACAAAGTAGCTTAATGTCAATATTAAAATTTTGGTAGAATAAAAGCAAATGTAGATAATATTTTTTTAATTAAAAAGTTTTTTAATTTTTGGAAATTTAAAATTTCCAAAAATTTTCTGGATGCAGTGGAAAATATTCTTTAAGAATATCATTAAATAAAATAACATAAAGGGAATAATTATTATTCTAACTGACTTAAAACAGAATATTTTGTATAACAAAAAAACAAGCAAATAAACAAAGACCAAAAACCAGGATGATCCTTGAAAGACAAACCAGGGAAAATATTCCCAACACACATGGTAATAAATTATTAATGTATATATATGTAAATAACAACCCAAAAGTCAGTTAGAAATCAGCCTGCATTCCAATAATAAAATTACATTAAGACATTATTAGGCAATTCACAGAAAAAATAAACATTGGTAGCAAAATGTTTTAAAAGAATCAAACAGTAATAAAAATAATATGAATTTAGCAATGAGATATTTTTTTCTGTCCAATTGGAAAGACCTAAAAGAACTATAAAACCCAGTTTAAACAACTTTAGGAAAAACAGTAATTTGCTTTTAACTGTTGGTGGAAATTTAAAGTATTAAAACTTTGGGTGAGAAACTGACCTATATCTATTTATTTATTTACTTAAAGATTTTATTTATTTATTTTTAGAGAGCGGGAAAGGAGGGATAAAGAGAGGGAGTGAAACATCGATGTGTGAGAGAAACATCAATCAGTTGCCTATCTCGGGCCACTAACTAGGGACCTGGCCCACAACCCAGGCGTGTGCCCTGACCAGGAATTGAACCAGCAACACTTCAGTCCACAGGCCAGCACTCGATCCACAGAGTCACACCCGCCAAGGCAATATATCTATTTAATTACAGTAAATAATACACCTACCCAGCAATTCCTAACTCTAGTTTCCTGTAGAAATATAAAAACAGAAGATGTTTACTTATACAAAAGATATACACATTATGTTTATTCCATCTTTATTTTTAAAAACAGAAAACTTGAAATTTTGCATAAATAACACTAAATAATAGAATATGATACAGTAACAAAAAAGATGAGCTATTTTCATCTATAACAAAGTAGGAAGTTTTCTGCTGCATGTTATATCATGCAATGTAATAAATTGGCGTGCAATATATGCCATGTTACATTTTTCACACATTTTTTATTTATTTTGGTATAGCATATACCAAATTTGTACAGATGTTACCTGTTATCGATGGGCTACAGAGAGAATTTATGGACATTTTAATAGAGTACAATGAGCATGTTTTGCATTTTAAATAATATTTCATATGTAAAAATAGATTTTGCACAGGGATTTTCATGTGTATTCTCTTCTTTGTGCTACGAATGAACTGGCCACCAAGGCTGAGATTATCTGTGCTGACCAGCCTGCCAATGTCCCCAGAGTCTACTGCAGATGCCCAAGGACTAATCATTCTCAGTTCAAACCTATTCCAAGAGGGGGTTGATCTGTCAGTGATGCTCCCTATTGAGCTCACTTTCTTATTTTTGTTTTTCTCCATGTGCATCTGTACGTCTGTTTACTTCTATGATGCAGATATGTCTGTACATATTTTGATACATTCTACTGGTGCCTCTGCCCCCAAGAGTAACTGGGTCATGAGGACTTTCATGCTAAGTAGATGTTGCAACTACCCTTCTTCCAGAAGAGTCACTTCAGGAAGCCCTACCCCCAATACCAAGCCACATTCAAGGAGAATAAACTTTTTTCCAGAGGACTTTCTCTATTGTAATTAATAGCATTAAAAATATCAAAGTCTTCAGAAAAGTGGGAGAATTCAGGCAGAAAACTAAAGAATATAAGGAAGATTATTAACATAGTGAAACATTTATTTCAAGGATTTTGAGGACGGGTGGACTTTTGTCCAGTCTCAGCTCTGCTAGTTATTAGCTCTAACACAATTATATGAACAGATATTACTCTCTCTCTGATCCTCAGTAATAATTCATAAATATTATAGTGAGATTTATTTTTTTAAAGATTTTATTTATTTATTTTTAGAGATAGGGGAAGGGAAGGAGAAAGAGAGGGAGAGAAACATCAATGCGTGGCTATCTCTAGTGCATCCCCTACTGGGGATCTGGCCCACAACCCAGGCATGTGCCCTAGACTGGGAATCAAACTGGCGACCATTTGGTTCACAGGCTGGCACTCAATCCACTGAGCCACACCAGCCAGGGCTATGGTGAGATTTAATACACAGTTTTGTAAAGGTGATTGCTTTAAATTAATATCATAAATGTTTATTAAGCACTATTGTATTCAAGGCGCCATCGCATCCACATGAATGTAACAGCGAGAGGATTCTTTTTGGCTGTCAGTCCCCTTCCTCTGTTGAGTTAAATACAAAAGGCACCTACACTAGGTCCCTTGGTCTTGAGAACTTAGTGCCATTCTCTGAGTGAGGGCACATTTTAGGCACATCACCATCATCATCAGTCATTTGCCTGCTGTGTTCATTCCATTGCCATGCGGGACTCTTCCTTCTCCTTGGACACTGGTCCTACCACAGGCTCTTTCCCCTGACCAGAAAACTAGCTCTGCAGGCAGGTAGCCCTCAACTCTCACATTCTTCATGTCCGTGTATTAAGGTCACATTCAAAATGAGACCTTCATAACTACCTCGAATAAAATGGCAAATCCCTTTCTCTTTCAGTTGGTTTCCCACTTTCCTGTGCATTTTGTTCCACACCAATTACCATGTTGTGACCTGCTCTCTAATTTTGTTGTCTTATGGCTTTCTGTCTCTCCCCACTGGAATGGAACCTGTGTGTGGGCAGAAATTTTTAAAATTTATTGATTGATTTGAAAGAGAGAGAGAGAGAGAAACATTGATTTGTTGTTCCATTTATTTATGCATTGATTGGTTGATTCTTGTGTATGTCCTGACTGGGGATCAAACCTGCAACCTTGGCATACTGGGACAAAGCTCTGACCAACTGAACTACCCGGCCAGGGCTAAATTTTGCTTTATTGTACAAGGATGTGTTCTCAGTGCCCAGAGTTGTTCCTGACACAGAGGTAAATATGATAAGTATGCATGGACCAATGAATTTCATCATTAACTTCCTTTGTGAAACATAACCCATTGGGATAAGTAGGCTGGGTGCTATGGCTTTAGCATGAGTTGGAGAAATAATTTTTGTAAGTTTTGACAGAAAATCAAAAATATGAAAATTCTTCACTCTGAAGACATTTTTCTGCTTTTTTTTTAAGCATCAGGATAAAAAGTCCACATTTAAAAAGAATAGATACATCCCAAAAATGAGATTCCAGAGCTTGATTAGAGAGGTAGAGGAGAAAAGGTGTAGTGTGACTGTAAAATTATCTAAATGGTGGAAAAAGTAATTAGAGGAACACAATCTTAACATCCTTGAATGTGAAGATTTAGTAAAGGAATAAAAATTATATTTTGAAAAGTTGGAAATCATGGCCATTTTTAATTTGCAAAAGTGTTGAGAAGGAGTCGAGGAGGACCCCCAAACACTTGCCCTGTGTGTCGGCATGAGCACACTAACAGAAGTTTCCATGTTTTAGGACTTGGCAGGGAAATCCTTGTAAAAATAAAAGCGATCCACTGTGAGTTCACTGCAACTGGAGCCTCTATAAGTTATGTTCTTGTCTCTAGGCCAGATCAGGGTGGCAATGAAAATATGTTGAGCTAGTCCTGGCACGCAACTTTTGACATTTAGGTAAAATTCACTGGGAAAACAGTCATTTTTGGTTAACCTGAATCTGAAGGCTCATTATATTAGAGACATAAGCATTCATTTCTGCAGTACCACATTTGGTCTTCAAGCCAAATGTAGATGTGACTGTGGTCCTAGACGAGCGTCCTAGGATATGCTGTAGAGAAAATAAGAGATCTCAGTCTGACTTTAACCGTAGCGCCTGGAATAGCCACCTTTTTGCTGCTCTCAAGTCTTGTAATATATGTGTGTAATGCTTTCATAGAAAGGATCAGGTTTCATTTTCATATAGATGATTACCCCGTGCTTTTCATTTTTCTAGCAAAGGGTTCCAATTCACAGTACATTAAAAAAATGTAAGCAAGTGTATGTATGTAAGGTCTGTCCAGAAGGTATCCAGCTAGCCATGTAATATGAAAAATAGAGACATTTATTGATGAAGATACAAGATACAAGAAACATTGTACGAAGGACAATGATGCCTCAGTCCCCTTCAAAGTAGGCACCTTGGGACCTCACACAGTTCTCCCAGTCACCATCAGCTGCCCTGTCATATTTTCCTGAATCTCATTGATGGTCTGGTAATTGTCCCTTTTCAAAGGTGATTTTAGTTTTGGGAAAACCCAGAAGTCACAGGAAACCAAATCTGAGCTGTAGAGGAGCTGAGTCACCTGGGTGATTTGATGTTTCACCAAAGAACTCTGTGCGAGACAGGATGCATGAGCGGGCACCTTGTCACAATGAGCGGCCAGTCACCAGTTGCCCATAGCCGTGTCCTTCTGAACCATCCAAATAGTTTCCAGGGAGAAATGTTCCAGATTAACCCAAAATTTGATGCAGATTCTTTGTTCTCCTTGCTCAGTCATTTTCATGTGACGGCCACACAGTACACATGCTCACTCAGTGGCCCCTACCGCCCCCACTGACTAGTACAGTGAAGTTCTCATTGTTCACGCATGCGCATTCCAGTCCACCCTCCTGGCTGCCAGGTGCATCCATGTTGCGCAAACCATTCTTGTTATATTAACAATAGCTGGACTTCTTCCAGACAGACCTCGTATTTATGCGTGTGTGTGTGCTTCCCTGAAGCGGACATTTGTCCTTTCCCCTTTTCCAAATTACGGACATCCTGTCAGGGGGCTGGGAGGGTGGAGAGGATAGTGGCTGTATCCTCCTGGCTGTGAGGGGGCGAGCCAGTGTTCTCAGGCTAGTCAGGTGTACCTATCTTTACACATTTGTTCCGTCCCTCCAGGTATATTTTCAGGTAGAGTTTATTCCCAGTGGCTACGGCGTAATTAAGACCCCATAGCCAGTCATGATTTTTGGAGCAGTGATGCCAACCAAGCTGGCAAGTGCCCCAGGAGGATGGTTCTAGTCAAAGCGCACAAGTCATGTCTTAGGGTCATGATATTGGGCACGATTCTCCTCCCACTGTCTCTGCCTGAATCTTCTTCTATGATCCCCCTGGTCAATTAGGAGAGCCATGTGAACCCCTGGTAATAAATCCCTTATCCACTTAAGTTAACCAGAGCTGGACTTGGGTGTTTGTAAACAAATGTTCAGGTAAATAAAATATAGTATTAATTTATCTCTTTATACTTAATGAAGATGAAACTGTTTATTTTATCTCTGAAGTGAAAAAAACATATATTAAGCTATTTTCTTTCTTTTTTTTTTTTTTGTCCTGACAACACTCCCATGTTGCATATTCTTTGAATAATCATGTGTACATTTTCGTGAGCTGTCATAATGACCTTGTGATTACTTACACTATTATATTCTTTTGGTGTCATTGTTTATCATTATTTCTCTTCTGTCATATATTTTCCAGCATCAGATTATTTATTGTTCAATTGGCCAGTGGTTTTTTGTTTTCTTTTTTCAGGAAGGTTAACTTGGTGCCATACATTCTGAACCCTATATTTCTGAAAATGTCTAAATGTTTTCATTATACCTAAGCAATAGTTTAAGCAACACACCTATATGTTTACAGGATTTTCTCATCTATCTTTGAAATTAAAGATTTGTTTCTATACTTTTTTATTATCTTTTCTTAGAATTTGCTGCGACCCTTTAATACATTCATTTTAAGCTTGGAGATTTGTTGCTTTCTTTTCTTTTTTTTTTTTTGTGTATTGCTTTGGCTTTGTGTGTTCTTTATTTTTCTTTTTATGATTTCTGTTATTGGAATTATTCTGTCTGTTCTCCTTGTTCCTGTTTCATATTTTTATTTTTCAGTTTGCATTTCTTCACTCTTTTGCAAATTCTGAGGGGTTGTCCTTAGCTTCTTTTTGCTTCATTTCTCTGCAAAATCTATCCTTTGTATTTTAACTGTTATTAGTTTCTTTTCCAGTTTCCAGGAGACATTCTCCATCTCCATATTTCTTTCCAGGACTACTATCTATAGTTGGGGAAATACAGTATCAACTTGAATCTTTGTGAAAGAGTAAATTTAACATTTTATACAATTTGCTCTTATCCTTCAGATTAGTCCCTTTCTTCTAAATGGAAACATCTTTTCTAATGTAAAAAGTGGTTTAATATTAGGAGATGAGATGATGTCAGAAGTAATTTTGAATCTCTGTCCATAAAGTTCAACCGAGGCTAAAAAAAGAAACGAAAACTAACCTAAGCCCTATCAAGGATTCAGGATTATTTTCTGTTGCTTTCACCCTGAATCAGTTGGAATATAAGGAACTACAGCACTTCAGGAAATCCAAGGCTCCAGCTTTACATAAATGTTACTAAGTTGTTGGTCTCCAATTGTCAGATATCCACTATCTCATATTGCGATTTTTTTTCTTGTCCCTCCTTCTGAAACAGGGAATTAGTGACATGTTTATTTTGCATAGCCCCTGTAACTGTCTTTCATTCATGTCACTGGTTGAAAAATCAATCTTCAGAAATAAATGTTTGAATGTGTTTTAACTTATGAATATACTGAAGAAATAAAATGAATCCATTAAAAAAATCCCAGTTCTAAGGTTAGCTACTCAATTATTTATTTTAAATTGGAATTCGAAGCCTGACTTATTAAATTATCTAAAATGTGAAGTTGATTTTCATCATTATGAAGCCTGTGGATTCCAGTATAGGTTATTTCATTAAATGCATTTGTATCATGGTTGTCATTAATTCTCTATCTATGTCTCTGCTCAAAAATTTTGGATTATAAGTGATTAGTCATTTATAGAAACAACAATATCATTTCAGGAATATTGAGATGCTCTCTCACTAGTCTGAATCTCCCTAATGTCAGAAGGTTTTTGATTTGCAAGGTAATTATTCATTCACCTGACACCCCTGGAAACTTCAGCTCACAACAACAGTCATCGTGGAGAATCAGATTCAAGTGCCTGTCTTCCAGATGGGTTGATCTTGTGATGTAAAGTCCCAGAATTCAAGCTAAAACACTAGCCTACTTCACTTCATTTTTTATTAGAGTCAGATCATTCAATTGCTTGATTGAACGCTGCTGTTCTGTGTACTGCCTGGTTTGCTCTGAATTATTTTCATAGCTTTTCTGGCTGGCACAGGGCCCGTGTCCTTGTCAATACTGAAGCCTCGGATTTTGCCTAGGTTGCTTGTCTTTGTCTTTCTCTAATAACCTTCAGCAGTGACATTTGTTTAAGAGCCTCCCGAATCACCACCGTGTTTTATTTGCCCTAAAAGTGCTCAGAATGGACTGCTTTCAAAATGGAACTTCCAGAAGAGTATCCAGAGGAGATACGCTATAAATAAATGATTAGCAAGTGAACCCCAGAGCAACAGAATCCAGAGTGCAGCTTTCAGCTGCTTAAATTCCTTTTAACCTAAATTACTTGTATGGAAAGTGATGTTTTATCCGACCCCTAAACCACCAAACCACTGGTATAAGTCATGAACTTCTATTATTTTCCTATTCAAGTAGGTTCTTGGGGGTACTAGAAAAATACTATGCAAAACATATACCATGTCACCAGTGTTTAGGTGAGCCATTTCAGGGTTGGCAGCTCTTCTCCTCACTCCCTTTCCCTTCAGCAGGCTATGCAGACATAAATCAGTTTAAAATAATTCTGGGAATTTACGTGCTAAATGTTCTTCATCAGAGACTTTGAACCATTTATTCATGCTAAGTACATATTCATCTTACTCTGACCTTTCTGCCTGCGGCTCCCCCCCCCGAAATATTTCTAATTCCAGTGGTTCTCCCTTCTCCACAGGAATATGTCCCCAAACCCCCAGTGGGTGCCTGAAACCATGGATACTACCGACCCCTATATGGACTGTTTTTTCCCTATGCAAATATACCTGTAATAAAGTTTAATTTATAAACTTTATAAATTAAACGTGTGATTTACATATATTTATAAATTACATTAACAATATATTAATTGTAATTAATATACAATTATAATTTAATGTGAATTCAATTATGAATATAATTTGAACAACAATAACACATAATAAAAAGGAAGGATTATAACGCCACGCTGTTATACAAGTCATGCATGCGGTCTCTCTCTCACAATGTCTTACTGAACTGCACTCACTCTTCTTGTGGTGACAGGAGATGATACAACACCTGCACAATGAGATGAAGTGAGGTAAGTGACGTAGGTATTGTGACCTAGTGTTAGGCTGCTATTAACCTTCTGATCACATGCACCGCGCACTTTACGGCCTCCTGTTGGCATAGCCTCGTGGCCAGCAGCACTGCTCTTGGGGCTTGGGACCATCATTAAGTAAAATAAAGGTTACTTGAACACAAGCACTGGGGTACCATGGCAGCCATTCTGATAACCAGGACAGCAAGTATGTGACGAATGTCAGGTAGCGTGGACAATGCAGAGATGCTGGACAAAGCCAATTCACCACCTGGGCAGGACAGAATGGGATGGTGTGAGATTTCACCACACCCCTCAGAATGGGACTCAGTTTCAAACTCAGGGAGTGTTTATTTCTGGAACTGCCCATCTCTAGCTACCTGAGCATTTGACCCTTAATTAAATCCTCTTTGCCATACCGACTGAAGGGTAAATGAGGTCCTCCAGACTCCCTCTGTTCCGTGACGGGTTTGCTTAGACTGATGAGTCACCATGGGCTGTTTCGTTGACTGCGATCATTAAATCTCTGCCTACTTGCGTATGTCTAGAGGATTGGGGAAGGAACGAGGATCATCTGATAGATTTGGGAGAGCTCAAGTTTGCCTTTGCAGGTATGCGAGCACAGGAGAAATATGATGTTCTCCATTGTCAGAGATCTGGGGAATTTGCAAATCAATAGCCTTGCAGTGTCTGATGAGCGTGAGTCCTTGCTGGGCTGCATGTGGGAGCATCATTCAGGTGCCTGTGTGGAAAACATGCTGCCCTCTCCAGGTACCCTACCAGCATCATAAAGAAACATCAATCCAGTCCCTGACATGTGCTGCCTGCTGTATATCCTGGCAGCCAAAGAGAATGTAATTTGCCTGTGTGCTCTGTGAGTAAGGAGGGATGAAACCCACAGTTGCTCTCCAGAAACTTCGTTAGCTGTTGAACAATTTAGCACCGGATGGCTGTATTTTCAGATGATGCAAACTGGTAGCAAGCTATTTGAGGATTTGGTCCTCACTTAAGTTGTATCGTATGGTATATAAGGTAGAATTTTGAAATGTAATTGCAGCAAGAGCTACCCAGAGTTGCTACTTGCCAGTTAAGAATTAAGTATCTCTGTATCAATTAACGAATATTCCATGAAACACTGGAATAGACCTTGGTAACATTTTCCCAAAGCTTGTTTTTGACTCACGTGTATTCAGTAAATAAGTTTTTGAATATTAAAATAGTACATAATAGTAATAAGTTTGCCATAAGGTTTTATCAGGCTAATTCCTTTCACATTTGGTCCACTTTGAAGTTTTGAAGTTGCTTTCGCATCTGTACAACTATCCTCAGAGTCAGAGCAAGTCCACTATTGTTTCCATTTTGCAAGTGAGAAAACCAGTATCCTGAACGTGGACAGGACAGCCCTGGGAGCCAGATCTAAATAATTACCAAGTGACAGAACCAAGATACCGTCCCAGTGCGTCCAGAGGAACATTCAGACAGAGCACCGCTCCCTGCCGAAAACAAAGCCAGGAAAGACAAATGAGCATAATTTCAAATTTCTAAAAAGAAACACCAGTGATTAAAAGAATTCCAGCAAATACGAGTGGATGGCCAAGAAAGCCAGACCTGGTTTCAGAAACAGGAAAAAGAGAGGCAATTCCGCAGCGCAGTGAGGTCTCGCTTTGTGCTACACTTTCGTTTTGCCGTTGTTTAATTTTCTTAGTCAAAGCCATTCATCTTCCGCGGGGATCAAATAAGCTGGTGGTAGACCAGCGGCTGGGCGACTCGATGAGGCAAGGGGACGGCGTGACGAGGCAGAGGGGGAAGAGTCTGGAAACAACATAGGCTTGTGAGATTTGCTGCCTCAATCTCTCCACAGGGCTGGAGGGGAAATACTGTTTTTCATACAACGTTTTTGAAAAAGAACAATGTAGCCTTGCCCGTAAGCAGCCCTGTACACAAGGGACTCCACATAAGGGATCCCATTTGCCTGAATACCCATATCCATTTCAAAGCCAGATCTTTTCTTTCGGCTTCTAAGGTAACAGATAGTATGGATGCAGCAAATTGTCAGTCTCAGCTTCTAGAAGCCTAAATTCACGGCGGCTCTGGAACAGCCATTGTGAGAGGCCTTAGGAGCAAACATGCACAAAAATGATTTTACTTTATTTATTCCTCCTTCCATACACACACAAAAAGCCACTTCTGTGCATTACCAAAATGACTAAAAGCTCAGGGTTCTAACACAGAGTTCCTAGGTGAAGACTACACTGTGACGTGCATTCTCGTGGAGTGTATGAAATACTTTTGATTGCTTTCCTGATCAGAAATGGAGCACGGTTTTCAGATAAGTTCCATGAACTATTGCACTGGCTCTGCCTCCACCCCCTGAAAAATAGTGCATAAAGGTGTTAGGTTTCCTTTTGGTGCATGTTATCCAAGACCCTTTCTCTGATCTGTTTGGCTCGATGACATGATGTCCTGCCCCGGTACACACATGAGGACACACTTAGAAGCTGGGTGAGGAAACATGAAATCTAGTGCTTTCTTGCCAGAGACTAAATTATGTAAAATAGACTATTTTTAAACAAGAAGGGACTAAGATATTATTGACTAGGAAGATAATATTATTATAACCCCCTCCCCATTATTAAAGTACAAATCCTACCTATGATGAAAGATAGCACAGTGTATCATCCTGTGGATACTTTGAACCTCTGACAATCTCTGAGAAACTTGCTGAAAAGCTATAGGCAAACTGAACAGTGAAAGATGCTGTTCTAAAATGGGAAGGGTATTTGAATGGAGACTAAATTTGAAAGTGTGGTCAATAAAAATGTGACTGTATAACTGAATTTTATGTGTATCCTCATCTTTGTTTCCCTACATAATTGTGGAAATTCTGGTAAAGAATATTTGGAAATGGAAATATGCTATATTAGGTTGAGGTAGGAAGTAATTTATTACCAGCTTCCACCCAACAAAAACATTCAAGTATCCGAAACCATAAGCCTTGTTCAGTTATTCCTATTATCGATGTTGTTTATCTCACTCGCAAAGATTGAAATGGGTGAAATTTGCTAAGTTAGGATTCACTGGTTAGACCAGTTATGCAAGGGCTTTTTTGGGGTTTTTTTTTTTCAGCGAATGAACTGAAATCCTCTCAGCCGCTGCCTGGTAAATCTTTACGATTCATTCCCATCCCGAGACTGCCATTGACGTCAGCAGAAATCCTTGATATGAAATGAAAGTATATAAAAAACAATATGTATAAAAGGACTCTGTGTGTTCATGTTTATAGTAGGTTACACATGTATATACAAGGCTCTTTGCAAATTGGTCTACTTAAATAAAATGTGTGCTTTCGCTTGTGCAAATACAGTTTACTTGTAAGATGAATTAAGTACGATTAAGAAAAGAAACTTGTAGTCGCTATAAGTACCTCGTTTTCCTTATTTATTTTTCCAGGCTATCTTCTCTGCCCACGGAAACATTTTCCTCATGAAATCACATTCAAATACTTGTTTGAAGTTGGCCAAGGACTTCCACCTTGTGATACAATGAAGTGTTTATACTGACAAATCTAAAATTAAATGAGATGCTAGAACATGGCTTAGCAATTGACATTGTTTCCAAAGAACTAATCTACCCTGAAAAAAAAAGTAGTAGATGACTTGCTTTTGTGAGGATGAGGGAGAACCATACCTTTTAGAGATAAATTATATTTTCATGAAGTTGGTTAATTGAAAGATAACATGAGGGACAGACACAGAATTTTAAACTCTTGGTAACTTGACACTATTGAAGATCGAAAACTTGATTTATTGTTCAAGATTTAGGAACATCTCTGAATGTGAAATGTGTTTGAACTTTCTAAGGACTGTTTAAGATTTTTCTATAATGTTAATGAGCTTAAGGTTTTATTCCACGTTCTTTCTAATATTCAGTTAAGCCTCTTTTTCTGTGTGATCTTGGGAGTTACTCAACCTCTCTGGGTCTCGGTGCCCTTAACTATAAAAATGAGGATGTCACTATGTACCTTAGAGGGTCCCTGAGATGATTAGCCAGGTGAGGCAGGCAGCCCGTTCGCCGTGTTGGCGCACACAGTAGGCCGAAGCTAATTAACCGTGTCTGGTCACATTCCAGACCTGGACATGGAGTGTATTTCTATATCTCTCTGATAAATAATCTGAAAATGTTACTGGCAACACATTTTAGGAATCATTTTTGTCTCCATCATCTGGATGTTTCCAGGAAAAGCCATTTTTCCTTTCCGCGCCATGCCCAGATAATTGTCTCCATTTCCTATTAGTGAAATGCACTCGGCTTAAGCAACAGCAGCGTCTGTAAACCAGAACGAGGCTAACAGGAAAAGTTGGTAGCTAACCTGTTTCACATGCGGCAGGCCACAATTACATTTCGTCCTGGAGCCTGTTTGCTTTCTTTGCCTGCCCCAAATGGATTCCACGGTAGCTGGGAACTTGCAAAATTATTGCCAGTTATAACTAGAGGAAAAAATATATTGAGTTTAACTTCATTACAGCTATAGCACTTGTATCAACAGGGTCTGGCATAAAATGGGAAGGTTGCCGAAATCCATCCAGTGACGTTAATGTTTAGAGTAGGTGGTGGCGACTGTTGCTGCTCCTGATTCCAGGTCTTCTATTGATCCTGTTTCTGTGGTCTTCCGGCTCGGCCTGCTGTCAAGTCGGAGACTGAGAGCTAAGCAGGCGTGGGCCGTGAGCGAGATGACTCTAACAGACCTGGGTTGGAGCAGGCCCGTCTGAGGAAGTGAGGGATGGCAGGAAGAAATAGCAAGTCACATAAGTCTACACAGACAGGCGAGATCCAGCATCCTTTAGGCGAGTAAGAGAGCACCAGTGAGCAGAGCTGAGTGCTGATTTTAGTTCTGAAACTTCATTTTATCCATATCTTTCTTCCTCGAGCATGTATTGAGTAAGCCACTGAGTTTTGACATAGACTAAAGTAGTGTAGACATAATGGACGTTTCGGGCCAGATAATTGTTTGTTCGGGGGTAAAACGGTTCTTCCTCATTGTAGGATGTGTAGCAGGGTCCCTGGTCACTACCTCTTAGATGCAATCAGCAGCCCCTCTCCCCAGGTGTGTGAACCCAAAATGTCTCTGGCCTTTGTTAACTGTCCCCAGGGGGCAAAATCTCCCCCTCGGAGAGACACTGGATTAAGAGGATGAAAAATACTGTCCCAGACCAGAATCTTCAGTCTAGAAGCACTTCTTGTTTGCAACTCTCTTTTTGACAATCCTCAGCTGAGGACATGTCCATTGATTTCAGAGAGACGGGAAGAGGAAGAGAGGGAGAGCGGGAGAAACACAGATCTGTTGCCTCCATGCATCCCGCCTGGGGACTGAACCTGCAACCTAGGCATCTGTCCTGACAGGAATCCAACCCACGACCTTTTGGTGTATGGGACAATATTTCAACCAACTGAGCCACCCCAGCCAGGGCTCATTTGCAATTCTTGAACACCGATGCTTTGTGTGTAATTCCGGGCTCTTGTTCTACCTAGAAAGTTGTCTGATGAAAACAGGAAAATCCTTTTACTCCGGGTTCCTTAGTGGCAATGCCTAAAATATTACCCGGTGAGTACGTATAAAATTTAGAGATACTTTTTTTCTCCAGCTGAATGTGCACTGGGAATTTTCTGAATTTAACGCTCTCAGCATGTTGCCTGGTGAGGGGCAAGGAACACACTTAAGCAATCAGAGAACATGGAAAGCTGAACTTTTGGATGTGGACTTTGTAAGAAGCAGAGCTTCCACCAAGACAAGAAAGTACTTGAGTCATAGGAAATAAAAAATGTAGGAAAAGAATCCGACTCCGGAAGAGCCTGTAGTCGCATTCCCTGTGATAAAAGGGGACGGACACGAGAGAAATCCACATGTTGGGGAATGATGAGATCTAACTTTAGAAATAAGAACCTTGTACCTCCCATGAAACTGAGCTTGCCAGTTCATCAAAATACCTCCGTAGCACTCTGTTGTCTCGATCTGGACTTAGAAAAGCCACGAAGGAAACACTTCACTCAGGACAGGGACTACTTAAATGGAAGCCCAGCCACCCTTGAAATCTCCAGACGTCGTCTGCAAGCAGTTCCGTCAAAACCACTACCACGAAGCTCCAAGATCTGATGTCACTTCCAGTGTGGAAGGGAAACCCGAGACCAACTGTGTTGAACTTGCTGAACGGTTCACACGAGAGGCCCCCGTTCAAGGCTAACCATATCTGACATGTAAAGTAAACACATTTTTGCAGCCTGTTTGTTGCAAGAAGCAGGACTGCAAGCTGAGAAGCGAGCCCACGGGCTGGGATCCTGGGAGCCGAACTCCCCGTTATGATTAATGAAGAAGTTGAATCACACACACAGCCCCCCACGCTGAGGGTGGTGGCCGTCTGAGGAATCCAGCACAAAAAGCTGTAAAACAGAACATTAAAGTGAGCACGGGGCTCAAATAGACCTCGCAGGGGCAGGGAGGGGCCTGGTGGTGAGGTGAGTTAATTTGTTTTTATTTGTGGGTTTCATTCCAAGAGGTGATGTTTGGTTTTGCCTCCAGAACCGGGGCAGGGGAGGAGACACACCCCATGAAGCAGCGGAGGACCTTGCTGGGCAGACCTGCGCCTGGAGATGTTTGTCAGAGTTCCAGATGTTGGGGGAAAACTCCCCAGATTTCCCGAGCTTGTTGTTATGAAAAGTGGTTTTAAGGTTGATGAAAGCTGCTGGGTCAGTAGCCTCTGAAAACCGTAGCTTCGCAGCAGGGAAGACTCAGCAAGGACACCCTTCAGCGCAAAGATAACCCCCTTCCTTCCAGACGCTGTCCCCAGCTGAGCCCAAGTCTTTGGCAAGGGATCTTGATTTGCCACATCCTGGGGGAAGAGAAAGTTATTCAAGCGCCATAACACATTCATGCTAGACCTTTCTTTCTATAAAAAGACCACCGCTTGCCAGTGACCCTGAAGGTGTCTAACAGGGAACAAGGAAATGGGGACCATGAGTTCTTCTAAATGGAGAAATAAGCAAAATGAGACCCGTGAGGCCAACACCACAACCGATGTGTGAGACAGCATTTCCAGCAATGCTCACAGCTTCCTGTTGGGCTAAATCTGACCTACTGTACCTTATCCCGGGTCTGTCCAGAAGCTGTCCAACCATATACTATGAAAAGTAGAGACGCTTATCGAAAAAGATACAAGATACAAGAAACATTGTACACAGGACAATGACGCCTCAGGCCCCTCCAAAGTAGGCACCTTGGGACCTCACACAGTTCTCCCAGTCACCATCAGCTACCCTGTCATATTTTCCTGAATCTCATTGACAGTCTGAAATCTCTTCCATTTCAAAGCTGATTTTAGTTTTGGGAAAAGCCAGAAGGCACAGGGTGCCAAATCTGGGCTACAGGGGGGCTGAGTCACCTGGGTGATCTGATGTTTCACCCAAAAATTCTGTGTGAGATGTGACGCATGAGCAGGCACATTGTCTTGATGAAGCTGCCAATCACCAGTTGCCCATAGCTGCGGCCTTCTGAGTCATCCAGATAGTTTCCGGGCAGGAATGTTCAAGATTAATGCAAAATTTGTTGCAGATTCATTGCTTTCCTCTCTCAGTCATTGTGAATGTGATGGCCACACAGTACACATGCTCACTCAATGCTGTCTACTGCCCCCACTGACTAGTACAGTGAAGTCGTCATTGTTCACTCCCGCACATTCCAGTCCATTCTCCTTGGCTGCCAGGTTACATCGACGTTGCACAAACTATTCTCGTTATACTAACAATGGTTAGACTTGTTCCTGACAGACCTCATATAATCTTGTTAGAAGATTGTAGTCCTTCAGGAAATTAAGGATGAGTGTCATCTTTGCTCACAAACAGGTTATTTATAAATGATTTTCACATCTTTGGCTTCTAGAAATGATTTAAGAGGTATACAATAAAAAAGGCTATACATGGCTTTTACTCTTCTCCAAACTGGAATCTTGGGCAAAGGCATCATTTTCTGATTTTTACTGTATCTTCTTTTTCATTTCTTTTCTTTTTAAACTGTCTTTCCTTTAGACTTAATAACGGGTGGTTAACCTCTTTGTCCATGTTACTTGACTCCCGGTGTGACACTCTTATAGAAGATTCCAAAAATGCTGGCTACTTTTCCAGAAGGCTATGGTTTATATTATTTATATTTATTACTTCATACCTTATTCATTTAATGACTTAGGATGGATTGTAACACAGGAGAATTGTATGGGACCTGTAGTTTGGAAGTCTCCAACACAGTAGTGATTTATATTTTTCTAGGCCTTTGTCCTTCCTGTCTACAGTGACTTCTAGTAACTGCAGTCCAGGCACCTACACTTTAGTGAGAATGAGTTAAATCCATTCTCTCAATCATAAGATAAAATCAGCTGCACATGGAGGATTGGAATTTTGATGAGCGAAATAGCGTTCACGTTCTTGAAATCAGGTGAGCTTAGGTCCTGGCATGTACCAAGGGACTCAGTCATTCTGGTAAGGATGCAGGCAGGAAGAAGCTTAATTTGTCCTTTTTAATCGCCTTGAATCCTCAAGTTCTGATGCACTCAACCACTTCTGGGAGTTGGTCTTTCATGCACTGTCAGGGAGACACTCAATTTGTTACAGGCCATAGACTGGAAAGTAGTCCAGGGAAGCCACCATTCAGCCTGGAGAGGGTTTCACTTGCTCACTTGAGAGCTCAGCTGCCAAGGCTGAGTGAGATGCATTTAACAGCCTTGGAAATGCAGTATCGTGAGTTTCCTAACATGTTCAAATCCTAATTCTCCAGCCTAAAGTGAAATTTTGACCAAGTTGAGCTGCAAAGACATTGATGGATACACAGAGAAATAGGTTTTCCATTTTCCCCTGAGTTGTCAATGTAACTGCAAATGCACTAAACATGTTTGTTGTCTTCAGAAAAGCAAGCCCCTCATCTAGAGGAGTCACTGTGTCAGAATATAGTAGCCATTCCATTACTGCCGTTGTTTCTATCCATCATAACTACGCTTAATAATGACAGAAAAGGACCATTGCCTTTTACATGGTGATTTATCTAGATTATTTTATTCACTTGTTCATTCATTTGATTCCTACAACATTATTTATTGACTACCAGCTGTGCATCGTTTATTCTTCTAGGAACCGGAATAAAGTAGTAACCAGGACAGGTGTGATTTTCATTGTCACAGCTCAGGCATTCTAGCAGGAGGCTTATCACCTAGACTTGTTGTCTGTCATTCAGTTTTCAGAGTTCTATGCAGCAATGTCTATGGAAATAGTTTAATGATATATTTCCTAAACATGTAAGATTTTTCTGGGTATTCAGAGTCAATTAAAATTTAAGCGGTATTATACCATTTCTTTCGTCAGTACCACAATGATTATAATTTGCAAATATTTGTACAAATGCCACTTGTATGAAAAAAAGTGATTCCTATTTTTTTAAAAAAGTGTACCTCCTATCTTGAGAGGTTACAATAGAATGACAGAGATTAGTCACCCAAGAAACCATTAACTTGGTGCTGAATGTGTGAATCAAACAAGAAGTTATACTGAGGTGAAGAAGAAGGAACTGACTTTGGGAAAATCAGGGAAACCCCGAGGATTCGATGGCTCTTAAGCTGGATCCTGGGAATCACTTGGGCTATAGGAAATGAACAGGACTGGGGACAGTGTTGGTGGGAGAAGGGACAGAAGCAAAGGGAAAATGTGGAATAGACACAACTTAATAGAGGGAACAGATAAAGGGCTGATCTGCCTGCAACGGGGCTCAGGGAGAGGAGGACGGAGAGAAAGTTAGTGTGCTAGACAAAGAGACGGGGGCAGGTAGGTAGAAGTCTGCACTCGTTGCTCTGACATTGGTGGAGCTCAGGCAGGCAGGGCGAGGCTCGCAGCTGGTAAATACTACATAAGGTCTAAGAAATATTTAGCTCTGCAAATTTACGTTAGTACAACGCTAATAAAAAGCTTTGATAGAGAATAAGATGAACCTATGAATTGGAGAGAAAATTCAAGAAGTCACAAATAGAAAATTTACCCTTTTCATGTAATGAAAATTCTCAGATACATGAGCATTTCAATGAGCTTTGCATTTGCTCAGCTTTTTTTTTTGTCCCCCTACTACTTCCTGCAATTAGACTCTACAAAAGGAAATGATTTACATGCTTGTTAGGAACATTTCTGTTTGATTTATTTATGTTGATTAGTACTTTATTTTTATTTACATGTCTTTGATACTAACCAGTGTGGAGCTCATACATTAATGCTATCATAATAGTCTATCAGAAAAAGAGAAGTCTCTTGAATTGAAACAAATACGCGTGTATTACTTTTTTGCCGACTTTTCTTTCTTTTTTTTTTGAGGTAGTTCCTCAGTTTACAAGAATAAGAATATCCAGTTAGCAAGGAAGGGGTTAGATGAAGAACCTCTCCTTGTTTTGAAATTTATTAATAAAGGGAAGATTTTAAGGATCCCAACACATGGGTTCTCATAAAAATATTTAATTACCTAATACCTTTGAATGTTATCAAGGCAACGATGATTTATGATAAGTCTACATCTCTAATTCAAGAATCTTTCAGTAGGATGACATAAATTCAGTTGATGGGGTAGGAAGGTGGCCAGTCTCCATTGTACAGTGTGAGTGCAGAGTTGAGACAATTCATTACAGAGCTGGAATGATTTCATGTATGCTGGCCACAAATTAACAGAAGAGGAGCAGAGGGTATTGTTATTCACCCAGCGAATTCTTTGAGGGAAAGGAATTAAATTCACACTTCTGAAAATATAAATACTAAGACCTGGACTTCACCTTAAAGAATTTACACTTCCTTAGAATAGAAGGCGTAATAAAGGAAATTCCGTGGTTGAAAACAGCGAGGGAGAGTGATTTTGGCCACTGGGTCAGGAGGAATGAATTCATTTGTACAATTTAAATGTGAGGAAAAGGGTTGCTGAATCTTGGTGGTCTGGGTGGGCTCAATGTATCTGGTATCCATTAAGATCCAAAATTTACTCGAACCTACAGATTAATTCTCCTGCAGGAACTGAGGCAAACCAAGAGCAGCTGAAAGTTAATCAAGCACTGATCTCCTCCAATCCTTCTAATCACAGCCAGCTGTGATTTCCAACCTTTGCACTGAGGTTCCCTGGGGCGGTTCTGCAGGAGCCCTGGAGTGAGCACCCTCAACTTTTGAAGGGCAAGAAAGAAGTTAATAAAATAAAACTTAATGCCTTCAATCAAGGACCTGAAGAATAGGATCGGGATGGGCCGCAGCTTTTTCTGGATTCATCTCTTTCCTCTTTCCCAGCTGCCTAGCCCTGGAAGGCATCTGATTTCTTTTGAATGTTTGCTGGGAATCCTTTGTGTATAATAGTGATACAATTGGGGACAGTTGGGTGTTGGTCTATTGGGGAATTTCTGCCCGACTCAGGAGGAGTAATTATTTATAGTACCTTAATAATTTTTTTAAAATTTTATTGATAATGATAATGGGTTTTGAGGGTTTTCTTTTTTCTTTTTTTAAATAAATGCCAAACAAAATAGGATGAACATTTTTAGCCTAAGCTTAAAGAGGTCAAACACATTTTGGGTATGCATATCTGAGCTCAGCTAGTTAGTAAACTTAAATTGCTTTGTCAACAAAGCCACAAAATGTGCAAAGAAGTTTGCCATAAGGTGGGTGGTTTTGCAATTTTACCTTTAATTTATTGACATTCCAAATAAATGATAATGTGACAGATATGGTCACATAATTACCCAGCTAGTCTTCTGGTTGTTATCCCTATCTCTAATAAGGCCTTGTACCTACACCTCCCTCTTTCTGAGCCAGTTCTCTCTCCCTGGGACTTATCTTTCCTATAATCCAGCTCAAAACTTTGAGTCTTCCCTCTCTGTTTACAGAATTGTGGAACTACTTGTATATGCTCTTTTCCAAGTATCTTTAAACATTTCTGGATTTCCATCTCCTTCAGGGTTACCCTTTGCTATGTTTGGCACACTTTCAAGTTGGGACTCCGGTGCAGACAGCAAAATACCACAATGCCATGGGCATTGGAAACCATGTTTTGTCTACTAGACTATACTGTCTTCTGTCATTAAAATATCCCAGAATTCACAAAAGCATCATGCAGGCAGACATTGAGCCCCTTAGACCCTGCACTGCCATTGAGGATTAAACTATAGAATGAAGTGAAAATAAATATACTGATGTTTAAACTAACTAATCATAAAAAGATAAAATAGAGATCATAAGCTTATTGATTATGTTAACATATCGGAACTTCCCTGTGAGCTGCTGATTTAGGCACAAATGTTTAACTTCTATCTTTAATTCACCCCCCTAACAATCGTAAAAACTCAAGGAATATACAAAAAATTATAAGGAGACCATCCTTGTCTGACTTAGAAATTAGGGAATGCTTATTTCCATCCATATACAGTCATGTCAAAGAATTACTTGATGATATAAAAATAATAAAAGATAGATCAACAAACTCATCATTCGCTGAAGGTAAGACCATTGATTAAACTGAAATTACATGGAAGATGTAACTCCAGTAGAACTTCATCAGAATCTCCCGCCTCACAGCTGCCAAGTGTGTGGGGGCCGTAGCAGGATGTAGGGCCATCGGTCACCCACAGACCTGGGTTCTTGACAATATTTTGTAAAGTCCTCCAGCGCAGAAGAGTTGAGAGGCAGGACAAGATCCCACAGAACACTTCCTCCTGCTGCTGTTGATGCAGACAGAAGTGGTAGGAAAAGTCAGGGTGGGGGCACCTGTTCTTAATCATAGGGACCAGGCCTGGCAGGTGATGAGGGCAGTGCCCCAGGAATCCTGGATCACCGCAACACACAAATAAAAGACCCTGTAAAACCTCCCTATGCTTCACGAGTATAGACAACGTTGGATGAGTAGAGCAAAATATAACCAAATATTTTTTTAAAAAAGAGAGAAGAGAGAGAGAGAGAGAGAATATAAAACAGAACTCTCCAAGTCAGGACAAGGGATCGAACACGTGTATTTGCATCATTTTCTTCCCCAAATTCCATTCCCCAAATGCCAGTAAAGCTATTTCAAAATAGCGAACCCATGATTGTAGTGACAATGAAGGATGAAGGGTGCTGTCGGTGATTTTAAAAAGTGAAATTTTTGAAGAACAAACATGTGGTGGAATTTAGACAAATAAACTAAAGCAAAAGCTGAAGCCGAAGTGATGTTCTTTTCTTTAAGCTGCTAGAGAAGCTGGTGGCCAGGTGGCATCAGGTTCACGCAGACTCACTCTGCAACTGAGGCTGAGAGGCAGCGGGCACTGGAGTTCAAGGAGGACAGCTCTGTGGGTATGGCCCTTCTTCTCTGTTCTCCAGGACAGTGGAGCCGCGGGCTGCTGCTTTTATGCCCAGCGGCAGTAGCTCAGAGAGCACCTCTCTGGAGCAGAGGCATTTGGGAAGATGGCCTGTTGTTTGGTTTTGGGTCGGGAAGAAATTCAAAGCAGAGCCTAGGCTAATTCTCCGTTCCCCAATAGAACAACAGGAAAAGTCAGTCATCAGAAGTGAGTTACACCAAAGAAGCCTCATGCTGGGCGTATTAGTTTCCTGTTGCAGCTGTAACGAATCACCGCCAACGCAGTGGCATAAAGCAGCACAAACTATCATCTGACAGTTTTGAAGGTCACACGTCTTAAAAGGGTTTCACAGAGCTGAAATCAAGGCGTCGGCACTTAAACATGCTCGAGCTTTGGAGACAGCATGTTCGTTAGCGATGTGAGTTGAATGTATCACGGCGAAAATCTCACTAAGATATCCCTATTACGTCATGCTTTTTCTTGAAATTTCAGAGTAGTGGTTTAAATCTTTTACCATATATGTGGTTTAATACTATGGGTTTCTGGATAATGTACAACCAAATAAAAATCCAGGAATAAATAATAGATTGGTGTAGGTAAAATTGCCACTGGCATCTATAAACTAATTTCAGAGATGTCCATGTGTACCGAAGTAATCTCATAGGTCCCATTGAATGATTCAGTAATAATCAGAAGGTATAAACATTAAATCTATAAAGTGAATATGCCAACAAAATACTTATTTTATATATTAGGATTTCAAGTAAGATTATGTGTAAAATATGTTTCCCTATTTAGAATTTGGAAATCATGGAGCTAGCCCAGAATATGTCTTCCATAAATATTTATTAAATTTTTGCTTGATAAAACTCTAAAAGATTAACTTTTGTTTTAAAGAGAAAATACTTTTCTTTAATCTTGTAGTATTCATATAACATGCTTCTACAATGAGATTCAAAGTTTAGTGTCTTTTATTTTCACTCCAAATAAGTAGAAAAGTTAGGTGTAAATGTGAATATAAGTTTATTAAATCATGTCGATTATGCCAAATCTATAAAATATAGGGTAGTTATATCCCATTACTTGTAACATGAATAAAAAAAGTAATCTGGATGATTTAGTTAACTTACTAAACACACACTATCTGTCTGCAAATTTTTCTAAAAAGTTGCCAAAACCTAGTTTTGCCATTTATGAGACCCTGTAATTATCTCCCAGAGTCCCTTTCAAATGGCCCCTGGCTACATGCCTCACAATGACTGTTTCTGTTTTGCACAAATGTTTATTAATAATGGCCAAATCATCTTTTTTTTTTCCTCTACACATCAAAATCTCAAACAAATCAGGGTTATCAATAGTGAACCACCATATTATTGAAATTGATGGACTTGTCTCTCAGTGGTAGCAAAGTCCCATTTAAATTATTGGCAGTTAGCTGTATTTTTAGCTAAAGAGGAATTAATACCATTACTTTAAATTACTTCCTCTTGGAAATGCTACAGTGTTATATTTTATATCGTTGAACTTACACGATGCAGCTGTAGGCATATTACATTTAACAATTAGAAGTCATAGCTATAGGCACTGCACTTGACTCTCATTAATGCTCTGTCTGAGTCCTCGCTGGGGAGGGAAGGACAGTGCTTAGGGGTAAAGTCACTCCAAGTAGATCCAGTTCCTCCCGTGTGCTGTTTGCTTTTCTGACCTAGCAAGTGCTGACCTTCTCTGGTCAAATATTCCCTTAGAACCAGAGAGGAAAAAAATGGTACCAAAATAAACAAATGAATGAATAAATATGTAAATAAGCAAGCTCAGATCTCATGAAAAGTCCTTCTTAAAATTATGATTGGAGTGTGATCACATCTCAGTAACTCTGCAAATAAAAACAGAGAAGTAGTCAAATCCTATTAACACGTGAAAAAACAAGGACACGTCAATGCTGCTCTAGCTAGAGACCTGTGCACCTCAGGCCTCAAAGGTTGTCTTTAGTGATCTATACAACTTTAACCTCTTGAGTCTGTCCATTGGAAAAAATTATGTTTCCATTCATTTTAAGGTTTTTGCCTTCTTGACCATTCTTTTAACATGTAAGAAAACTGTAGAATGAGCAGGGTGCAGAGCTAGTAAAAAAAAGTGTGAAAAATGTTACATTTAGAAAGTATAAGATTTTTAGTGTGTTTTATTAAATGCCACTTGTAATGAAAGTGCCATGACCATTTTTAATGATAAATGTTCTAGTTTGGAAACTAAAGTCACCTCTCAATTTTGATCATTCTGGGTATTTGTACCAAGATGTGGAAATTTGAGCAAAATCAAGTATTGGATTGACAGGCATATGTCTTCTTTGCTTATCAAAGATCTGCGCACATTAGCACTTAAATCCGTGCAAAACTTGCCTGTGCGGGACAATTAACAGCCAGATGTCAGATCCGTTTATTCAGATGCATTTTCATGGCATTTCACTTGATTTTTGACACTTTAGAGAAAAAGAAACAGCCTTTTTTGTTGTTTAATGGAAGACATCAATATTCAAACCCAGAATGCTTTTTATGTTTCTGATCTTCGGGTTCTTTAGGCCAATATATGAATCAATCTGTAATGTCCAATGAATTAATGCAGTGTCTTACTGATCTTTACAAAGCTTGATTGTTTACAGAGCATGCACACAGTTCAAATCTAACAAAACATTCTAATATAATCTCTAGTGGACATTGGCTGACTGACTTATGAGCACAGTGATTTGCAATATGGTAAAAACAATTTAAAATTAACAATGGCCTATGTCCATGTAATTCCATTACATTTAGACCAATTTTACTATTTTAAAGTGTTGCCGAGAAATGGAAAACCTTTGAAGGTAAATGGAAGCTGATTATAACTCTTTATCTTATAAACACATTGTATTTATTAAGTCCCCATGGTTCTCTTAAGCGTAACTAAAAGAGGATTATAGGTTTTTTTCCATGCTACCAAGGTAATTTCTACCCTGTAACAGAATGCAGTCACATTAGGTGATGTTACCCATTTGTGAATAAAAGGAGTTCATAAGCAATTCAGAACTGCCCAAAGGCTGACAGAAGGCTGATTTTTTTTCTATTAAAGAGTCATCCCAGTTATAGCATAAGATGAATGCCTTAAATGAGTGGCCTATATTCTGAGGTTGCCAAAATATACCTTTTAAATTAAAAAAAAAATTATTTTCCTTCAGAATGAAAAATCTGCTTCCATTTATTCCAGGTGACTAGGAGACAACGGAGCAGAAGGAAAAGTTTAACGCTTGCACGGCAGTGTCTTGGAGCTGATCGTTTTCCACCAAACACATGCACGTAGCAGCGAAACATCCTTAAAATGTAAAACATCTTGCTTTTTTAATAACCCCTTGTGGTATGTTTTTACTTTAGCAATAATTGTATTTTCTTTTTTGCACATTTTATTTAACAACATTGCAGGGCCAGATAATCGGTTCCATGTGTCCAGGGCACTAGCAAAGTGCCTAACGGAGAAACAATTAACTTTATTGGGCTCCTGTTATTGGCAGACACAGCCTTACACCCTTACTTGTTCATGGTGCTGAGCCACATATGAGCTGCAAAGAATTTGGTGTCCTAAGTAATCATGCAACAACCTGAATAGAGAGCCAAGTTGTCATTAAAAAAAAAAAAAAATCGTGAACTAGAAACAGAAGTTAAAGTCCATGACAAGATCAGAAGATAAAGTTCACTTTAGTTACCAAACGTGCAATGATTAGTCCAGGGTGTGTAGCTAGCGGTTGATGAGCAAGTCTGGACTTTTGCAAAAGACGGACATGAGCATGGTTTAGGGCAAATCAGAGCACTGTGACCATAACGCAAGCACAGCTCTTTGAGTTATAGGCATTGAAACAATGGCTAAATGCAGTTAAGTGCAAGGAGTAACATAGTTAGGTTTTATCAAACATTAACACTTGTACTGGAGAGTCCATAAAATTCTAATTGCCCTCTTCTGCAGAAAGCAGCCCCAAGAGGTTCTTTATGTATAAAGCAGCTCTGACTCATGCCGTGCATGCTATGAGAAAATAAACCCTGCTAGCATAGCTGCCATAGATCGGTCCAGCGAAGGTGCCCAAGTCACAACAGCGATAAGTGGGTTGGATGTGCTGAAGGACAACCGTCCGTGCAGTGACTCAACCCCAAACTCTCCATTGCCCTGGGCAAGATGACTGGAACAAATTCTCTCTTAGGAGAAGTGGGAATGGGAGGTATGTTCAGGGAGGGACGATCATGTGGGCTCTGCTAATGTCCTAAATACATCTGCGCTACAAGTCTCGCTCTCCGTGAAGCACCGGGTCCATCCCTGACTTGGAAGTACTTGCGCCCGGAGTACGTTACCCTGCCTTTACCTGCACCTTTGTAATAAACTCCCATTGTGGGAGAACACAGCTGGACAGCTCTTTTTGCTTAGGGCCACGTAATACACATCGTTCCTGTTATGTTCATCGAAGAAGAGAAAATGACATATGAGGCGAAACGGCCATTAATGAAGGGAATGAATGGGAATGAATTGGAATGGATAAAAGTGTGGAGTATGAAGAAAGGAAATGTTTGGAGGTAGCCTAGGGATACAAGTTGCTCTTGGGAAATCTTAGCCGTTGCGAGCAGCACAAATTCCAGGGAATATTTCTTCATACAGTTGTCCTGGCTTGTTCTCTTGAGCGCAACACACAGGGCTACACTGGCACACACTATAGATAATTTTTTTAGTTTTTGAGGTGGCATTCGTAACCCATACTGCTCTTTGTGAAAGCATGACCCCACTGAACGCTGAGATGCCCAGGGGTGATCCAAGATACACTGCTGCTAAAACTGGATTTAATGTTCTTTTCCTATGTTAAAAAAAAACTATTGATGGATAAAATTATTTCAATTTTACATTTTTTAATGAATTCATCTTGAATAATTTGTACTTACCTATGTGTTGGACCCACACTTGTGATATGATCACATGTGTAATTTCTTTTCTTATCATATCAATATTCCCTAATATTCCACAAATGGGATTTCCAAGTTGTGGCAACCATTGGAGAATAAGGCTCAGATTATTCTTCAAAAAGAGAATCTATTGAGAGGAATGTAGAAGGCTGGTCACCTCCAGTGGCCACATCTTAGGGTCACAGAGCATACTCCCTCTGGGCTGTTTCCCAGACAGTGCCTGAGCAAGGTTGGGTGTCAGAGCTCAGTCGCTCCTGCGAAGCGCAGGATTCTTCTCACCAGCAGCCTTTCTCCGGAGCTCCCCATCAGCCTGGCTAGGGTGTTGTCAGAGCTGCACTGTCTACTGCGAGGCTCTTCTTACCCCAACCTCCTTCCTTTCCTCTCTGCTTTCACAGACAGCAGACCTGCATCTGCCTACTCCTGGCCTCTCTTTTGATCCTTCAAAGGTGTTTCTCCAACTACATCTTTTCTTTTTTCATTAGTTTTTTTTAATAGCCACACAATGGATTTGTTATTTAGAGGCATTAAATAAACATTAAAATTGCGATATTTTAAGTCCTAATACAATAAACCAATAATGAAAATCCACATAACAAAAGCTCTTTTGAGGTCCTTCATAATATTTTTAAGATTTTGATCCCCATTTTATTTTTTTTGTATTTTATTTAATTTTTATTTCATCTTTATTTACATTACCTTTTGGTCTCCTTATACTCCTCAGCAATCACCATACTGTGGTCCAGGTCCATGAGTCCTTTTTCCTTTTTGCTCAATCCCTCCAACCCTTAGCTTCCCCCTCAACTAGCCGTCATTCTGCTCTCCATCTATGAGTCTGTCCCCATTTTCCTTGTTAGTTCAGTTTGTTCATTAGATTCCACATATGAGTGAAACCATATGGCATCTGTCTTTCTCTGTCTTATTTCTCTTAGCATAATGTTCTCCAGGTCCATCCATATTTTTGCAAAGGGTAAAATTCTCTTCTTTTTTTTATGGCCAAGTAGTATTCCATAGTGCAAACGTCCCATAGTTGTTTTATCCACTCATCTACCGATGGGCACCTGGGCTGCCTCCGTATCTTGGGGAATGTAAATAACACTGCAATAAATATAGGGGTGCTTATGTTCTCTCAAATTAGTGTTTTGGGTTCCTTTGGATATATTCCCAGAAGTGGGATGTCTGGGTTGAAAGGCAGACCCATTTTTAGTTTTTTTGAGGTATCTCTATCCTGCTTTGCACAGTGGCTGTACCAATCTGTAGTCCCACCAACAGTGTAAAGGGGTTCCCCTTTCTCACATCTTTTCATATCTCTTTCCACCTTAACGTCTGTTTCTTGGAGAACTCAAAACGATATGGAGATACTCAGGTACTCTGTCTCTTAATTTTAAGAATTATTCATCTGCAACTAGAAATAAATGGATGATATTATCTATCTTATTGAATAAACTATCACTTCAAAAAGACACCTAATGATACAAATAAGCACAGATGGATTGGTACTAATTTACAACTTGTGAAGAAAACATTCTAGATCGAATAGAGAGTATATATTGGAAACACATTATAGCAAGTCCTAGCGTGTACAATTTAGATAAAATGGTTCCCAACAGACACCAAAACCAGATGTAACTTCCACACCTCAACAGTCCCCTGACAAGTAACTCTTCCTCGTTTGTGTGATACATTCTATTAATGAAAATGACCAAATGCTTTTCCATGATATCTATGTCTTTAAACGTCAGTACCACATACTCAGACATAGCATGGTTTTCAAGCATTAAAGTTCAGTATAAAGTACTGGCCACCATCTCTGCTGTGAAACAATCACGCAAGTAGTTACAATCCTGTGTTCAGAAGCCATCCTAAGTGGTTAGAGCTGGTCCTGGTTTATAACTTGACCTTCCCTCTATCCAGCTACCAACAGAAATGGTTTCTGAACTTAGCTCTCCTTAAGCATAACCCCTCTCTCCGACAACCTCACGCTCTATCTGGAAAAACGATCTTACTCAGACCTCTGTGATCCTTTAACCAGGAGAAACATGGACTAAATCCATCTCAAAATGAAGTGCCTAAACTAATTAAGCTAAAAATATTCTTAAATTCTCTTGGTCTTCTCTTCCAACCACCCGGAAGACATTGGAATGTTTTTTAGCAGCTCCACGAAAACAAGAATCTTTTCTTCTCCTCGGGGTCATGTGAGAAGGGAAATTGATTTCATATTATATTTTGCACTTCATTGGTTTTGCCTCCCCTGTTGAGAGACCCTGTTAGAACTAAACAAAAGACATCACTTTTATGAAGTGCCTATAACTCTATGTCTTTGTTGGGTTATAGAAAAGTATGCCAGTGTGGAAAGCTCGAATTCAGAGTGCTCAGTGAGGCTTGCCCTATGGAGGCCAGCTCAGTAAATCATATCTGACAGCCTTTTGTTAAAGGATTTTTTTCAACTCACACTGTGCCCCTCTGTACGGGCCCTAGTACATAACCCCGCACGCCGTGCTCATCGCTACGGGAACCTGTGTTGGATTTTCACATGAGGATTTTATGGGCCTTGCCAGCACAGACTCATCCAATGCTGACTAACCAGCCGATGGACTCCACTTTCTGAAAATCATTTCAAGAGCCGCCGAGGTCTTTTCTTCGGATTTGCTCAGCCTCGGTGATATGCTCGTAAGTGAACTTGCTGGTGCAAATTCAAGAAATGAAGGGGGAGAAAATTTGAATGGTACTGCTTTCCAGGCACTCTCTTCCCAACTAAGTTTTGATGAAAATAGAATGTGCAAAAAAGAATGCATGCCCTTTTGAAGGCCAGGAAATCACTTCAGTATAGCCACGTTTATAAATCTCCATAGATGAAATCATCAGCGACTCAAGTTAAGGTGCCACCATCTAATCTTAAATGGGTAAAGACAGGGAAATTATCTCCTGGAAGAGTATCACTTAGTAACTTGCCACCATCAGCACATTTGAGGTAATTATGGGATCTCTCTCAGACTCCTCTTCTTCCCCTATTGCCCATTTCTCACCCTTGACCTCTGTTTGCATAGGAATGTTTGTATCTGTTAGATTGTTTTTTGTTTGTTTGTTTGTTTTGCTTCTTGGTGATAGCATCTTTGTAGCAAGGAGAGCTGTGCCCCCAATACCTACAATTTCCCATACAAGTCATTTTCATCTAATTTTATGTAGTTTACGCATCACTGAAACCTTCAGAAATGGCCCACATTTTCATATTTTATATATACATACAACTGTGAAATAGTTTAACTTCATTTTTTTCTAAGAGCCATTTAAGGGAAAAAAAATTTAAAGAATGGAAATTGTAAGCCCTGTGATCTTAGACCAATGTGGTAAAGATATTTCAGACAGTTTCTCCAAAACATTATGCTCTTTGGAGAAAAACCATCAATATAGATGAAACTTAGGCAGTAATGTTATAAGGTGGTTATGCGCAGGCAGACAGCAGAGCTGCGGACATAATCCTTGAGCAAGGTTTCCTGTATCAATGGCTCAATGTCTATATCAAAAAATCCTAATGCTGTAGTTTATCTCTTCTTTTAGCTTTTTATATAATAAAAATTGTAACAGTAAAATTGTACAGAAGCCAAAAGCATGCATAACACATTGCTCTAATGCCAGTTGGCTAGGAGTGACTCCTTGGAGGGTCCCTCTTTTGAATGTGCAGAGTCCTGCATAAAGGCTGATTTAGCTGTTGTCTCCGAAGGGACGCCAAGTAGATCACTGAGGCAATTACCTCTATAATTCAGGCAGAGAAATGCCGTTATTAAGGAAAAATGAGTATTTGAGGCGTGTTTCTATTTTTCCTCGAATAATTCATTCTTGCTGTCTCCGTTAATTCGATAATGTAGAAAATATTTACTTTCTTTTTCAGTAATTGCATATCGGGAGCTGAATTAGGACCACTTCTCTGCAATCCAAATGACCACCCACGATCACATCCCCAGATGGCCTGCTGCCCAAAGTACAGGCTTCGATACCCACATGGAACGTTGAAAATCCTAAATCGGCGCTTAACATTGCTGACACTGGGCGAGCACTTTAAACTTTGTATGCTTTTTGGGGCTGAAGAATCATACCTGTCCTTCCCAGTGCATGCACACATTTGTTATTGTGATCAGATGAGATAACCTACATGTGGATCATTTGTACATGCCATGGAAATATCACCTGTTACATTGATATAAAATACATTTTGGTTTCTTGCTATCGTAAATAACTCTCAGGCTTTTATTTTTAAGACACAGTCACTCTCTCTCCATCTCTATTAATATTTTGTAATTTTTACAGTCAAAAGGGATAAGAACTTTAAAATCGTGTGCACTGTGCTATCAATAAAATATGCTGAATGACTGTCTAAAGCAGCCCCTGGACCACATTCTCCCTGCTGCCCGTTCGGGTAAATGCAGTTTTATTGGACAGGAGCTTTGCTTACTCATTTGCATACTGTTGGTGGCTGCTTCACGCTGGAAAGGCAGAACTGAATAGTTGCCACAGAGACCATATGGCTCGCAAAGCCAAAACTACTTACTATTTGGTCCTTTACAGAAAATTTTGGCCAATCCTTGGCTTAAAGGGACGACACAGGAACAAAGCTGTTTCATAGGAAATACCTTCAGATATTGTGTAGATGCATACATTACAAATCTTGCTAAAACTGTGGGGATTTGGTGAGAAAATGTATGATGCTACCCACCGAAAAAAAAAAAAAGGAAAAGAAGTGTGTTTGCCTGAAAACGTGAACCTTGTCTGACTACAAATTTGGTAACATTCAATGGCTTGAATATTCTGACACCCAGCCAGAATGATTCCATGGTGAGCAGGGCTTGCTTCACAAATGAAACCAATTGCAGCTGTCATCCACTGTCACTTCAACTTAATTATTAAAATAAAGACAATTGGTTTTGAGCACACAGAACACTGGAGATTTGAAGATAATTGTTATGAAATAATTCTGCCTAGAAAACTAGTAACAGTACATGATTTTTATTGTGTGCCTGTCAGTGCAAAAATCTGACTGTCAAGCCCACTTTAAATATGGGTACAAATAATCGGAGCTTTGCTTGTGCCTTTGAATTGGTAAACTGAAACAAGACACAAACACACACCTGCAGAGGAGTGGGCCAATAATCTTTCAGTGCAGCGCAGAAACACTATTTCTTTAAGTGAAAAACTCATGGCCAATAAAAAGGGAGCTTTTAGGGGAGAATTCTGTGTAGTTATTTCAGTGTTGAAGAATATCGTCCTTGGCTTTCTTTTCTCCACGCAGATGTCCATCTGCATCCCATCTGATCTGAATAGTCGGCTTTCTGGGCTCATGTCTCTTTATCTCAACTGTGTGTTCTTCCTCTGGGCTACCCTCCAGTATCACAGATGTGCAAAGTGGGAGAAAGGAAAGAGAATGCAAGGGATGGAAAAGTCTGAGCTCAAATTTATCAACAGGTCCTTATGGGTACTGTTTATTTCCCTAAACTCCCACCTGTGTTCTTGCAAACTGAATAGCCAGACAAATTTGGCAACAAATCTCCACTCTGTAAAAGAAATTTTTAGGAATTTATGCCTTACGAAATAAGCCTTGAAAATGTTGAATGCAGTATAAAACATTTACAGATGCTTTATTTATTTATTTTGTTGTATAGAAAGGGGGAACATAATTCAACTTTCAATTTGCCATGAAGTAAATGTGAAAAACTGCTAAAATCAACGGAACTTTATTTTTTTATACTATATTGTCCTTTGTTCATGTGATGTTTTATCATGATCTCTGCATTTTATTTTCCATGATAAAAGAAAATAAAAGACTCAGTACGATCTCTGTTGAAACTCAACTCTGGAAATGGAGCACAAAAGCATAGATGGAATATAAATTAATAGGTGTGGCTGTTCCCATCAAACTTGACACAAAGAGTCAGCAGGCTGGACTTGGCTCCCAGGCCAGAGCTGGATGGTCCTTGATGTACTAGGTTGTGCATTTCTGAGAATGGCGTGTTTCCCGTGTAATTGCTTCCATCCAATGATATTGTCCTCCAGCCTGAAGAAATCTTTTCGATGTTCTTATACTATTGCTGGCAATTAATTCTCTCAGTTTTTGTTTGACAGGGATTGTTTTCATTTCTCCATCATTTCTGAAGGATGTTTTCACTAAATATGAGTAGAGAATTCCAGGTCAATGTGTGTGTGTCCCCCCGCACCGTCTCCCCCCCCCCCAGCCCCACCCCGCCAACATTACTTTGAAGATGCTGCCTGATGGTTTCTAGCGTCATTGCTACTGATGACAAATCGGCTGATTTCAGGTAACTGTTCCTCCAGGTGCAAACTCTTGTTTCTTTGGCAGATTCTAAAATTTCTCTCTGACTTAGCTTTTCAGCTAATGAAATATGCAATTACACCCTACCCTATCAGAAAAACTTTTTGGCACAGGAAAAATGATGTGTAAGAAGACCCCAAGTTAATGAGCATGTTGGGGAGGAGGAGTGTTTCCCCTTTCCCCTCTGAGTTCTTCTGGCGGGTCAAATAATTAAAATGACATAAGAGGTTAACAGAGGAAGAAAATAACCAAATCTGATTGCATATGTACATATGAGGGGTTCATAAGAATACAGACCCCCACTACAAATTGAGCACTTGAGGCTTAGATGTCATCTCAAGCTGAGGGGGAAGAGGGATAATGGTTTGGGACTTCAAGGGTCAGGAAGGCTATTCATAAGGAGAGAGAAAAACAAATGTTTGGTAATTAAATGTTTGCTGGGTCATCTTTATCATTGGGCCACAGAGGGGATTTTGATTAAAAGAGCCTTGCTAGGGTCTTCCCTATCGCATACTAGTTCATCTTAAACTATACTTATTTATGCAAATAGCTCCCTTCCTCAGGCAGGTCCTCTGTCTAGGCAGTTGGGGGAAGGAAGTTTTGTTAAAAATAACCAGCTGAAAATAATCCGTATCCAAGAAGGCGTATTTTGGCATGGCAAATTCTCCTGCCATTATGAACAATATGAATCAGCCAGGAAAAGAAAAAAAAAAGGTTTTATTAAAGCATTTATATTTTAAAAATATTTTACTTTATCATTTTTAAAAGTTTGTTTGCTTTATCTAGTTGAATGAGATAATGTTTCAGCTTAAGTTATTCCGTTTAGGCTAAGGCATATTAATTTTATTATATAGAAATGTCCAAGATGCTTATCACCATGGGATTTAACCATGATATCTATGAGGAACAGAAAGACATGCTCAGCATTGAAATAGAAATCTTTAAGTCCTTTAAAACACACAGACCCTTTAAATAAAGGGTCAGGCAGATGCTGGCTCACATCCCTGGGTGGAATCTCTCAGCTGCTCGTTTGCATTGGGTGTGATTACCACTGTATCTGTCAGTGTGACCAGCAGTAAAATGCATTAAAATGGAAGACGATAAAAACTTCATAAGATGCCATAGCAATCATATTTGAAAATGAGTTGCAAATTATGTGATGGAACTTTCAGTCTTATAATAGACAGACATAGGTTTAAATTCCTAAGTATGGAGCCGATGAGGGAAGTATGCTTCCTACCAGGCATTAAAATAAACCCCCTTTTTTATACCAAAAAGAGGGATAGCTGAGCTTTAGATTGATACATCTGGGAGTTTATTCTTACCAAGTCTATGGTTTCAACTGGCAATACCCTCTTAATAACAACAATAATAGTTACATCTATCTAATATTCGTGTATTTACGTAGAGCTAAGCTTTCCACGTGCACAATCACTGGGTATGCACGTCTTTCAATTCTCACGATAATTGGAAGAGGCACAGACTACTATTTTAAGAGTTTTAAAGGAAACGCAAAAATAAAACAAATGGAACGAATTAGATTTAAATTGAGTAAGTTAGTTGAATTGAGGTTCAAATCAACGAATACCTAAGTCCATGGTTTTAATCATACATTGTGTTTCCTCCTCACATATTAGGGAGTTTAAAATACCGACAAATTAGAAATAGCTTCTCCAAGAAAACAGAGCTGGAGATGGTCGGTCAACACAAATTATTCCGTCATTCCACCTAACACAATCTAGTCAGGATATTAAAAGCCATGCTGAGAAGCACTGTGTTAGAAAGATCACAAGTCAAATGATAGAACACTGGTTTCTCCTGCAGTCACTAGTGCGTGGCTCTGTCATCCAATGTGCAATAGGCCATTTGGCTACATCCTTGCAAAATTAAGTGATGCACATGCATTGTATCTGTACGCATTTGTGTGTGTGTGCTGGAACAGAACACGGGGCAGGGGCCTTCTTTCTTCCTTTCTCTCCTTTCCTCTTTTCTTTTCTCTAGGCAAGAGTTTGATGCCAACCCTATTTACAAACTTCAGCACTGGGGTCATGGGAATTCTGCTGTGTACAACTGCTGGTTGTACGTTCTTGAGGCTCACAAAGCTTTTATGCCTTTCCTTTTCTTTCTTTAGTGCCATGTATCCTTAATGTCTTCTTCTTGACCTGCACCTAATATTGTTCGGAATCATAGAGAGAAGTCTGGGCATAGAAAGCTAGAAGCTAAGTTTATTACCTGAGGTTTTTTTCTGTTTGTTTGTGTTTTTGTTTGTTTTTTAAAAAATAGATTTTATTGATTATGCTATTACAGTTGTCCCATTTTTTTCTCCCCATTACTCCCCTCCTCCCTGCACCGCCCCTCTCACCAGCATTCCCCCACTTAGTTCATGTCCACGGGTTGTACATATAAGTTCTTCGGCTTCTCCATTTCCTGCACTGTTCTTAACCTCCCTCTGTCCATTTTGTACCTGCCATCTGTGCTTCTTATTCCCTGTACCTTTTCCCCCATTCTGCCCCCACCCCCTCCCCACCAATAACCCTCCATGTGATCTCTATTTCTGTGGTTCTGTTCCTATTCTACTTGTTTGCTTAGTTTGTGTTTGTTTTTGTTTTTGTAGGTTCAGTTGTTGATAGTTTTGAGGTGGTTGTCATACTACTGTTCACAGATTTGATCATCTTCTTTTTCTTAGATTAGTCGCCTTAATATTTCATTTAATAAGGGCGTGATGATGAACTCCTTTTAACTTTACTTTGTCTGGGAAGTACTTTATCTGCCCTGCCATTCTAAATGAGAACTTTGCCAGATAGAGTAACCATGGATATAGGTCCTTTTCTTTCATGACTTTGAATACTTCTTTCCAGACCCTTCTTGCCTATAAGGTTTCTTTTGAGAAATCAGCTGATAGTCTTATGGGAACTCCGTTGTAGGTAACTGTCTCCTTTTCTCTGGCTGCTTTTAAGATTCTCTCCTTATCTTTAATCTTGGGTAACGTAATTTTGATGTGCCTTGGAGTGTGCTTCCTTGGGTTCAACTTCTCTGGGACCCTCTGAGTTTCCTGGACTTCCTGGAAATCTATTTCCTTTGCCAGATTGGGGAAGTTCTCAATTATTTGTTCAAAAAAGTTTTCAATTTCTTGCTCTTTCTTTTCTCCTTTTGGTATCCCTGTGATTTGGATGTTGGAGCATTTAAAGTTGTCCCAGAGGTTCCTCAGCCTCTCCTCATTTTTTTGAATTCTTGTTTCTTCATTCTGTTCTGGTTGAATGTTTATTTCTTCTTTCTGCTCTAAATCGTTGATTTGAATCCTGGTTCCCTTCCCTTCATTATTGGTTCCCTGTGTATTTTTCTTTATTTCACTTTGCATAGCCTTCCCTTTTCCCTCCATTTTGTGACCATACTCCACCAATTCTGTGAGCATCCGGATTACCAGTGTTTTGAACTCTGCATCTGTTAGGTTGCTATCTCTTCATTGCTTAGTTCTATTTTTGGAGCTTTGATCTGTTCTTTTGTTTGGGCTATAGTTTTTTTTTTGTTTTTTGTTTTGTCTTGGTGTGCCTATTATGTTGCTGGGGTGGAGCCTTAGGTGTTCGCTAGGGCCGAGCAACCCACGTCATGGTCTTGTGGTGCTGTATATGGGGGAGGGGTCCAAGAGGGAACAATGCCACTTCCTTGGCTCTTTGCAGGCTCTCAGTTGCTTCCCCTGCCACCCGCAAGCAAATTGGGCCCTTCTGATGAGGATTCCCAGGTGGGTGGGTTTGTGTATGTTCTGGGACCCTATGGATCTCTCCAACAAACTCTCCTGTGAGACTGGCAGTGTCCCCCCACTGTTGCAATCCCCACAGGTTTTTACTGGTAGAGGTTTTGAGGCTTTCTTTTCCCTGCACCGGAACCCTGGGCTGTGCGGTCTCTGTCACTCCTCAGGTGTTTCTCCTGGTTTATCTGTATGCAAATGTGGGACCACCTGGTCCTCCAGCTGCAACCTTGCTGCCCATCCTCTCTGCCCCAGCTGCCAGTCTCTGCCCCTCCTACCTGCCTGAATGAATGTTTCTTCTTTAACTTCTTGGTTGTTGGACTTCCATACAGTTCAATTTTCTGGCAGTTCTGGTTATTTTTGTTTTTAAATTTGTTGTTGTCCTTCTTTTGATTGTATGAGGAGACAAAGTATATCTCCCTATGCCTCCATCTTGGTCGGAAGTCCTATTACCTGAGTGTTAATTGCTGGGACACAGTTGACAATATTTTGGTGAGTTTTTGCTGCAATGAGATTTCTGCAAGCCATCCGAGAATGGTCTCCTTTTTGAGCTAGCAGGATCTCTGATGATAAATATAATAGGAGTTTTGGAGAGAGACAGTTGTACTGAGATGTTCCTTATATCAAACAAAAAAGAGTTTTAACAAGGAGAGAACTTTGTAATGTTAAATATGACCTTCCTAGCTATAGTTCATACACATAGGAAAATATTCATGGCTTCAATGGACAAACTTAAAAATAAAGGAATAAAGAAACTGCCATGGAAAGAATGCTGAATTCAGCAGGACAAAGGTCTAGAAAAAGCCTTTCTTAATTAGAGGTCAAATGCAGCCCAGGCCACAGTCTCCGGCTATAGCTGTATTGTATTCCCAGGTAATTAATGACATCAGGGTACCAGCTAGCTTTTAAAAACAAGCAAAAAATATATAGATAACCTTCAAGCTGTTTGGGATTTGTTTTTATGTCAGCTGTTTGAATCTTGGAACACGTTTTCCCCCATGGAAACAATGATATAAATTGTGGTTAGGTTTTTGAGATAGTCAAAAAATATCTATTTAAGGAATAACGTATGTGAAACACAGTAATAATGGCATTAATCTTAGCTCTAGCCTAGGTCTCGGTGGCAAGGAGCCCTGAGACCCACTGGATGGGGGACTATGGGGAAAGAGACTCCTCTCTCTCTACTGAGGTGATACGGAGCAATCCAATGTAAAACCACAGCTGTTGCAAAACGGCGCTGGTTGGAGGTTTTTTCTTTTAAAAATTAAATGTGTTGTTGCATTTGGAAGTTTTAAAAAGGAAGAAAATTTATCATCCACTATAAAATCTCACATCAGGAATAACCACTATTAAATAACCTGTGAATAAGGGAAGAGGCTGGTTGCAAACAAAACTTACAGTGCAAGCTCCCCCCCGCCCCCATTTTCCATAGGAAAAACTCTGAAAATATATAAATAAATTATTATTTGTGTGAGTTTTGTTTGCGAAAATAGTTGTCTGGGATATCTATGATGCCTTTCTTGGGACAAATGCTTCAAAGTATACTTGCTGGGTCAGAGCATCTGCTATCTAAACCTTTGGATAGGAATTGCCACCTCCAGCAAGGTGGCTCTCATTTATACCGTCACCAGAAGTACAAAGCAGAGTGTAAGGGAGGAGCTGGGCAAAGGGTCAGAAGTAAGCTTGTCTTCAGCACCGTTTCCCTTTCCTTTGGGAGCTCTTCCTAACGCCACCCTTCCTCCCTTTTTTGTCCCACCTGAAGGGACCTGGTACTTTCCAGACTTTGAACCTCCCCACTTCAGCTGCACTGGGACAGTCTGTGACTCTCTTACACTTTTATTCATCCTGTTGCTTTCAGAAAGTTCTCCTTCTTCGCGGCTACCCCTGGGTTTCCGAAAAACACATCTCCTTTTCTGTGAAAGTCTCTCCAAATAAGTGTATCTATGTTGCTGAGAAAAGATTTGTTCAGGAATGAGTGCACATCTTGAGAGAGAAAGATTTTCTACAGTGTGTTTTATCCCCAATTCGGGGTATACAAAAGGGCCTCTTTCAAAAGAGCTGTTAAAATAATAGATTCCTAAATAGATGGTGGCTGAAAATGAATTACACAGAGGAAATGGTTATCGATAGCCTTAATGATATGTGTATGTTTTAGCTTAGCCCATTTCGAAGACATAATCAAGAATGTGATCAAAGATATAGGTAAAAGGGTTTCATCTATGGTTACTTAAAATATGTAATAAAAATAGACACAAATGGCAATTATGGCACATTCGTGTGAGGACTATACCCTCCTAAGCACACCACACATAAAGGATGCTAACAGCACACCGCATGAAGGAGATAAAGTATTAAAGGAAGCCTGAAATATAAAGTTCACATCTTCCTCAATTCACTAAAATTAGACTCACAGATAGATCCATCAATCTGATTACAAATAGAAGTCATTTTAGTAATGATTGTAGATAGTGATTTAAATTTTCCACTTCTTTTTTTTTTTTTTTGCTTCACAACCAGTTTTACTCAGCTCTCCAAACCTGACTTGTGAAAAGTTTTGCTACTCTAATCTTCCAGTTAAAAGTCAAGAACAAAGTCTTCAAGCCTGGCTTTAAGAATTTTTTGTCAGTGAAAAACCAAGGGCAGTACAACAAAATTCAAATAGCATTTTGTGGATCCTTAAAGAAACAACAGCCCCATTTTTTCCTGTTGCCACTTCCCATCTTTCAATAGTGCAGGTGCTTGGTCCTTGTTCCCAATTCACTGTCGCCCAGAATAAAAATAAATAAATAAAGACACACAGGCTCCTTGTCACTGCCATGCTCAGCAACAAGCATTTCAACTGGGGTTTATGAGGTCATAAATTATTGTTCCCTGTCCTAGCAAGTGGCTTTTTTTTTTTTTGAAAGGCCACATCCGGTCTTTGGGGCACTAGCTTTTATTATGCATTTCATATTGAAACCAAGGTCAAATTAATTGACCTTATCTATGTGAAAAACCAGCTGGTTGCCCAGAGAAATAAAATCTCTTACAGAGAGACTTTAGGGACAAGTAAACACGAGGAAAAATTCAATCTGATGGCATCTGGAACCTCCAATTAGAAAGAAAGGAAATTTGGAGGAATTTAATTTTTGAATGGTCAGTCGAGAATCGGTAGTAACAAGTTAGTTTTCTTCAGGGAGTAGAGCCACTAAGATTCCAAATGTCACCCACATCTTCACACATATTTTACATTTTCTTCACATATTACAGGTTTGAGGGAGGGAGGCAGAGAAGGTAGAAGCCATCCGTTCTGTGAGCCCTAAAAACAAGTGTCTGTCACAGCCCATTCCAGGGGGATAACTAAAACATCCAGAATCTGAAAGAAGTCATTTAGACCTAAAAGAATCAAAGCTAGAGTCTTTTTTTCTTATAAAGAAATGCAAAATAGGTACTATCTGCCTTCTGAATTTTCTATTAGCATAGATATCAGTGCAAAGACTGAGAAATATAATATCTGGGTCTAACAGAAGAGGAAGCTAATTAATTTTTCTAAAACATCTGTTTCTCTGTTTTCTCCGGTAAGTGAGACAATAATTCCTGCATCTCATAAATGTTTGGGTGAATCAAATCAGACAATGTAAATAAATACCTTAGTGCTTACGTTCTGGCAATAAGCAATAAAAATGTTAGCCTTTTCTATTACTTTTAAAGAGAGGTGAGATAATTATTGCCATGTTCCCTCGGAACAACAAAATGTAGTATGTCTCCACCAGTAACATGCAAAGATGTAAGCTTATGTCTCCAGTTTCTTCGTTTATTGCTTGCGTTCTTTCCTTTTCAGTTTATATATACAAATACTGCCCTTGACCTAGTTTCCTGGGAGAAATGATTTTCAGTGGTGGAAAGATCTGTGCCTGTCAAAAGACATTTTGATACAATTGAGAATTTTTCACTCTACCGTGTGACTTTGACTCGCACACGTGAATTTAACAAGTGTCTGAAGAAATAATGGGATGGGGGACAAAATGACTTGCTTGAAAATTTACCACTGTGAGAGATACCGCTTCGATCCCAGTGCCTCTTATTTTCACTCTGAGCAAACGTAGGACTCTGCCATGAAAAAAAAAATATTTTAACTTATCATATGTAAACAACATGGGCAAATTTGATTTGCTGGATGAGGCTCGTGTGCTATGGCCGACCCCGCAACCGGGCCGGGGGGCTGTTGTACCATCCGGTATGGAAAAGATTGAGCCGCTGAACACACATCTGCTTAGCCGAACGCTGAACAAGTTAATGGCTGTGGAAAAGGGTTTGACCTTCAAGCTGAGGTCAGAAACAGGGTGATTTAGTGACTTCAGTAAACAGACTCACAATGAGGTAAAATGAAATTTGGTTTCATTTTGACCAGTATGCAGAGAACATCAATAAAATTTCCAGTGCTCAAGGTAAGTTCAAGGCCTCCTTGGAAAGGGAATTGTTTGTAAAAACCAATTCATTGTTATGTTCAATAATAATTATATATATTTTTTATTTCCCCTAACCCAGGATGTAATTTTAGAAATGGGGAAAAATAGAGATGAAATTACTCAAATTTAAAGTATTAAAAAAGACCCTCGACCACTGAGCACTGAGCACACAAAGGTTGAGCTGAATCTGCTATTAATAGAACTGACTTCCATGTCTTTCCTACCGTCACGTGCATGCAAATGACATGATGTCAACTCATAGGCAAGGTTGATTTCACGTGACAAGACCATGTTAATAAATAGACTTTTAAAAATTGCTGGGTTTTGCTTCTCGGGTGGGTATGCAGTGAGTGAGGAAGGAAGTCAAAGTGAAAGAACCGCTTGGAAATCAGTAGGACAAGTGAAACGATTGATTTTGGCGCTGGGTATGTGGAGGAGAGAGAGAGAAAAAATTAGATACCTTGGAAAAGAAAAATTTTCTAAAGATGTAATAAGATAAAATTCCTCTTAGTAGAAAGGGCTGATGCCATTGTTCTCAAAACCCGTGAACGACGTGAAGGCAGACGCAACGTCGTAAGAGACAGATTACTGGATCTGGGCCGTAAAGCAGAGCCATTGGCTAATCAGATTTGCTCTAACATGTTCCAATTCAGTAACAGTTGCTGATATTTCCAAGGCAATTGTATTTCCTGAGGAGTCTTGGAGAAAGAGCAAACATGGTGTCTTTTGTGGCATAAAACGACCAACTTGGGGCAGAGGACTGATGAGATTTTGGGGGCCTCCTGTCTCCATGTTTCGCGGTGGAAAGCGGGAACGTGCGTGAACTGCTTTGACTCCAAGTACCCCAGGAACCGCCAGTGAACCTGAAAGCCCCCACATCTGGCTACAGCTTGCCCTTGTTTGCTTTAAGTTCTGCACACAGACGACCACCCTGGCTGTGAATTCAGGGATGGCCCAGCCTTCTCTGTGCATGGCCAGGGGAGGGGGGAATCTGTAAGCTCACCTGGTGCAAGGGTGAGACCCACTGCATTTTCAGCTTGCCTTTGTTTTTGTTAGTGTTACTCCTTTTGAAAGGGGTTTCTGCAGCAGCAAGTGCACATTCATCATCATTTCTCCTCTGTTTATTCCTTCTGCAGCAGGTATAAACTATGTGCCAGCAGAGACAGGGCCGGTGCTTTACCGTGACGCCCCCAGCACATGCCCGCATGCAGCAGAGACTTATGGTTTAGATGCCTCCAGTACGACTTTCCCCGGGTTTAGTTTTTGTGTAGCTCTGTGACAGTTCAGGTTGTTTCTCTTCCAAAAAAGTTATGTTTCATTTAGAAGAAAAAAACGAATAGAAGAGTAGAGTCTCAAAGAATCTTAGACAATGATTAAGCAGACAGTGTTCCACTTAAAAATAAATAGAGGAGAATGAGATGAACAAAACAAACATTATAGAAGAGGACCGTGGCCTGAAAGATCTGGTAGTTAATAGTTAAAATAATGAGCTACTGTCTTGGTTTTTCAGAAACTCATTAGTTGGGGGGTTTTTTGTTTTTGTTTTTTTTTGTTTTTTTGTTATTTTAATTGTTGTTCCTAAAATCCATTAGCTTTAGTTTATTTTTTAAATATCAGATATACAGATCTGATAAAATGTCAATCAGGAAATGATCCTTAAAAAAATAAGGAAATGCAAATTCTACCTCTTTTTTTGTTTTCTTTTTTTCAATAAATACATGTAATTTTCTGTGGAGACACTGCAATTCTAGGGACATAGCATAGAAAAATAAGTTAAAGAGTAAGAATTTTATGTATTGGAGTGCTTTGCCTATCTCAAAACAAATGACATATTTCTAAATACAAGTGATAGAATGAAAGGTTATTTTCACTTATCTATTTGACCTTTATACACACCTTTAAGTATATTATCTATTTGACCTTAGACACACCTTTAAGTATATTATCAAATAACTAAAATTTTCTGCTGTATGAAGAAAACAAAAAATAGGAAAGAACAAAACAACCACCTAGATTTATCCTTTCTTCCTTTTATCTGTATTAGACACAAAAGACAACATCTGTGGGCGGAATCTGAGCTATGTTGAGTTACCCCAGCCCTGCCGTCTGTGTTCTAGCCACACCCCCAGGGTCTCCATCCCAGCAGGGTTGCTCCTCTGTCTTGCTCAGGTGGTAGGTCCATACACGTTGCTGCACCACCTCTTATCCACAGAATCGAGCCTGGCAGAAACTTTCCAGAGTATCTATTATACCTTATCTTTCTGGATGGTAAGTGTCCACAAGTCATTATGCCGGTGTCCTTTGAGCAAAAATACTGTCTTGCAATTGTCCAATAGCTGGCCAAAAAAAAAGTTGCTTATGACTGTAGATGTTGATTAATTATTAGAGGGAAATTAGAAGGCAGAGCCAATTCTCCTTGAAGAAGGAAGGGCTGATTCACAGAGAGGCCTGCATTCCCCATCCAGTGCTTTCTGACCCGAATGCCCACCTGAGCCTGTGAACAGGAAAGGCCTTGATCTATTACGTGCGATCCCTGGAGAGACCACTTATCAGAATTTTTGCTCCAAATAACCTAAATTTGCGGTACCTGGGTAGACAGGGATACAAAAAGAAGAGTAGAGAAGGGTGTGCTGTAGTTCAAAATCACGAACCAAATAAACCTTCTTGAGATTTGGATCATTGCCATGGATGTGGCTGGCAGTCACCATGCAAAGCATTGCTCAGACGTTGTGTACATTTCAGTTACAGAGATTATGTGTACAAATAAATAAAAACAGGTAGACTCTAGTACTAGAAGCGGTGTTGCATGTTAACAATCCCTTAGCAGTAAAAGTTTCAGTATCAGGACGGTTTTTCCTTAAATACCAATGGTAGGCCTTCTCTGTTCAAAATCATTACTCCTTTCCCGGCCTATGTTTTTTTCTTACAATTGGGACAAGAATTTCCCAGACCTGTAGCATCTTTTAACTTGAAAAGCATGTACAGATATAGTTTATACAGGACACATATTTAAAAGTTTGTGTACTTAGAAAACGGGCAAGAGCAAATTCTTATTTCTATATTTCAGTACTGTCACCATGCAAAATGTGGGATGCAGCAGTGAGTCAATAAGTACTTATCAAATTAAGACTGACTCACTAATCATGGCCAGGTTGCTTGGTCACTTAGAGCATTGTCCCAGTATGCCAAGGTTGTAGGTTCAATCCCAGGTCAGGGTATATATAAGAATCAACCAATGTACGCATAAATAAGTGGAACAACAAATTCGTGTTTTTCTATCCTCTCCCTCCCTCTCTCTAAAATCAATAAATAATTTTTTTGTAAAAGCCTGAATCCCTGGATTTCACTTAGTACTGTGTCTCATATAATCTTTCTGGGGAAAAAAATGTTTCTTTTCATACCTCTATCAGTTTTTGCTGAAAGAGTTTTCACAGAGAACAGAAAATTCAATGGGCATATTATCCAAGACATAACTAGTCATACCTTGTCTGAATGTCTGATTACTCAAAGTAACTACTGAAATTGATAAACTGGAAACCACAAAAAAAAACTGGATTTTTTGTTTTTGTTTGTTTTTATGTTTTTGAGATAATCCATTCTAATTTCTTTGGTTTTCATATTTACCTTGCTAGTTACACTTTGCATTGCTAATATTAGAAAGTACTTTTATTTCCCAGGTGATAAAAAGTGTCAAAAGAGAAAGCTGCTGGTAGTATGCAGGTTGGTCCTGTGCACGGTAGCATCCAGCCTAAATGGTCCGCCTGCACGCAGACATATCCCCGCGCTGAAGCACTAGCGGCTCCATTCTGATCATTTTTACCTTCCATGCCCTGGTAGTTTCAGACATTGCACGCTACACTTATGTCTGGGGAAAGATAGATGTCCGTTAATTCTCCAGATGTGCTATCTGTCCAACGGCACTTACATCCGCGTCTGGAAATGTTTAAATAAATGGCTGGATTTTTTTCCACTTTATTTCTGGATATCTCAGGATCCTGGATTTCTGTCCACCGCCAGTTCATATCTTTTCTGATCTTCATCACAATACTAGGAATTTTTCCTGCTACTATATATATAAGAATGTCATGTCATAACATCTTTCAAATGTCGTTCGTTTCCAAACGGTTGTTTTTACTGTAGGATGAAGAACAAATTTTTACTGAAGTGCTTATACTTCCACCTAGTGGCTGAAGTGAAAATACAATTCTTTGTTGGAAACTGACTGCATCTTCTATAATTCAATCATTTAGTAAATATTTCTGGAGTACGTTCCATGTGCTACACACAGTGAACAAAACATATAAATAAATAGTGTCATTTAATAAGTAACAATGATATATAATTCATTAAACACACTCCAATATACTCACTGAAATATATGGTTACATATTTAATTTTTAATATGCAATGTATTTTTGCAACAATTTTATATTTATAGAACAGCTGCAAAGATAATACAAAGACTTCCTGTATGTACCTCATTCAGTTTCTTCTTATGTTAACATGGTACTCTTCCATGGCACATTTGTCAAAACAAAGAAATTAACTTTGATTACTAGTAACTATTACTATACTTCAGATCTCATTCGGATCTCACTAGTTTTTCCACTTAGATTCCTTTTCTCTTCCAGGATCTGACTCAGGAGATCACATTACCTTTCATCTCATGTCTCCTTCATCTCTTCTTAATCTGTACTTTAAAATGGGCCAAATTTTTATACCCTACCACAAGCATTATTTTGATAGCAACGGAAAAACACGAGCACCAAGAAAGTGAGTACAACGTGTATCTGTCGGGCAAGGAACTATTTTATCCTGAAGAGGTTATTTTCCAGGTTTGAAAGATTTTAAGACTATTAGGGAAATGACAACGTTTGGGAAAGCAGAATGAAAATATGCTGAGTCCATTTAGAAATGGAAATGTGGGGACACCATTTTCTTTGTTTCTTTCTGGTTGGCTTTTGAGCATCACTAACCTGTGGCCATTTCCACCATCAAGATGCCAGTCAGGGAGTGGGAGGAGTCCAGTACTAAGTGACGCGGCTGCTACTTCATGAAAACAATTGAATCGGAGGAAGAAGCAACAAATATCACATCTCACGAGATCACAAGTGAGAATTTTGGGTTTAAACAATAAACACCCTTTCTAAGCCCAAACATAGACGTGGTATCTAGCAAGCCTAGATTCCTGTAGCCCACAGTGATGTATACCTCTCCAGGTAGTCATGGTCTACACCACTTGATTGGCAAATAATTTCTCACCTGGTGATGCTACAGTATAACATTTATACTTAGCTCACAGGTGCTCTTTGTTGTTGTCCACCCAACCACTTTGTAACCCCTTATAATTAGATCCTGTTGTGTGTAAGCACACATCATGTTGTGTGCTTAGCGTAAATACACAAAGGCAGACAAAACTCATTCATTCATTCACTCCCCAACTATTTACTCAATGCTTACCACGGGCAAGCCTTGCTCTAGTTTCTAGGCCTGTGGCATGAAAAGCTCAGCATCCCTGGTTTCATGAAGCATCACAGAATGAGTTGAAAATGAAAACCTTTTGATGGGCCAAGATAGAACTCTTAATCTGTTTTCTCTTGTTCACTACATTTTCAACCTGTTTGCTTTGTCACTACTTCCCATCGGCAAGCCCAAAGGTCCTTTAAAAGCTGCTTCATGATTAAAGAGAAGAGCTGTAAGGTTTCAGCTATAAGAATAAAAAAGCTGACTGCTTCTAGTGGTATGGTAGTTCGATTTCTAAATTATGTGAGACTATGTGAGAGACACCACCAGGAGGAAAATGGCATTACTGGGTAGCAAATCATTACTTGCTTTTCCAGAAAAAAAACAAATCATTCAAATGCAAAGAAAAAAAAATTACAAAGTGCTTTGCACAGAATCAAGAATATATAGGAATTTAGTTTAAAATAAAAAGGTACTTAAGAGGAGAAAGGATGGGTTCATCAACAAATGATAATGAATAAATCTCTTTGAGGAAAGAGAAAAAGCAGATTTCTCCTAAGTCACAAATCATGCAGGAAAAAAAATAAATTTTAGATAGATTAACTGGTGTTGAAGAAAGAGGACATCATTCAATATTTAAGGGAAAAAAGCTCAATTTATTACTAACTTAAGTAAGGCAAAGCTATGGCTTTTAGGCACAGTTTCCCTGATTGCAAGGCAGAAAGCTTATTTTATATAAAGGTCTAGAAAAGGCAGAGCTCAGGGACTGGTAGACTTCCCTGCTCAGGACAGGGCGACGTCAGCTACAGCAGGGTGAGCGTGGGCTTGTCCAGGCGAGCCTCTTGTTGACTGACTGCCCTTGGGCAATGTGTTCCTGGGCGTGAGGCTGTAGAGTCTAAGCTTCCAAAACCCACAGCTTCACTGATGGGGGCTTTCAGAAGCATGATTACCAACTGGAATTGTCAGCAGTCTTTCAACACGTTCTACAGCTAACACAATTAAACATGGGCAAAATATTTAAACAGATAATTAACCAAAAAAAAAAAAAAAAGACATAGGCTAGTAAATAAGCATGGGGAGAAAAGAAAATATGTTCAATACCATTAGTCATTAAAGAAATGCAATCTGAAACCACAGAGACGCGTTATACATGTATTTGGCTAAAATTAAAAAGACGGATTATAATCAGTGATGGGAAAGGTGTGGAGGAACTGGCATCCTCAGATACTCTCGGTGGGAATGCAAAATGGTACGATCAGTTTGGAAAACAATTTGGCAGTTTATTTGAAACCTTAAACATATGCCTACCCCACAGTCCCAACCATTCCACTTCCCTTGCCATGACCCTCACATTGTGATGGCATTTGCCTCCAATTAGGTCTTGAGCTATTTGAGGACAGACACCTATTCTTGTTAAGTCACCTATCTCCAGGGTCTAACACAGTGCCTAATATGTACAAAGCACTCAATCGATGTTGTTAAAGGAACCAATCAATGGATTTCTCCTTAAGAAAAAAAAAAAAACTACACCTGTTAATTAACCCCCAAAAAGCATTAAGGTTGCTAAATCATGTGTATGCTGAGTTAAAAAAAAAAAACCCAAAACCTTTTCTGTTTATTTATTTAATTTTGCTTTATTTGTTTTAGGGAAATAAAACATTACGCTTAACATAATATGGCTGTCAAATTCCATGCTACCAATAGATGGCAGGCTCGTACTGTGCTTGCAGCTCTACATCGGTTTTGTATTTCATATGTATTATGTATATAATATGCCAGGTTTTTTCTGAAGAAGTAATGCCTCTCACTGTAAAATGAATTACTAATACAGTGTATCTTGTTCCAAGTTAATTATGCAGAGGAAAATTCTGGCTGAACTTTTATTCCTGAGTCAGCTAAGATCCAAGATACGATCTACTGGCCTCCTTGTTTTTTATTTGTGTTTTTCCTTCCTAGCACTTCAGTAGCTACAGTTTGATGCCTGGCCGCTAGGTGCAAGAGATTGTCCTATAGGTGGATAGCATCTCTATTTTTCTAAGGGGACATCAAGCCAGGAAATGTTAACTACCTCACCTAAAAAACATCCGGCAAAATTCTGAGCTCAATGTAAACCCAGGTCTCTAAGTCTTTTAAATTCAAAATCACTCCTTTTGTTTGTGAGCTGCGTGTGTGAGTATGTGTGTATTTTCCCTCATGTGGTCCTATCTTCCTAATATTGTCTGCATTTTAGAATGATAACATAATGGCCTAACCAACAGATTTTTTGAAACTTTAACCTGGCCTCTCCCTCTCCGTGGCATTTCCAACTCTATCACACGCTCCAGACTCTCTGAGAGGGGTTTAGCCAGGTGCCTTCTCCTGAGATCTCGGGGTTGGGAGGGGTGATGGTATTAACACTGAATAGTTGAGAGCTCTGAAGTCAAAGTTTGTGATCAACGAAGATAAAAATTATTGCTTTTAAAAGCAATTCTGCTTAGGCACGGTGAATGTAAGAAGAGTTGAATATAATTCTCATTAAACACACACACATTGTTTGATACCCAGGCATTCCATACAACGAGTGTCGGATTTTTGAAAAAAAGATTTAAAGACGAATGGCTCATTTTAACTCTGCAGGTTTGGAACAGTCAGTCCAGAGTGATGTAGAAACCCAAGGGCCCCATGTGACAGAGACATTGATGTTGCCATCTCACTTTTACTGTAGATCATTCTCAAAGTCTCCAGGACTTGCAAAACTGGAAGAAAGAAATCATGCATTAGGCAGATGCCAATGAAACTGAGGGCTTCCCTTCTATGATTCTGGATAATAAGATGGATATATATGGACAGCAAGTATGTGCAGAAGAAGGCGATGTCTGGTGCAGGGACAACTGTCCGTACTTAACACAAGTACAAATGATGTCACTACTGCTGCTGTTGGAAGAGCTGCTCTTCTTAAGGATACATCAGATATCTTGGCGAAGACAGATGAAAACCTGTCTTCACTAAACGCCCAAGCTTGGCTCTTCTTTCTGTTGCTGGTTCAGGCAATTGTCGGTGTGTTGTAACCAACTCAGGCATACACACAAAGTAGATCCAGGGTCGATTAGAGGACTGATATTTGCAGTAATGATTATTGACTAACACAATTATTAATGTGTAATATTGCTTCATCAGTGGGGAGAGAAAGGAAACACCTTTTCACTGAGAAATGTATTTACTGAATAATAGAAACTTGCATTTTTAAGTTGTAATGAGCCTCCTATAACATTTCTTTCACTTAAATATGTAAATTGTAGATCTAATAAAAAATCAAACTGACCAAGATATAAACTATAATTAAAATAATATGTTGAATATTCTAGAATTGTCATTTTTTTCAGGAAAATAATATCAGACAATAAAAATTTAATCTTAAAAAACACCTTAATTGGCCCTCTAATTCTCTGAATCCTATAATAAGGTGATACATTTCTCAAGTAGCAAATTAAGTTATATATATATATTTCTCCACAAAGAGAGAAGAGAGTGGGTAGTTTTGATAGCAGCTAACTTTCTGCGCTACACGCTTATCGGTTCCACACCAAATGGTGGATTGAAGCCGAGTCTACAACTCTCCAGGGTCAGAGTCATAGCAGGTGTGCTACAGAGGTGGGACACGTACAAGGGTAAACTGCCACACCCATCACTTCTTCCAAAAATGATGGCAGAACATACGGCATTAGGAGTCTTAACTTTCTCAGTTTCCCGATTGCTCTGCAACCAGCGTGCAGGCTGGCTGAAGCTTTATCCTCCCTGGTGAGAGGGAGACACATGAGCAGAACCCCCGACAGAGGATGATTTCAAGGCCCTGAAGCTGTCTATGGGGGAATCAAAAGTTCACTGAGCCCTGGCCAGTATCAGAAAAAGTTTCTGGTTGACACAGTGTAACTCAACAGGACTCCGTGGGTATGATGTTCAAGGAAATGCGGCACAACTTTTAAAACTTAACTTTGTCATTTAGGAAAAGTACAGGAAAGGGATGCTAATCGTTTTCAGAAGCAAGACTTCGCCGCATAGCTTTTCATGTTCATGACTTCGGCTGAGTGCCGCCAGCTTAGGGACCTTCCAAAACAGGCGCCCTGCTGCTGCGAGGCTGAAATACCCTGGGACTGTTGGAGGAGAGCGATAATGAAATGATGGTTTATTTTCCAGATCATTGGCATTGGAGAGAATACACTTTAAAAGGCAAGACAAAATTCTAAATGCCCTCTGGTGATGTCTCTTTAACTGTTTGGGATTCATAAAAGTAGCTACTCAGGAATAGTGACGAGAAGATGAAATCTGGCACATTTAATTGACAACCATTTTAGACAGAAAGGTGAATGCAATCACTAGCAAAATAAGTCGTTAAAGGAATTCCTCCACGTGATTAAAATAGATAAATAATCTTGATAGCTTTATCGTGAAGTAACCAAGCAGCCGTGATTGACCCGGCATGATTATTAGACAAAATCCAGGCCACCGATGACATTTAGTTTTTATATTATTAGTCCCAACACTCTGGTAATCTGGAAGGAGTTAACCTCAGGAGAGAGTACGTCCTCCAATCAACCCCATCACCAGGAGGGGCAATCGCTCGTTCATTAACTTGCCCCAATCCACGGCCATTCAGGGCAGCATGTTCTAAACTCTGCCTGAGTCTTTGTACAGTAAAAATACCATCGTTTATCATTATCCTAATTTTTGCTTATAATGCTCACCTCATAAAGTCAAATACCCAATGGTGAAAGTAATTCACAGAGGGACCATACAAATGGCCTGCTCTCGGGCTAGAATATTGGTCCCAAATTTCTCCTCCTTTCCACTCGCCATTTCTTTCTGGCTGAGTTTAGTATGTTCTTCAGCTGAGATCAGTATGTTTTTGTTCTTTGCTCTTTTTCAGTCTTAGAATGCATGGTTCCCCTACTCAAGGCAACAGTAACTGTGTTAAAATCTTAATAGGTATTATTACTTTTATTTCACCCTCAAATTTTTGAATCAAGGTAAAACCATTGAACTCTGAGGAAAATTTCAAATTCTTTTTCAGATAATCATTACAATATATTATGCACAGTTTTATATGATTTTACTAAAGACCATAGTAACAATAAAAACAGAATTCTCAACTCTATCTTGTATTTTATATTAGTAAAATTAATGGAGGTGTTTCCTACCTGAGAATTTTAAAATTATATTCTTTATGTAAATGGAAATGTATGGGAATTTTCTAATGTAAAATATTTGGTAATTTTCAATTACTTTTTGAAATCAGCAAGGGTCGGAATACCTCCAAGGAGCATGATAAGACTTGCTCTCAGTCTGAAAGGATGACGGTTAGTCCCCATACAGGAAGGAATACATTGTGTCAATAGTATTTTAAGGGTTTCATAGTCCTGTAGAACATTCCCTTAAGCCTTACTCCACTTTAGAAATCTCTTTTCTTTTTCTTTTTCTTTGCATTAGATTGTTTCAGGTATGTTTATTGCCATTAAAGTAAATCACCAAACAAAGTGTATTTTTACCGAAAAGAACAGAGTATTTACAGTGAGATCGACTCAATTGTGAATGCTTATTCAACCATTACTTGTGTGAACATACCAGGTGGCCAAAACCGAAGTAGCCACATGGATGCCAAGAGAAAATGGGCCCACGTGAGTGTGACACAGGCCACTTGGGGGCATTGTCACGGTAGGTGCAGGAGCCTAACCCATTCCTCTTGCACTTTCTCACTTTGCACTTGCACTTGATCCACTTGCACTTTATGGATATAAAATGTGGGGGTTGTGAGGATTCTTTGCAGAGGTATATTATCATGAAGGTGGGGGATTACTCAGTTACCCCCCAGCCTAGAAAGAATAGGCTCTAACAAGATTACATGGATGGTCTGACGTGTCCCATTATTCGAAGATAAGTAACGTAGTGGGGTCCAACTTCTACGCAAGGAAGTCTGGAGGGTATGCAGACGCTGCTTTGGCTGGTGGAGAAGAGGTGAATTGCTTCTTTGTTTCCAAAGTAACTGCATTTCCAGAATGTGTGGCTCTTTTTCTAGGACCAGATGTGGATTGTGGTAGGCTAGAGAGCAGGTCTGGAGATGTTTAACTCCAACCCAAAGGTCCATCGGGAAGGGGGAAATGGAACGCCAACATTTAAGAGGTGAGAGGTGGTACGAAGTGAGCTTCCCAACGACAGCGTCTTGAAGGGGGAACAGCTGATGAAGAGACAGCCTTGCCCACATCCAGAGGTGTGATGGAGAGGCCACGCTGAAATTCCTCTGGAGAACCGAAGAAAGCACTGATATTGGGCCCCTCTTATGCATCATAACAGCTCCTCCGAATCTCACAGTTCTCTGATTTTGGCCACAGGTTCAGCGATGAATTTTGCACGGGCTCCACGTAGTTTTCTGCAGGTGCATCCTGGCCGCCCTTGCCCCGCCCCCAGCTCGCGTCGAGCTCAGGCAGCTTCATTCCTGCCTGCTCCTCGGCTTTTCTGTGCGACTACAGCAGAAACTCATTTGGCACTCATCCCTGTTCAGCCTTGAACTCCAGGGAAGTTAATGTCCCATGGGACGGACCATTTAACAAAAGTGCTTAGAAGCCACTGGGGAAAACCTCCTCTTCCCTTGCCGAATGCTTGGTTCAAAGGCTCTTCCCATGCCGCTTCTCAGAAGGCCCCATAGGATTGAACATCCATTTACCCCGGCATCGGCCAACTTGACAAAAAGAGCCTTGACCTGGCTCTCTCTCCTGCTTTGTTTCATTAGCCCTGTCTCCCTTCTGCTCTGAGCTTACAGTCTCTAATAAATTATGCAAGTTCTGTTTTTCTGAGGAACCATGACTAGAAAAAAATCATCCTTCAGGTAAAGAGAACTCTACGCCAGCAGAGAGCCCAGTCAAATAAACGTCTCATCCCCATTTCCCTTTTATAGACTAACTCGGGGTCCGCTTGCCACTTCTTACCTAATGACCACTTCCATTCCAGCTGATAACTGCAGGAAGAGGTGTGCAAGAAAGGAGAATTACCATGCTCCTTCCTTCTCCCACTGCCATGGCCAACTCCGACAGCCCAGCTGGGGAGGAAGAAATTTTTACATTAAATCCATTCAGATGTGAATATTACATAAGCCTGGACATTCCAGCTTCCCTGTTAAAACTAAGTTCGTTACCTAAAGTCAGTGGAGAACTGTGTTATACCAAAGAGTGGGTAGAAACTCAAGGACCTGCCCAAATTTCATCCAGAATTGTGAGAAGGCTATGCCACTGAACAGATTCTAAGGAAGAGTAGGAAACAAAAATAAAATCCGTGTGTTCATGTCTCATTGATCCCTCTTATTCAACATGTAAGTTATGTGATTGGATTATTTACTTACTGACTTTGGATTTTTGAGCATCCAACTTTAAGGGTAAATTAACACCTTATCTAATTAGGACCATGATAAATAAGTTTATGTAGGCAAAAGTACCTACCAAAATGCTGTGCGAATGTTAACACCCTTCCTTCTCTAAATGTTTGTATATTCATCATTCTTCAATCTTAAAGTAACATTCAAAAATTACTAGTAAAGTCAGTTTATTAAATAAGAGTGAGTTAGAAGTTAATGCTCAGAAATGAGCTGGAGTTGGAAGACATTTATTTCTGGTTATTGGGCAAATCACTTAACATCTCTTTGGGACGCAGTCAAGCCTGAGTTTATAAGGTCTGTCCAGAAGGTACCCAACCATGTACTATGAAAAACAGGAAATTTATTAAGAAGATACAAGATACAACAAACAAGATACATGGTACACAGGACAATGATACCTCAGTCTCCTTCAGAGTAGGTACCCTGGGACCTCACACAGTTCTCCCAGTCACCATCAGCTGCCCTGTTGTATTTTCCTGAATCTCATCAATGGTCTGAAATCTCTTCCCTTTCAAAGGTGATTTTAGTTTGGGGAAAAGCCAGAAATCACAGGGCACCAAATCTGGGCTGTAGAGGGGGGATAAGTCACCTGTGTGACTTGATGTTTCACCAAAAAGCTCTGCATGAGATGTGATGCATGAGCGCAAGCATAGTCATGATGAAGCTGCCAATCACCAACTGCCCACAGCTGCAGCCTTCTGAAGCATCCAAATAGTTTCCACAGAGGAATGCTCAGCCTTCGTGCACAATTTGGTGCAGATTCGTAGCTCTACTTGCTCAGTCACTTTGAATGTGACGGCCACACAGTACACATGCTCACTCAGCAGCACCTACCGCCCCCACTGACTAGTACAGTGAAGTCGTCATTGTTCACACATGCACATTCCAGTCCACTCTTCTTGGCTGCCAGGTTACACTGATGTCACACAAACCATTCTTGTTATAGTAACAATGGCTGGACTTTTCTGTACGGACCCCGTATATGCTTGATACCTGTGCAGTCACAAAGAAGGGCCCTGAGCATGGCTTAATGCTCTGCTTTCACTAGTCTTTAACTTTTGTAATAATGTAATCTCCGAATTTGTGTTTTGTAAGTAAATTCCAATGGGGCAATGGCGCACATGGATGAAAGGAGGAGACATGCACGACACATATATCCACTCTGGGTTCTCACTATCCCATGCACAGGTCGCATCTGTGAAGCCCACGGCTCAGTTCCAGTGAACCCACGACGCACGGGAGTCCAGGGATACTCGAGAGCACAAGGCAAGCATCTAACGTGTTTCATCTCCAAGTAAGTAAACGGGAGCTCTGATGTCCCTGGGTGTCACCCTTTCCATTCAAACCAGAAGTTGCTTCCCCAACGCAGAAAGAATGCACTGACATTCTGGGAAACACACACAAAGCAAGGAACTTTTCATATCTTTTCTTCATTGTGTTACTTCCCTGTATCAGGCAAACACTTACGCTGAAAATAAAGATGGGAAATTAATAGTATCCCGAGCTCCTCTGTCTTTCAGCCCTTCTTTACTCATCAGTAAGCTACAGGTACGGAATGTTAATGAGTTGCATGTGTGTCAAGAAGCGAAGTACAAGAGTAGAAGGTGTCTTCTGTAGCATTCCATTGTTCTGGTAAGAAGGAAATCCATATGCAGGTTTGACTTACAAAATACACATTGTAAAATTCCGGTGATTCTGCATCCAGGAAATGCTCTTATATTTGCATTTAAAACTGGCATTGTTTTTTCTTTCCTTCTCTCTTTTAATTGAAGGTATTTGGGTGACACTGGTCAACAAAGCCACACAGGCCTCAGGTGCACAATTCCACAAAGCCTCATCTGTACACTGCATTGTAAAAAAAGAAAAAGAAAAAGAACTTTTAAATTAAAAAAGAATAACCTGGCATTGTAACAATATACAATGAATGGAAAGTCATGTTAAGAATCAGACTTTTTAATTTTGTTGCTTAGGACAACATTAAGCAAATAACACCACGTAAATAAAAAACACTGTGGCAAGCTGAGAAAGATCTCAGAAGAAAGGAAAAAGTTTTCTAGTTTACTACTCAACACTTTTCCTGCTTTCGAACCATGGATCTCCATTTTCATACTGCACTGGGCTCCGCAAATTATTCAGGTAGCCCTGGTATTCACTTTCTCGTCTCAAAAATGACATATTTCCACAAGAAGTTCTCTTAGCGCCCCACCCCCCCGGGTTTTAACACCCCATACAGGGCTTCTCCTAGAAACAAGGCTCTCCTTCTGGGTGACCACTGCCCACCTCCGTGGCTTTGGCCAACAGATGGCACCTTTGTTCTGAGAGGAAAGTATCCCTTTCTTGAGAAGTAGGACCTGGATTCTGAGTGTATGGTTAGGGTAGAGGAGCCTGAGTTGGATATTAAGTTTTCATTGGTCCTTCAGTTGGCTGTCTTTAGGCAGAACAAACTACACAGCATTACACAGCAGCCTTGATTCTATCTGCTCAAATGTTCTCCTCCTACTATTTGAAAATTTGGATTCACCTGCTCATTTTCTAACCCATAGATAGTGCTGAAGCATGGTTCAAAGAATGCCTCCCACTATGACAGATCTTGTTGTCTGTGAAAAGGAGAACAGACCAGTTAGGAACGATGCCTTTTGCATTGTTATCTGGGTTCTGGCAATTCTGGAAAAGTCACGGCTGACTGAAACTTTATGAACTTTGGGGGAAGTAGTAGGAATTGTACAAAAACATAACCCAACTGACTTTTAAAAATTGTTTGCTGTTGGTGTCCTTTCAGCTGTGTTCTTTTAAAAGAAAAATTATCACATTGAACAAAAAAAATTGCATCTTTGGTAGTATCCCTAAAACACAAGGACTCTTTAAATAATTGCCATTAAATGTTCCTCATTGTCTTTTCAACGAGAAAATGAAACCAAAGGCTGGTTCTCTTGACTTCATTAAACATTCACCACACTCCCCTTCCGAGCAGGTCTGCACACTGCTTACATAACTCTGGGTTCTGAGGTCTTACCTTCTGGGCTGCCTCACCCTCCCCAGGGCAGGTTAATTGGAGTGCATTGCCCTCCTCTGTTTCCGCCCACGCTGTTGAGAAGTGTCGCCATGCAGCAGCCAAGCAACTGCTCTGCCTTTCTCCATAAATGGCTGAATTCCAACAGTGGGCAAAGCAAGTTATGTAAAGATTGTTTTTTTCAGGGTCTCCTAGGAAACGAGGGATGCCTGTCCAGTTTGGATTTGACATGAAACACGGAAACGCATTCTCACTTTGGAGGAATGGAGGGTGGGAGGGAGCAGGAACCACCCAGAGACCGCTTCCACACCACTTGGCTTCATTTTTATTTTGAATGTACATAAACGCAGCTGAAAGAGGTTGTGAGAGTTTAAATAATATAGCAACAAAGGATTGTAGTTCACGACCTCATCTACACATCCACAGTGACCTAAACTGACTTAGTCCATTAAAAAGGAGGAAGAAATAAAATCCAGGATGTTTCCCCTTCTGAACTTGTAAAAGCTTAACTGAATTGTGGTTCCAACTGCTATCTGATTATTTAATATATAAAAAAGCAAATTGGGATGGTTCAGCCCTAATCTTCTTGCAACGCACTCATTCCATTTAATTGGTATAGAGAGAGAACTTTGCATGCACTAGTGTGTTAAGGCTTGAGAAAACAGAGATATTAGGTTCAGTATGCCTTGTTAGAACCCATAGATTAGGAAAGAAAATAAGAGACACAGAAACACTGATGTCATAGAACAAACAGCTTAGGAGTACAGGAGGACCGATGTGTGATTCTCTAACACGGGCTTGCTGATTCTCCCTGGGTATTTCAGAAATGTCTACAACAGCATCACTTTTGTTAAATACCAGCAAAAAGTTATTTTGAGTTGGTTCTAAAAATGACTATCAACATGATAGCAAGCAAAAAAAAAAAAAAAAAAGTCAGGCAACCAGTTGCTTTGCTACTTATGCCAAATAACTCATTATTTAAAATATGTTTCACTGAAATGGCTAACTGCAGATTAAATCGACTGGATGTCTTACAAGTATGCTAACATAACTATTAAGGCCTTCCTGCCTTCTTAAGAACCTCTGATCTAAAGACATGGACACTATACACAAACACTGACTTTTTAAATGGAAATTCAAAAGAGTACAGACATACCCAAAGATTAAGTTTTTATAAAGGTGTGAAAATATATGGATTTCTTGTTATTGTATTATTGTTTTTATATTTTAACTCTTTCTTACAGTGTTTTTATTACATTGATAAGATTTTTTTGCACATGGTTTCAATGACTGATAACTTGCTTTTATATATAACTTACATGTTATTTTTCAAAATTTTAATTATTAAAAACAAACTTGTGTATTTCTTGGCAGATTGAATTTATTTCTCATCCCCAAAATTAAAAAAGTAGAAATTCCTTTTCAACCAATCTTGGAATCAGAGGAATTAGGTTCTGATGGCTTTGACTTACTGATTTAGGAAGCATATTGATCTTTTTCTGTGATCCTAGGTCTTCTTTTTTCCCCAATAAAAAGGCTACCATTCAAATCTACCACATGATATTGTGGGGGTGAGTCATATGTCCTTTGTCATTTCTAAGAATTGGTCAGAGCCATTGTTTTTCTCCTCTTTCTTTTCCTCTTCCTGCTTTTAAACCCCACAACAGAGCTTTAGGTATTGTCTGTATCCTCACAAATAATTCAGCCAGAGAGTTGAGTAACTCTGAGGATGCCATGGCCCTCCTAACAAGGGCCTTTAGAATTTTCTTTCCTATTATACATTTCTTTGGGCCAACCCCGATGGCCGAAATCCAAGACCGAAGCCATTGCACTTGAAAGACCACGATCTCATAAATCATACCGTTTCAAGACCGGCCAGAAGACCCGTGGCTTCTGGTTTGTAAATATGTATCATCAGCTCTCCTTTCTTGGGAAATGTAAATTTGTTCCAGTGTGACTCGTATGCCAAGGACCAATTTGAGGACAACACGAATTTCGTGTTCGCCTCTGTGTTTTTTATCAATGAAGAACACTAGGTTACCACGGAAAACTGCACTCAGGTGAACGGAGCTGCCCGGGAACACACAAAGCACACCAACACCACTCTTCACAAGGACGGTGAGCCACACCCATCCGCACCTGCTGGGTGCAGTTTTCTCTTTCAACTCGGAGAACGCGCTTTCCACCAGCTCACAAAAACATTCATAGCCACCCTCCCCACTGCTGCAAGCAAACCGCAGGTGCCAGGTTTATTGCATTATTTCAGGATTTCTTAACCATTTACCATGTGCTACCATGTTTATTTGGTCCTTAACACTTTTTTAAATGTGTCACTGATGAAGTTTGTGAATGTTGTGCCCCTAACCCAATTTATCCAAATTTGTGGTTTTCATTGCCTGATTTTGCATACAGCACTGATTTTGAGGAACACATAGGTCACGTTAGAGCAGAAATGATTATGTATGTGCAAACCGAAAGGCAAGGAGTGAGGCAGATGTGTGCAATAGCGGCAGACAATGTTCTTAAGATAGTCACCTATATATTTCATTGATGATGCTGGTATTTATGACAGATGTTAAGACTGCTGTCCTATGCCTTTTGTAGGCACTACCAAGTCAATCCTCATGGCTTACTCTCAACTGAGCAAGTTCATAGATTTCAGATCCTGGGGAACTGCTGGGAACGGAGAGCCATTTTCAAAATGGGTAAAAGCGAAGTGTTCTTCATGTGGTCAGATAATTGGCTATTTCCTACAGCTTTTGGCAATACTATGTGCTAGGTTCTGACGCTGTTTCCTGGGATAAATCTTTTGTAGCTGAAGATGATCTTGTTCTCTAAATGTATAGGTGATCACTATGTAGGTTTATGTCTATTTCAATCTTTAAGGCAAGGTCATGAGCACCAGTATCTTGGTGTTGAACTAATTTATCATCTAAAGTCCTAAAGAAACCACACCCATTCCTGAGAAAAACAGCCCAGGCTGCAGCTGTGGAATGAAAAGTAACTCAATGTTGGCATCCAGTGCCGTTTTAGCTGAGTCCAAAGAGAACAGAAGCAGGGCTAGATGTATTGTGGAATATATGATTATTTTTAATCTTTGATTTGCAAAGGGAAGAGAATTTGGTTGAGGGTTAGTTCTTTTGGACACTAATCTATTGTATAAAGGATACAAACTTTAACTTACAAGGGGATATACTAGTTGAAATAATTTCCTCCTGGAATTTCTACTTTGAAGGGCCTTTATTATGTTTCATAAGGTTGTCATTTAATTTTTTTTCACTGACCTGATATACTGCACTGGATAATATGGTTGGACGGAGTTCAAGATGAGAAATAGAACAGGGCGTGGATTTTCAGCCCTGGATAAACTGTAACCTTAGAGGCCATTTATTTAACCTTCTGTTCGGACTCATTTTAGAGCCTTCTGAGAGCAAAGTGACGCGCCCACCTGTGGATCTAAAGGAGGGCCACAGGAGGTGTGGCTGGAACCGGAGGGGTCCGTGGAACGGACCCAAGATGCCCGAAAAATGGCTGTTCTCCCTCTTGCTTCCCTGGGGGACCATCAGCTTCAAGTGTAAGTGCAAATGGCCTAAGACCTCAGAAACCTGGAGGAATGTCATGGGGAAATGGCTCAGAAGGTCCTCCCAATACGGGTACTCCTGACCTTTTGTAACCCTTAATCTCTATTCCACTAGAAGAAATGCAATGATTTATTGGATCAGTAATTTGAGGGCAATACATTTGGCCTATATTTGAACTACATTTGGCTGTAGCTCCTAACCTTTTCTTTCATTCTTCCTTTTCCCTCGTCCCCAGGAAATGAAGTTACCCCATGCCCCTCGTCTAATCTTGGAGGTCTTTGCCTCCCAGGCCCAGACTGGCCTGTCCAGGATGGTTATATGTTTCATTCATTCTGAGATTCACTGAGCAGGTCTATTTGGCCCTGACGCTAAGCTACATCCTCTTACTTAAGCTTTATCATTAATCCAGGTGACAATTTGGACTCCATCTGCCAATTCTTAATAATATTTTTCCCAATTTTCTCAGAACTTGGGTAGGGAAGAGGGGTGCTAAGTATTAAGTCCGTCAAATACCCAGGCAACTAGCAGGATTTTCCGTTTGCAGATAAGAAGACTGAAACTTTGTGAGAGACACAATCTAAGTTTATATCATTAAAAAGGGAAGGAGGCAATATTTGAGGCCACGTCTGTCCCTCCATAGCCTGAGCTTTATCGCCCCTACTGATTTTTTAAAATTTGTTTACTCCTAGCTTGAATACATATTTTATTTCCTGTGCTTAATTCCTAGAATAAAATAGGTGTTCAGTAAATGTCAGCTGTTTTTGTGAAAAAAATAAACATTATTTTGCCGGCATGCATTCTGGAGAAAATAAAAGACTTTTTCAATATAATCTGCACTTTAAAACCCTGAACATATGACTGAGTAGAGAAATTTTATGTCTCTGGATATTTTTAAAGAGGTAGAAAGTGATTCATTGTAGGTTGATTTCTGTGTTTTTCTTCCATAGAGTGCGATGGGATAGTTCCAAGCTCTGTCCTTAGGCAAGCCTGTCTCTCACCCTGGCACCCCCGTGCTAATCAACCAGCTGACTGAGGCACAGAGAAAAATCCTAAGCCCAGAGATAAAACAGATTTGGAAACAGTGCCCCATTGAGGAGCACATTATCTTTCATCTATTCATTACAAAACAGAGTGCTTTATATTCTCTTCCCAAGGAAACAAAGTACAATAAAGTATTGTTCCCAGCTGTTGGTTTGTTGTTTTTTTAATGAATCAAGAAATATTTGTTAGGCTATCCTAGCAAAAAATGAGAACATCTCAATTTATCATAATATTGCGCAGGCTCAGGAAGACAAAACTATAAAATAGGGTCACAATGAAAAAAATGCATAAACGTGCTGACTGTGGAAGTCAAGGAAACAAAAAGTCTGAGATTTTTAATTCCTAAGAAATTTTTATGTCTACATTGCTATGCTAACCTGTTAGGTTATCAAGTGCATTAATTAACTCATCTGATGCCTGTATCATCTCATTATTTTCATTTTGAACTGTTCTGCTCCTGTGTTTTAAGGCAAGCATCTGGCTTTCTATTGGGTTCAATTTTCATAAGCAATTAGTAACTATGACTAGTAGGACCCAGGCTGAATTTCACAGCCTCTTTTTCTTATGGTACCAATGGCTCCGATACTAACAATGAGTTTTTCAGAAGATAGCCATCAGGCTCCAATGCAGAGTAAAATGAATTCCAGTTGTTGGTAGCAAGATCAAGTTTCAGTGACCAGTTAGGCTCCAACGACATGGACTTCTAAGAGAGAGTGCTCTGTGGAATACTATTGGAGGGAGCCAGAAAAAGTGGAGAGACCCCATTTATCTGCTCTGTAAAGAGAACAGGACATTTCAAGTATTCGTTGAAGAACTGAAATTCTGGAGATATTAAAATACACTTAAAAAGAAGGAGAAATTGACATACCCTAAGGCATGTGGAAAACAGCATAGTATTTATATATAGCAAGGCAAGTTTGTGTTCGTGTCCAAGTCAACATTTATTGGCTAAGTGAACTGTCTAGGCTTTTGTTCATCTGAAAAAAGGAGTTGTTGATAGGTTCGTTGTAAGGTTTAAAAGGCATATGAAGTTCCTAACAAGGTGCCAATACATATTAGCTGCTCAATAAATATTAGACTATCTTTGTATTTATTGCACATTTTTCCTGACCTCAGAAGAGAAGTGATAAAGAATTCTAAGACTTAGAAAAGACTCTGATTGAACAAGTGTGTTAAAGAAATGAAAAAAATATTGCGTCATTGTAGTTAAAGAAGTAATTTTAAAAGCATCTGTCTGCAAAAGACCATTCAATTCATGCATGCCGGCTGGCACAGGGAAGTTTTCTCAAACTCAATTATTACGTAGAGTTTAAATATTTCTGCAAGTCGGTAAAAGAGATTTTTAATTAGGATATTGAATAGTCACAAAAGGGAAAATACAGCATCCACTGAACTTCTGTTACTTCTATGGTATTAATTTGCTTTATATATTCTTTTCACACTGATATTACAAAAGTTAATTTCACCAGATTCCGTTAGCACAGTAAAATATTCAAAATTTGGAATTACTATACTTCAAATAAATTAAGTTTGGGTATATTGAGTTTAATATTAAGTTCTTTTCTGCACATGTATAAAAAGGCAGTAGCGACTGCAAATTTAACATTCTTCTTCGCTGTCATGATTTATCTTTTTCTCCCTGGCAGTGAGGGGTTGTTTCTGGCTTTAGTGTAACTTATGCTAAAAGAGTGAGAAACAAAACATTTGTTTCTGAAGAAAAAAACAAGACAGTTAAAGGAAACAAATGTGTTTAAAGTTTAATTTTTATTTAAATAAGAACAGTCTATGGTGTCTTTATCTTACAGAAATATTTTTATACTACTCATAGAATAAGAATACCTTTCTTTAAAGTATAAAACAAAGTATAAGTTTGTTGTAAATAACATCTCAGGAGAGGTACGTTGAGAGTATTTGTCACAAATTAATACATTAACTTTGTATAGGCTTTCAAAAATGCTTATTATAAAAGACAAGAATTTTCCCAAGTATGTTAATGGTTTGCTTAGCTGTTAATAAATATTTGGTGAGAGAGAGGTTTCATGGCCCAATAAATTTGGGAAATACTTGACTTAAAAAGATAAATGTATTTTGCTGGACTTATGAGAATCAGCTAACATACATCGTGATTCTCTAAGTATCAGGTCGGTATGTGGTGTTTCTCAGACTTCACTGATCAAGGAACAACACTGGCCTGGGCGTTTCGTGGGGTAGTGGGCTTCAGACGCCCTCTCGAAAAGACCTTACTGGGCCTCTAATTCAAACATCACCTACTACATCATAAATATACAACTACCTGGGTTTATTCTAAAGAATTGGAATACTACTTGTGATCATCAGGGAAATGAAAGATTTAAATGAATCCCAAAATAGTAACATTAGATCATAAAAGTCAGTTGTACTGGGCATTTCCCTAAAAAAAAGTCATACCTCATTAGATCAGAGCTTTCTGTGGGCCTAGACATTAACATAATATTAATAAATGCATAAATAAATAATACATAGGAAATTAGAAACAGCTCTTTACAGAAGAATTCCAATTCGTAAATGTAGAAGCAGTGAGGAAAATACAAAGTCACTATTCAGGAGACACCACAGTAATAACTGATAATCATTATTATATAGATAATATAAAATGTATATATTTACATAGAAAAATATTATAAAATCATTATGTAAAATCCATACGTTTTATATATTCATATTTAAATATAAACATACATATGTAAAATAAAATCTGAATATTATAAAATATGTAGAAAATAACTACTAAAGCTAAAAATCAGTGTGTGAAAGGTTAGAGGGGATAAAAGATATTTGCATAGTCTCACAGTACCTCTCCTGAGATGTCATTTCCAACAAAGAAGAAAACCAATAACCGTACTGCGGAGAAAAATGGCAGGCGGGCACCACCTTAAAACCAAGTAAGCCCAGCAAAGCCACACTGACATCATGTGTCCTAGACGTGTTGCGGACGAGGACATGACACCCCTTCTACGGTAGTCTTGCCAAAAATGCATAACCTCAACCTAAACATGAAAAAGCATCAGGCAAACACAAACTGGGAAAGTTTTACAGAATAACTGACTGGTACTCATCAGCTGTGTCAAGATCATGGCAAACAAGGAAGTCTAGGAGGCTAGCTGTCACAGATGCAAGGAGACCGAGGAGGCGCACAAATGAAATGCGACGTGGAATGCTGAAGTGGACCCCGGAAAAGGAAAAAGGACACCGTGACAAACCAACACTTCAGTTAACTGTAATTCAGTTAACAGTATTGTGTCAGTGTTAATTTCCTCGTTTTGATCTTGGTGCTATGTAAATTGTCAACATACCGGAAAGCTGGATGAAGGGTAGAAGAGAACACTCGTATTGCTTTTTGCAAACAGAGAGTTTTTAGGATAAGCGAGAATTTGAAAGTATTTCTTAGATGATTTTCTGATTTTCTTGCTTAAGTTTGCATAGATAGGCTCAACCTCAATTTAGAAATGTAGTATTAGATGGTAGACATAGTTTTATTTTGTATCATGATGCATAAGAAACATTATATTTATAAGCTCATGAAAGGATAAAAATTATACTCATCCAAAAAAGTTTTCTCTTCTACATTATGTTCACTTGAAAATGTTCCTATATTAAAATAAATTTTGCTTTGACTAGTTTTACTTGTTTGTTTTCTGTTGATTTAGATAGTTCTCTAGGAAGAACCTAGAGTGCTGTATGTGTGGAGAAACTTTTAACAGAAGACTTACTTTCAGCCACTTTTAACACGGAGCTGTATTTTTCCAAGCATAACATGAGACACAACTCCAGTGTACAACTCAAGGGCTGAGCTGCTCTGTTTCTGGGAGGGGCATGGACCTAGAGCCCCACCTACATGGCTTCCCTTGTGGTCCCTGCAGTGAGCTTGTAGGCCCTGGCCAGGTAGCTTAGTTGGTTAGAGCGTCCTCCCAATACACCAAGGTTTCAGGTTTGATTTTTGGTCAGGGCACATACAAGAATCAACCAATGAATGTCTGAATAAGTTGAACAACAAATTGATGCCATTCTCTCTCTCTCTCTCTCTCTCAGGTCAATAAATAAAAAAATAAAGAATCATCTTCAAGTCACAAGATTATGGCTAACAAGGTTAGAGAACCATTTATGCAACAAAACTTTTAGAACATAGAGATGGGAGGGGGAAGCTAAAGAGAGAACTCCTTGGCTCAGAGAGTCTTCATTTCCTTAATGGAATAATAATATGTGCTTTATCCCCTTGTGGATAATGGGAATGAGCAAATTTATGATTATAAAATATCCTGCAGTTTGAGAGTATTTTGTTTTCAAAGTCTTATTGGCAAATGTGGTACTTAAAATTGAATCATTTATGATACTTTATTTCTTCTCAAGATGTGTGTGGGAGGATGAGATAAAAGGAATATAGGAAATGTGCAAATGAGAAGAGAGAGAGAGACAGAAATTTTAAACTAGGACTCTATTTATTCAAGCACAAAAATGCTTACACTGCTTTTGGGGACAGAAATTAAGCTTGAAAATCAAAAGCCAACAGTGTTGCCATACGTGAGGTGCAGACAGAAACGTGGCAGGGGTTTGGACTGGGGTGGAAATGGAATTTGTATGTAAATTAACTGAGATATAAAAACATATTTATATCCAAGGCAAACATTTTGATGTAAGGGGGAAGGTCATCGGGCATATCCAACCCCTGTAGTTAACATTTTTTAAAGAAAATAAGGATTCACTTAGTGCTTTCAAACATCATTTTCAGTTAAATGATTGCAATTACTTCCATACCATGACCCCAAAGGATTCACTTCTAAAGGCATCAAAATTATATATTAGAATTTGCCATCTTCATTTTAAAAGTTAAGAAAGAAAACATTTGAAACAATAAAATCATCTTATTAGAAAGTAAACACACTTACATAATGGGAGAGAAATGATTAATGTTACTGAGGATAATGAAGTGGAAAAGAAAAATATATGATAACTTTAAGAAACAATTATGCTTCAGAAATTATTAATGAATAAAATACCAGAGGGAGCCGAAGGGACTGCACATTCATCAAAAGACCTAAGGAACCGAGATATGCTGCGATGGCCCTCGAACGTCTTCTCTTCAGTTCAGCTCGTCTGTGAGGATTTTCAATTAACTTCCTGAAACTTAAAACTAGTTCTCTTGCTAAAGAAAATAAAACATCTTGAGAAATGTTTTTAATACCTCTGTTCATCACAATTATTCTTAGATATTGCATTAGAATTATTTATATTGCATGCATTCTTAACCCAAATTAGCTTTAGAAATAAGGAAAATTTGTGTTCACTCGCTCCTGAGAAATCAAAAGGAAAAGTAGGCATCAAGTTTGGCTTGATTGGAAATGCACCAGGGCTGCAAATCCCTTTTGCTGCCCTTTCTCTGAAGTTTAGCTTTTCTTCTAACAAGACAGCCCCTCACAGTAGCGGAAACATCCACATGTTTCCTTGCTTAAATCAACAGGGAAAGAGAGAGAGCTATCCTTCCCGGGACATTACATTGTACTCGAGGATACAGAGGAAAATACCTGCAATGTATTTTTGTTTTTTCTTAGTGTATTTTTGTAGATAGTGTGAAGATGCACCCTCTCGTTACTTAGGTTACAGTAACGAAGGCTCAGGAATTTAACCAGTGGGAACAAGCCTATTACTACTCACAAAAGGTGAAAAGTAAAAGAAAGTTGCCACAGTACTCAGCTAGATTAAGACAGGCATTTTCACGATTAAAAGGCCAACGTCCCAAGAATTTTCAAAAGTATTGAAGGTGATCCAGTTTTGCTGACTCATTTGAGGATTTGTTATCATCAGATCTCAGTAATACGTGCCGTTAAAGTTTTGAATAAGAAACAATACAATGAGACAGCACATCCAGTTCGATTTTCTTTTAACTTTCATATTAGTTGATACCTAAAATAATATATGCAACATATAAGTATATTATGAAGCAAAACAATACAGTGTGAATACCTAAAATACACCAGTCGATTAAAAAAAACAGAATGTTACCAATACCATCAATATCATTGAGTTTCTCCCTATGTGGTGCAATTTCCCCAGCTCCTTCCCAATAAACTTAACCTATGGCTTTTCTCTCTTAGTCATTTGATACACATACACACAATCTTGCACCAAGGTTTAGTTTCATCATTTATGAATCTATTAGAAATAGTGCCATACTATTTATGTTTATACTCCAAGTTCTGTGGTAGCAATGTTCACCAAAGACATAGCCTCGAGGTTAAGAGCAGCAGAATTTTGGCAAATTACAGAGGGACCTACACCCCCAGGTGTGGGTAATGTGTTGTCTGAGAAACAGTTGTGGGAAATGAGGATGCTTAGTTTGGAGGACACATGGATGAGAAATGGTCACACAGACTGTTCATTGTTATCAGACACCAGAACCAGGGAAAGCGGATGAAGAGTTAAAGAAGGAAAATATAACATAATTCTAACAATTAGGATCACCAAACAGGAAAGCATGCTTTCCCACGGAAAAGTCTGCTGCCTAGCACTACGACAACGCGCCTGTCCAAAATGTACTCAAAGCTGAACTTTTCTTCTTCAATAGAGTACCATTAGCTATAGTCGCCACGCTGCACATTAAAACCCTTATTCATCCCATAACTGAAAGTTTGTATCCTTGGCCAACATCTCCTCCTTTCCCCTGCTCTTGAATCTCAGACAACCAGTGTTCTAGTCTCTGGTTCAACGCGTTTGACTTTTTTTTTTTAGATTCCACCTATGAGTGAGGTCTTAGAGTATTTGTCTTTTTGTGTCTGGCTCATTTTACATTGAATAACATCCTCCAGGCTCATCCATGTTGTCATGAATAGAAGAATGTCCTTCTTTTTCATGGCTATATAATATCACATTGGATGTATTGCATTGTCTCCATCCATTCACCACAGCGACAAACTGAGGATGTTTCCGTGTGTTGGCTATTGTGAAAACCCTACTCACAAATTCTAAAGTTCAGAGGACACTTGTTTTTCTTCACTGAACCTGAATTTATGTCAGCAATCTCCATAATTCTCCAATTATCAATAATCCTTTATGTGAATAATATTAAATATTTTTCTACACATAGTAGACATGAGATACCTTTTACTTCTTTTATCCATCACTCCAAAGTGAGGTAATCACCACGTTCTGATAATTTCTCTTATGTATTATTTCTCCAAGCTTTTTAAAGTGTTGTTGTTTACTCCTTAGTCCGTTATTATATCGTATATCAATAAGACTTCTGTTGTAACTTTCATGATCCCCAGTATGCCGACATTTGATCATGGTAGAGTCATTATGGATTTCACTAGTTACTGAAATTCCTCCTCAGGTAGACAGATTTCCTTATTATGCAATATAAATTACTGAACTGTTACTCAATAAACAGTTATTTACTGAGTATGTACAAAATGTCCTGCCCAGGAATAATGTAAACTCGTGTATAATAATGACAACCTTGAGTTTGGATATAAAAACTCAGGTATGCTCCCTTTGCATGTGGCTGCAGATGCCTCATGACTCATCTGGCACCTACACTTGCTGTTAACTATTACAATATCCCTTCTGATGGTTCCATATTATTTATTGTCCAGAGTTCTATGGGAACTCTTTTCAAAGGCTATTGTCAGGAATAGCATGCAGAAGAAGCCATGGATAGTCATTGAATAAATGGAAAGAATTAAGGGGATTAGGCCAAATCTTAAAAAGAACTGAGTCATTCCCTGAAACATGTTTTGTGTGTGTTTGTGTATGTGTGTGTAAGAATCACTTAACAGATTTTTCTCAGGGATTTATATTCACACAAGAAAAGTGCAAGTTAGTGGATATGTGGTTTTGAATGGTCTGTAATGCAAATCTTTTCATTGAGCACAAGAAGACTTAATATTTTTAAACTAATGCAGAAAAAACTGATGTCATGTGACATTAGTGGGACTCTTTATGTTGTTTTCTTTTCCCTACAAAACCAAGAAGTACAATTTCACTACCACTCTGTATTTGTTGGGGTCCTAAATGATAAAAGTTCACAAGTTCCAAAATACCAGTCTGTGATTTGGGTTCACTTTTATAATAAAAATGTTATTTTCCTAGTCAAGACAACCACCAAGTTGAATTTTACTGTACTTCTCAACACCTGACTTAGAAATAATTACTTTTAAACTAAAGTAATGAATGTAACATTCTAGGAGAGCAACCTTTTCTGGAAATGCCAGTTCTAAATTCCATCTTAATTGGATAACAATGAAGTCTAACCCTCCCTTCTCTTTTTGCCTAATTAAAAGCTAAGTAATGGATTTTAAACGAGCCTAATTAGTTGCAAGCCTTCTGCTCTTACAAGGTCTTTATCCCAATACAGCTAACAAATACATGTTTAATAGTTTTCCATTTATCTGTTGGTAAAAAGTACATTTCCCATCTTTTGGAATGGCAGCCAGTCTTCTAGAGCTTCAGATAATATTTATGAGCTCCATGGAGACCTAGTAAGACTCAAAAGCCAAGCATAACTTTGAAGGTGGACTATTTATTTTCACAATACTGTATATCCCCCAGCTATTGCTGTAGATGTACTGGGTGAACTCTGCTCTGTTAGAAGCTCATGGAAATTCAGGAAGAGGCATGAAAATAAGAAGCTTATGATTTGCTGCTTATAATAATGCCAGTTAAAAGACTATATAGATAGTCTGTCTGGAAAAAGTCCAACTATTGTTATTATAATGAGAATGGTTTGCCCGACATCAGTGTAACCTGAGAGCCAAGGGGGGTGGTCTGGAATGCACATGCGTGAACACTGACGACTTCACTGTACTAGTCAGGGGGCAGTAGGTGCCATCGAATGAGTATGTGTACTGCATAGCCATTGCATTCAAAAAGACTGAGCAAGTAGAACAATGAATTTTCAACAAATTTTGCAGTAAACTTGAACATTCCTCCCTGGAAACTATTCATATGATTCAAAAGGCTGCAGCTATGGGCAACACTTGATGGGTAGCTTCACCATGACAACATGCCCACTCATGCATCACGACTCGTGCAGAGTTCTTTGGTGAAACATCAAATTACCCAGGTGACTCAGTCCCCCTACAGCCCAGATTTGGTGCCCTGTGACTTCTGGCTTTTCCCAAAACTAAAATCATCTTTGAAAAGGAAGAGATTTCAGACCATTGATGAGATTCAGGAAAATACAAGGGGCAACTAATGGCTATTGGGAGAACTGTGTGAAGTCCCAAGGTGTCTACTTTGAAGGGGGCTGAGACATTATTGTCCTATGTACAATATTTCTTGTATCTTGTAACTTCTTCAATAAATGTCTCTATTTTTCACAGTACATGGCTGGATACTTTCTGGACAGATGTGGTATATGTGTCTGTGTGTGAGTGTGTATGTATTATTTTGGGGCAGTCCCATTCTGCACTTTCTACATAGAGAATGTATTTATTTCTCACAATAACTGTATGAAAAAGGTATATTTTATAGTTGAGTCATAATTACATAATTTATTCAAAGTGAAAAAGCAAGGAAATGTCAGTTTGGAACGTAAACCTACGACTACTCCAGATATCATCACTTATGAGATCATGCAGATGTGATGTATCAAGCAATTGGAAAAGTAATATAAGAATAAAAAATTCTATAGCTAAACTATTTTCGAAAGTTCTAATAATTTGGAAAGGAAAAGTAATATCAAATACTCTGTTCCATTTAATCATTTATTTTTTGTGAGTGTTTACCCATATGTTTAGTGAAAGCTGAGGGCAGTATTTATTAAAAATAAGCACCTAAAAATATAAAAGATTTTATGTAAGCTTTGTGGTAACCACAAAGCAAAAACCTATATTAGATACCCAAAAAAAAGATAAATGACAAAGAATGAAGGCATATGATTACAGGAAACCGTCACGTCACAAAGAAAGAGGGTAAAGGAATTACACAGCAACCAGGAAAGAGCAAGCAAAATGGCAGTAGTAAGTTCATTCCTATCAACAACTACTTTAAATATAAATGGAGTAAATTTTCCAAACAAGTTTTGTTGTTGCTTGTGAGCTGCTAGTAGGGGATAGAAAGTACAGGTGAATTTTGAGATTTGAGAAGTGTTCTCTGCGAATTGTTAGGTCATTCTTTAACTAGAGGTCCTCCTGGCTACTGACTCTGTGTACTGACTAGCAAGAATCCTTATGGGCCCTTATCTGGAATTCAAGAAGAGTCCATGGGGTCACCATGCTATATTTGTCCCACTTTGCGTGAATTTTTGGAGGTACATCGTATATACTAAAAGAGAGGAAGAATGGTCAATGTGTCACCTAAAACCATGTGGTTCGACTGGTTGGTTGATTTTTTTTTTCATTTTTCAACAGTTAATTAGGCTTCCTGGGAATTCAAAGTTAAGTAAGAAGTAACACGTTACCCGGAAAACCTTAGCCTCATTGGAGAGAAAATATATTAACAATTATTTAGTATATACCTTTTCTGAATCCCCCCAAAAGAGACTAGAATTAATGAATAGAAATAATGAAAATAATCATGCTAAGATGAAAGTATGCATAGGCTAATGGAAGGGATGGGAAAAAGAATGAGGAGTGGATTCTCCGATGTGTGAAGAGGGAAGCTCAGAATAAGAAATTCTCTGAACTGTTCTATGGAGGACATGGTGTTTGCCTGGTTGATAGGTGGCCTATGCAAAGGTTAAAGTTCCACGGCATGTTTGAAGACCTTCAAAGAAGCAAGTGTATCTTTTAACTGGAGGACAGAGTGGCTGGACATGATGTTCGGGAGACGGTAAGAATCAAATGATGAAGAGACTCATCCATTACGCTATTCATGTGTACTTTATGGAGAGATGAACAACTACGGAAGAATTCAGAGCAGAGTCGGTACTTTCTTCTTTGGTTTGGAATGATCACTCTCAGATAAGGGTGGACTAACGTCATATAAAACAGTCTTTCTCTTCACCATTCCAAGAGTGAAATGAGTAAAGTGTGAAGGCTCGGTTGGCTGTAAAGACATCTGTGAACAGCCTTCTACTAGTATTCTCATGTTACACATGAGAAAGCAAAGACACAGCCACGTATGTATACATGGTAAGAAGGAGAATCGGGTTCCCCTGACCCCAAAGCTTCGGCACATTTTTACTGGACCGTAATGCTTCCCTAATGTGATCTTTCCATTTTTGGAAGCTTCGTACAACTTTGAACTCTTTTTTGGTGTTCATTTTGTTCTACCTTGAGTTATTGGATCCTTACCTTATTCCTATTTCTAAGCTGTCCATTTTAGGGGAAGGGACCATACACTACTTGTCCCTTAATATTATTTCTGTGTCCAGCACATTCCCTATGCTCATAGGTATTTAAAACATTCCTATTAATTAACACATAAATATATATATATATTTAAAAGTAACTATAAATGCCTTCACCCATTAGCTGATCAACTCAGCCCTCCATCACTTATATCAGTAAAAATCGTGCTGTGTGGAAAGGGATAGGCTTAAAAACCTTGCATTGGTTAAATGATCATTAATAAAGTCTTTCCTGCTTTGGGGCCACTAATTAGTCACACTGCAGGAGCCTTTCCATTGTCAAAGTATCAGGATACTAAAGAATAAATCCTCTATTTAAACGATTTAATTCTTTATCAGTGGCTTAAATTCCAGATAACAGACTAATTTCCTTTGTTCAAATTTATCACTGGGGTAATTGTTTGTCAGGTGTCCTGAGGAGATAAGGTGAATTAGCATCACAGCTGAGTACTCAACTTCCAGAAAGACACACTGACTTAATGAGTAACTTCAGATTTCCTTTAGTACAAGGAAATACAAGAATATTTATATAATGTCTTATACCTTCCTAACAATGAAACATGCTTCCCTGGAATCTGTTGTTTTTAGGTATCATGTTTATTTTTGATGACAAGGACTCACGAGAGATGTATTTATTCATTTATTCTTTCAGCGCAAATTTATTGGGTGCCTGTTCTTGTGCTTAGTTCTGTGGTAAGTAAACAGAAATAGACTTATCCCCTGCCTTAATGGAGCTTATCCCATGGAAGAAGTTCCCAGTCCAGTGTGTGGGAAATGGCTTGGGTAAGATGGTAAGGGAATTAAAAACTTTAACTATACTAAATACAATCAGCATAAATCAACTGGCATCATGGCCTTAAATGAGGGCTTCCATGTTTTGTACCAAGATTGTCAGGGGCAACCTCCCCTTGTTACCAGGCTGGACAGCTCCAGGTACATTCCATGATGCACTCTCTGTTAGATTTGATTCTGGTTATTCCCAAATGTGATATCATCGCCACCACGTGGGATCATGTGTTATTTGTGTTTGTATCTCCTCTTGCTGAGAACAGTGTCTTATACATAGATACATACAGAAAACACTGGCTTAACATTGGCTGAATGAACAAGTGAATGAATTGCCCACGGTCTTAGCTTTTCTGCATAAATGATTTAACTTTGTATCTTTCATAGAGTTTACTTATTATGCAACTGGCAGAAATATGCCATTCAAAGTGTTGCCTGTGTTAACTTTTTGGTAATATTTTTCATATATAATTACATGTAGATTAATTTGGAAGAAAATTCAAAACAAATTGGTTACATTTAAACAATTGTGGAGGACAGACTGGCTTATGATGTGACCACTACCAGACCAGCGAGTTCGATCCAGGCCAGAAAGGGGATTGTTTACCACAACCTCCAATTTAGAGACTATCTGATTGAAATCAGTGTTCATCCTGTCATAAATCAGCACCCCTGCCCTGCCTCCTGCTGTCCACAGGTTCCTGGAAAAGGTCATTGTCCTGACCTGGTCAAGCATATAAAGCACTTACCATACGTGGGACTGGCCACTTACCAGTGACTATCCAGTCTTGTTCTATATAATCCTCTGGCTCCTGCCAAGTGGTGCAAGGATCTATTTCATCTTTCAGTTGCCCAAGAAAGACCTTGATTATATGTTTCCCTTAATAAAGGCTACCAGTTAGATAGGATTTTCCATCTCACAGCCTTTCTTTGGGTTTGCATGCACTAATAACAATTCTGTGTGCATATTTGACCACTAGAATATGTGGAACGAAACCACATAGCTCTAGCTCATTTAGTTGCCTGTTAAAAACACTCACTTTTTAAATTTCCATCCATTTTTTTACTTTGGGTAATTCCACTTGACCATGATCCATAATATGTCATTTTTAAAACTCAGTAATTACAGGGGCAGTCACTAATTTGATAAATCCATTTTCACATAATTGAGGTGGTCTGCACTTTGGTAGTTACTAACTTCTCTAAAAATGCCAGACACATTGTAAGAAAGCAAATACCATGCATCAAAATTTCATATTCTTATCACCTTCTTTTCTCAATTTCACAAGCTAGTGATAGGAAGAACCTACAAAATCAGTATCAAGAAATAGATGCATTAGTCCAGGTTTTAGCAAGTATAATCTTTAGAAACGAGTCTCTAATTATTTTGAAATATTAGACAAATTAGTAAAACTCTCTGGCCAAGTAACCATAAAAGTTCAATTTTTCCAGATAGCCTTAGATTTAAATTTACCTGTAATTACCATGGCAATTCTAATTTTTGTTAAGAAAATTAAAAATCATTACTATATGAGAAAATAAAGTATAGGCAAACCAAAAATCAGGTTTGTATACCTTTAATTTTGAAAGAAAAGTAAATCATAATCATCTAGCTAACAAAATTATCCTTATAGAGTCAGCTGATAAACGGTCTACAATTTTGCAGGAATAAACTCATTAAGCGAGCTTGGTGTGAGCCAGGAAAGCAGAAGGTCATAAAAAATGTTTCTTTAAGCTCAAAAATGTTTAAGAATCATAATGTAGTTACTTTCAAGGCATAGGCTAACTCAAACACTAACAAAAATCTCCCCCCCAAAAAAATGTCCTTATGGTATTTATTCCAGTTATTACAAATATTTTATCTATATCATCATATCATTGAAATTTTAAAAATAACATTTCTCAAAATTTGGGCCATAGAAACTCTGGTTCAGAATTTCCCGACTTGATTAGTCAAAAAGGAAGTCACAGAACCTGTCTCACATCCACTGAATGAGAACCTCAGGAACAAATGAGAAATATGGTCTTTAATAAGTTCGTTCGGTACACTGGAGTGTAAAACATTCTCTTAAAATGAATAAAAAGAGAACTGATAGTCTTAATTATCTTTTTAACACCCACAACTACACACAGACACGTGTGTGTGCACTATACATATCATCTCTTCCTTGTTATTATAACATAGTTCAGATAATTCATCTTTTAAATAAATCAGAATGCTTTGATTTGAATTGTGGCTTTACCGCTGAGAAGTATAATTTCAGCTAACATAATTTGATATCCTGGAGAAAGAGCTTGTTAGTGTCAAATAGATAGATTTCAATTTCCCACATAAAATGTGTAGCAGTAAATAATTATGTCAAAAAATAGAAAGCTTCCATGGTCAACAAGATTAGCTACAACTCTTCAAATGGTTTTAGGACCCTCCGCAATTGGCATACCCCGCCCCCACCCAATTACAGCCTCATTCCCTCTTACTTATTCCCCATGTCAGCTGTTTTCTATTCCACGAACATGCTATGGAATTTCAAGCTCTCCTTTCCCGGCAAATGCCCATTCGTGCTTATGACTCCATTTATGCACCCCTCTTCTGAGGCCTTCTCTGATGCCCCTGTGAAGTATCGGTTGCACATTATTCTTTCAGGGCATTTTGCTTTTACGTCTGTAATATGGCATATACTGCATTATAACGGGTGGAGCATGTTTTCAGCCTTCATAAACTATGTGTTCCTAGAAGTCAGGAAGTATACAGAGGTGAGTAAAATTAAATTTACAGTTGTGAGCATGTGAAACACAGAGTGTATTCTTGTTTTATTGTTTATTAATTATTGTATTATTTTCCATATGAATAACTATACACTTATTTCTTCTCACTCAACTCTCTAAAATACGGGATTGTCTATTAGGTTTTCATTCAATATTGATTAAGTTGAATTGGAAATCGCTTTTCATAAGCCAGATAATCACGATACGCTATTTTACCACAAACCTTTAAAAATAAATGGTTAAATCCGAGACAAATAAATTACCTTTTTCATTCTAAATCTAAGAACCACTGAAAATGTGCTAAAAGGAAACTTAGCCTTATCTTATGAAGCTAGAATTTGAAGATCCAGACTGAAAACATTTTTTTTTCCTCTCTGTGGAATAAAGCATTGAGAGATTTGCCTAACCAGAAATGGTATCACATCAAACTTAAAATAGATGCCAGACACAGAGGTCTAAATCTCTTCCTTCCTATTCACAGCCATATATTCTTGTGTGCCAGGTTCTTTTTTCATTTGTCTACTGAAAGTAGAATGTGCGCTGTAAGAGGGAAGAGGAGACACTGAGAACATCACTTCTTACAGAGGTCTACATTTGCCCACCCACTATTGCACTCTGAATTAGACTGTTTTGTTCAAACTAATTTCATGATATTTGTTTCAGGTGTCACAGTACCAATGCATTATGCTGACATAGAAGGCCATATTCAGTGCATGTTAGGTTACACAAAAAATTTAGAATGAAACAAATCATTTGGAAGGTGACATTGTTCCTTGTATTTTTTTTTTCCTTGAGACAAACATATATCTATATAGTTGGGAAAGACACGAGGTATAAATAGTACACAGAATACTGTAATTTCTACAGTGAACTTCAAGAGCAACAGGATCCATTCCATTCTTCACAAGGAGAGTTGTCATAGAAAACACAGATTGCATAAAAGCAACAAAAAATTCGAAAGAGTTTGTGCCTGAATCAGTTTCACCAATAGAAACACTTTAATTTGGAAAATGTAAAATAATGTCTCCACCCAAGCAATTGGATAGGACAGTAAGAATAATGTATCTTTAACTTTTCAAAGTATAAAAAATATGACAATTAGCATTTTTTCCTCAGGTACTTATAAGAGCAGCTGGATTTTCAGTAATGGGCCAGCCATCTGTACATGTCTGTCTGAAAAGGAATGAAATCTTTGGACACATTTGTGACTGGGACCAAGGTCCATAATAAAATTAAAAAACAACAACAGTACTTGTCCCCAGTCATGCCATTTAAACGGATTTAAATATTCCATCATCAGAAGTAACCGAAGAATATGAAAATACTCCTTCTTCCTTCTTTTATTGGAAACTAAATCTGAAATGTTAACCATGTTAATAATGTATCACTAAAGAACACACTTGCTATCAATCTGAGTCATGAAAGAAATGGTTGCACTCAAAAACTCATTAAAATTAAAGTGATGTCAGAGTAGATGAAAAAATCAGAAAGCACACACCCATTGGAAATAGAAAAATTAATATTTGCTTAATAAAATGAATAGTTCCTGTCTCTTACATAAAAACACCTTGATTATGCCTCATAGTAAAATGCTATTAATTTGATGGTGGTTTAATCAAGTGTCTCTATTTTTCCATAAACTAGATAAACTCTCACCTTTAAAATATCTGTTACTTAAAATTATAATAATTGAAAGGCCATTTTCCACAAATCTGATATTTAATCAAATGAGCATTCATTTCATTGGGTGCACATAGAGGTCCAAGAAAAGTAGTTCCACACGGCTGTATATCTCAGATCGTTTCACAGACCACGTGAGTCTACAACTTACATTCCCCTGCTTCTGTTGGACCTGCCTGATGGTGTCTGTGTGAACACAGAATGGGGTTGGAAGAAATTAATCCACTCTGCAACAGGTAGCCTATCAACAGGGTTTAAGGACAGTTCGGCACATCATAATATCTTTGATTAAGACATCATCACATCTTTAATTTCCTGAGTTGCTGCTCTGGAAATTATTTCCCCATAAAGTACAATTAATAATATAGGCCAATCTCTCTCTGATGTACCTTTCAATCTTGTATACTGTTTAACTAGTCAAAGTGCTTCCTTTTGAAGCACAGGCTGGAAAGATGAGCTTAATGATTGATGAGACAGGAACCGAAGATGACTTCCCTGTTTCTTCCGTACCACTTCAAGCCTTTTAAACATATTTTCTACTTTAATGGACTAGGTACCTTAATCACAGTGAGATACACATAGTTTTAAAATTCTTCTTCCTCTGATTCATTAACACGGTGCTATTCCCTAGCGGACTGTTGAAGCTGAAGTGAACGAAGTCAGTTATTTTCATCCTGGGATAAGGCTCAGATCAGCATCAGAACACACAGAGACACACACACACGGTGCTGTAGGAGAATTACTCCAACATAAAAAGTAACTGAAGTTATATTTAGAGATAGTTTATTAGTCTAACACTCAGAATATATCTCCAAGTGATTATAGATCTGAAGACATCTCAAAAGCACATTGATTTGATTATGCATGCTTATATCTTCTTTTTTTAGTGGGAAAAATAAGTCTCAGGAAACTGAGGTGACTTGCTCCTAGATATTCAGCATAATAGGGTCTTAAGTTGAAATCTGCTGAATATTCCCACTCTTCCAACGGATCTCTTATGGTTCAAATAATACAGGGTGTGGCAAAAGTAGGTTTAGAGGTGCCTGCATGGAAAATAATAGAATAATAAATAAATAATAATACAAGAATAAACTGTGTTTCATGTACTCACAACAGTAAACCTACTTTCGCCCCACCTTGTATTTATCATTTCTTTTTTGGATTAGTCTTCAGAGCCAATTTAGCAGACAAAGAATTCCAGTTTTATAGGTGTCATTATTCTATAGGCTTTTCTGTTTTGCTCTTTTGCCAAAATGATACTACTTACCTTTATACCTTCATCAGCCTTGGCTGTGTGACCAGCCTTGGGGGCAAATATTAATTAAATTGATTATATACATATGCATAAAACAGACACATAGTATGTGTACATTTTTGTGCATAGCCAGAACTAAAAGCATAGACTCTGAAATATTCTTAACTAAACTATTCTTAAGTCTCTTCTTGCCAGAACTTTGAAATTCAATCTATATATGTTTGTCTTTAGGATATCATTGTTGTTATTGTTATTATTCAGAGATTAATTTTGAGATTCTAAAAACAGCCTATGCTAATAGATGCTAATCCAACTGACTGAACAATTAAGTGTTAATGATTGGATTAAAATACATTTTCTCTTATTGTTATTTCATGTCTAAAATATTCAATGCTTGGGTTTATGTTTCTATTAATGGCACACACACAATAACAGTCTTTATAGCAGATCCTAAAATGACCGTGTAGATTTTAAAGAATGTTTTCCAATGGAAAGAAAGTATAAATCTTTTATGTAGTCCAGTGCTATAACAGCTTATTGATCAATGTCAACAGGTAGAGCCAAGACAAATGGTCCCAATCTATGCCTCTATAAATATGTTAATCATGAGGAGACAATTTTTCCAATGAATCAAAAAAAATCAATATGAGTTTTTCGTGTAATCATTCATAGTCCCAGTCTGTAAGCCAGGAAGTCTAAGGAGATCTTCTATGGTATATTTTGAAAAGTCTAGGTTATATATTCTGCCTGGAACTACTTATAGAGGACTATGATTGCCATTTTTAGAAAATAACTCTGGTTACTTGGGCCAGTGTCAAGGTAACACTTTCCAAAATAAAATGACCATGAAGATTTGCACGTCTCAGAGATATTTGAAGTTGAGAGTAGCTTAAGATCAGCTGCTCTTATTGGATTAAGTAGAATTGGGGTATGATCTGGGCACACTAATTGTGAAGGTTCTGAACGCACTCAGTTCATTCACATGGTCTTACGTGTCATGATTTCTGACCTCCTCTCATCCCCGTCATTCTTCCCTGGGAAGTAGTAGGTTCTTTGGACTTTTAAAACTGCCTCCTATTATTCCATATTATTCGCTGGCTACTGATTGACAAGCACAGAATACATGTGACATTAGTACTGTCTGTTATTAAATGGGTAATACATAAACGTAATGTAAAATATGTCAAGCCCTGAATAAGAGGTCAGTAAATACTAGTCTTTATTATCACTGCTTTTGTTCAACTGTTGAATCAACATTTTTTAAATGATGCTCATTGTCAAACACAATGTCTACTTTGAGTTTTTAGGTTTATGCTGGTTTGTTGTTTTGTTTGTTTTGTTCATTTGGTGGGAGGGAGAGTTGTCTTCTTGAACTGCTCTCAGTTTATTCTTCTCCTAATCTGTATTTCAGCAGTTGATTGATTATACACAAAACGCAGAATTCTCTATCATTTCTAACTCGGAAAATTACAAACAAAAAAATTCAAATTTTTGAAATTATTTACGAAATTATTTACTAAATTGTAGATCTGAAGACATCTCAAAAACACATTGATTTGATTATGCATGCTTATATCTTCTTTTTTTAGTGGGAAAAATCCAACTTGATTTATAAAGTACCACATACGATTGACCATAGAGGTTCATGACACCTTCAGAATAAAGAGGGTTTTTTTTTTTGTTTGCATGTTTTCTTATGGGTTCCTCCATAATACTTAGCATAAATCTGAGAAAGTTACATAGTATGTTTAAGTGCTTTCATGACCATGTAAGTACTGGATAGAATAAAAAAGGGAAAATGAAAAAGTGAACCAAGAGAATGAAGAACTTTCCTTATAAGAAAAGTCCTTCAGATAAGTAACAGATTATCTGAATCCTGGATAAAATGTTGCTGAGTAGAGATTTACTGTATATGGAACTGAGAGGGCCATATTTTGAAAACAGATTTTTTTTCAAGATATCGGGAAAGTTTTCCAGTTCTATGAAAATCAGAGTAAAAGTGTTCAAGACACTCTTCTTTTACATTTCTTTCTATGCCTTTCCAATTCATTTCTTCTCGCATTTTTCATAAATCTATGATGGAACCCACTCTGTGGGGTAGACTGGCTCATAGAGATGTTTTCTCCCCGTCACAGAGAACAGCTTGCGATTAGAGCAAACATAAATGCCGATCCTCACAAACAGGAAGATAACAAAGTGCTTGTCGTAGAGATCGTGATAAAAAGTCTTCTGCTGTCTAACAGAGATCACTTTCAGCCGATAGAAACAGAAGACTGAAAACCAGCAGTTGAAATAAAACAGAAGTCTGTTTTTCTCTCACACAGAAGTCGTCAAGCAGTAGGCTACCCAGGGATAACTCTGTAATGGCAAGCACACGTACATTAAAGGCTGTCTCCTTCTAGCTTCTATTGTACCATGTCTTATCCTTTCAAATTGGTTTTCACATTCCCCTAAAGCAAAGAGCAAAGGGGAGAAGCAAAAAGAAATTGTCATGTGGATTAGGCCCCTTCCAGAACTTCCTTGAAGCTCTCATTTAAGGGGCGTCCACTTACACGTCAGCCACAGCTAAACATGAGGTCACCTCCATCTGCAAGCGAGATTGGGAAATGTGGTTTTTTTAAAATTTATTTTTATTTGTTTCAATTACAGTTTGCATTCAATATTATTTTGTATTATCTCATTCGTACAGCCTAGTGGTTAGACAATCATATAGTTTACAAAGTGGTCCTCCGATATTTCCAGTAGCCATCTGGCACCATACAGTTATTATAATATCAATGACTATGTTCCCTATGCTGTACTTTACATCCCCGTGACTGTTCTATAACTGCCCAACTGTACTTCTCAATCTTTCCACCTTTTCCACCCAACACCCTCTACCTTCTGGCAACCATCACTCTATTCTCTTTATCTTTGAATCTGTTTCTGTTTTGTTTGTTTATATTGTTCTTTAGATTTCACACGTGAGTGAAATCATATGGTATTTGTCTGACTTATTTCTCTTAGTCCAATACCATCTAGGCTCATTCATGCTGTCACAAATGGTAAGATTTTATTCTTTTTTGTGTCCAAGTACTATTCCATTGTGTAAATGTACCACAGCTTTTTTGCCCACTCATCTACTGATGGGCAATTAGGTTGCTTCCGTATCTTGGCTATTGGAAATAATGTTGCAATGCACTCAGGGGTGCATATATTCTTTTGAATTAGTGGTTTGGGTTTCTTCAGATATATTCCCAGAAATAAAATCACTGGGTCATAAAGCAGTTCCATTTTTAATTTTTTGAAGAAACTCCATACTGTTTTCCACTGTGGCTGTACCAACCTGCCTTTCCCACCAACAGTGCAAGGGGATTCCCTTCTCTTCACATTCTTGCCAACGCTTGTTTGTTGATTTGTTGATAACAGCCATTCTGACAATTGTGAGGTGGTGTCTTTTTGTGGTTTTAATTGGGACCCATAGTTTCTAAGGTAGACCATATCACTTCCAATCAAATGAAGGAAAGGAATGTTAATAAAAATCTCAGGGGAAAGTTGGAGAGGATGTGTATCTCTTACATATTAACTATCTTCAGTATTTATGTTAATCTGTACCGTTACTTTTCTTGGAAACTTTCCTTGATCATGACAGTGACTGGGAATCCGCTTTCCAAACTATTTGGTCCCGTGTGGCCCTAGAGACTGACCTGCTTACGGCTGCCTTCTTCACAGGGGTGTCAGACACCCTTCTTTTCGACTACACTCTAAACCACGTCTCATTTCACAAGCAGTTACGTCACCATACAAAACTGTTCACAAGCACCCTAAGGTTACATCATAATATACTGCTTACCCTTTCCAGTCTCTTTCCTTCTGCTCCTGGTTGCTCACTGTCTACCTATCTATGCCATAAAATATGCAACTGTGTACTGTGATACACAACAGAATATTGTATGGCCGTGAAGAAGAGGAAATCCTGCCATTTGTGACAGTGTGGATGGACTTTAGGGGCATTATGCTAAGTAAAATAAGTTAGAAAAAGAGAAACACTGCACGATACCATTTATACATGGAAATTTAAAAAACAGAAACAAACAAAAATGAATTCGTAGATATGGAGAACAGATTGGTGGTTCCCAGAGGCAGTGCAGGGCATGATTTAAATTGGTGAAGTTGGTAAAAAGAAAATTATTTTGTCTTAGAGCTATAGTCTATAATGTCTATATTGTTTATACATTGTTTAACGGTTATATATCTTGCATAGTTTGTATTTGTTCTCTACTAACCTTAAGTAAAACTAGGAGTTTTTGTTCTTGTGGTAAAGTCTTTTGAAACAACTTTGAAAGTACTTCATTTTTGTAATATCTCAGTATATCTAGAAATATAGTGCAAAATAATAATTAAAAGCTATGTTGAATATTTCACTGGATAAAATGTCTTCATATTTTCTCTCTCAATATTTAGTCCCTACCTATTTCACAACTTCTATCGTGTAAATTTCTCTTTTCATCTGAACTTTTATACTTACGATGCTACTGTACAATGGAAAATACGTCTCAAGAATTTAAGAAATCAAGCTACGTGGCTTTCCTCGTTACCATATTTCATTTGTATTAGAAGTCATAACAGTAACTAATATAAATCATAAATTTGAAAACAAGTCTGTCTCTATGTTAACTATGTATTTAGGAAATGCCTTGTTTTTCGCACTGATGTTCAGT